>JBBBDQ010001446.1:42500-230000 GCA_037127315.1 Ascarosepion bandense
AGTGTGTCTTGCGAAGTAACATTAGATTTATCAATTCGAGAGGGGGGGATAAGAAAAAGTCATTCATATCCAAGGATAATAGAATAATGAGTAGTTTCAAAATAACTTGTTTAATAGAAAATAGGAAAAATTAAATATAACTTCTTTTTAATACATTTCTTTTACACCTAGTTTTAAATAATCAATATTTATTAGCAATTTACTTGGCTTTTCACCCAGTATTTGAATTTTATTGAGGTTTTTAGGAAAATCACCCCAGTCCTAATACTTTTGCACCCAACCGGTAGTGTGCAAAAGTGTAAGGACAGGGGTGATTTTAAACTTTATTTTGATGCCTCATAAAAGATAAAACAGTTCTTGTCCTAATATTTTTGCACAGTACGGTATATACTTTCTTTTAATCGTTTTACGCCAAGCAAGGCAGTACTGCCACTGCTGCGGAAAGGGCTACTAGTGAGGAGAGCGAAAGACTACATAAGTGGGGAGTGAATAAAAAGAGGAAAAGTTTACAGAGGGTGTGAGAGAATGGATAAGAGAAGGTTCGGAGTACTGGAGTGAAGTCTGTTACTTGAGGGTGGAGTGAAAAGCTCAAGATAAAGCGGGTTTTGGGAAAAAGGATAAGTAAGTATGAAAGGCAAGCAGATAAGAAATAGCAATTGACATTGCATTAAACCTTTTTGAGATTATAGCTATCAGGGAAGCAAGTATACGGAAGAGAGGTCCACAAGCGGGAAGAGCGAGAAAAGAAACTAATATAATAGAAGTGGGAGTTACATTTAACTGTTTTGACGATAAAATGATGCCAGTCATTTGCTCGAGTAAATATGCTTGTTGCCAGTCTATTTGCTCGAGTAAATTTGTATATAGTTGGGCAGAAGCCGTAGAAATATTTTTAGAAGACACAGAAGGAAGCCACATCTCATCAGTGAGAAAATGACTGCAGATTCCCCTTTGGTTTTTGTCGAGAACCCCCAGATGAATAGCAGAAGCGGCCCGACCAGATATGACAACTGTATTCAATGCACGGGCGGATGGTTGATTTGTATAGGTGTAAGATGGATTCATGTGAGAAAAACTTTCTCGACCGATACAGTGACCCAATGTTTCTAGCAGTACATTTAGCTATCTATTCAATGTAATCATTCCACTTCAGGTCGGCTGTGAGAGTGAAGCTGAGAGACTAGCTTGATTTATTCTGATAGGGGAAGGAGAGATGGTATGTAATGGTTTAAAGATAGCAGCCTTGTTTGGAAGCATTACAGTTTACAAGCCTTTTCTTACCCCAGGATAGATCCCTGAGATCACCCATGTTCGTAAGATAGAATCTGGAGGCATGCTAGTTCAGAATGACCTTCATTTCGCGGTCGATCGGAATGATTGAATCAAATGAAACAAGGGTCTATTTATGCCATAGCCCAGTCACTTGCGCAGAAGGCCAGCGTGCCAGACTCTGTTAATTGCTTTAGAGATATCCAGGGCAAAAGCTCTAGTTTCGCCGTTCTTATCAAGAGCCTGGTATATACCGATAAAATGCAGCCGTAACTTCTACTCCAACAGTTTCTTTCCTCGCACTTCCCGACTGTGGAATTCTCTTCCAAACGATTGCTTCCCCGACGGCTACAATCTCCAGGAGTTTAAATGTAAGGTCAATACACACCTCCTAACACACTAACCTGCTCCCATTCTATCAAGCACTCTTCCCATCTGCCCGACACTCATCCTCGCTATCCTTACTCATCTGTCACCTTTCTCCTGACATTCCCTATGTCTATCCACTCCTTCTCTTTACCTTCCCCTATGTAGCCCCATGCGCAATAGTGGCAGTGGAATGCCTTGCTTGGGGTGAGATGATTAAAAAAAAATATATATATACTCTGTAGCCTATCAGTGGTAGACCTGGCGAAGCGGAACTCTGTGATGGTCGTTATCCTATCAGTGGTAGACCTGGCGATGCGGAAGCCGAACTATCTGTCTGACAATAGGTTATGAGCTGTGAGATATTGAACCAGTTCAGCATTGATGATAGTCTGGAACGCTTTTCCAAAAATCGGTAGAAGGTTGATAGGGCGATAATTACTGGGGCCCAAGGGTTCTCTAGAGTTCTAACATACAGGAATCACCGAGGAAGACTTATAGCAGGCAGGAAAGCAGGAAGTAGCGAGCCATTAGTTATAGAGTTTGGAGAGGACAGAGGAGAGTTCAGGGGCACATTTTTTCATGACGATGACTGGGACATATGTGACCGATACCGAAGATTTAATTCATTTTTTAAAAGTGTTTCCAGCATGATTACGTATTTTCTATTTTGTAATGTAACGGAATCCAAACATTTTCCATATTTTTATTGTCCCAAGCTCTTACTGACAATGTGATTAATATAGAATAATAGTTTTAATAATAACAAAAGAACCATTCTATTTTCATTCAGAATTATCCACTTGGCAATAAATACTAAAAATAAGATGAAATACATCATTAACAAAAAAAAACAAAAAAACAAACTGGTGGGGTGACCTAATAATTATGGCCGGTGGTATATATATATATATATATATATATATATGTATATATATATATATATATATATATATATATATATATATATATTATTGAAGAAGTAGTAGGAGAATTTGAACAATTATTAAGTAAATCATCGAGCTTTATATTCCACCTCAACAGAATGCAGAAAGCACTGGACGGCGGTTTCGTCCTATATTTGGGACTCATCAGCAGTGCGCATTCCACTACCAGGAATAGAACCCAGACAGTTGTGGTTGTTAAGCTGATGTTATACCAACTGTAACATAGGCCCTATATATATATATATATATATAATAATTTGAAGAAAGAACAATAGAAATTTACATTTCCTTAACTTTGATCGATACGCGTATTTAAGTAGATATTCTGTTTATAATCGAACAGTATTATAGTAGGCCTTCGAGATCTCCTTAAGAGTGAGACAACTCATCAGAATTCATGCTTTTCTGGTGACTACACTGATGTTACTTATTCATTTCCGGAGGCGTTGAATGATACCAGACAATCTTTTCCTCTTTGGTAAGAAAGAAGAGACACTATCTGAGATGACTCGGAGAGATTCCATAGCTAGCCAGTTTGTGCAGCAAACTCCTTGTCAAAAGCCTTAGACGTTCACTCTCGTGATACTTTTATTTTCAAGCGCTTCACATCCTATACGTGACAATAGTTAAAACATCAGCAGTGGGCCATACTCTTTGTCGCTCGAGACTTCGTTTTTGTTGTGGTGTTTTACAACATTCTTGTTGATGGTAGCTTCAAATAGTCTGTTAATAGTGTTAAGGTGTCTGACGGTGTGGTATTGTGACAGAGAGGAGGACTAATCAGCGTTCTTGTATGCAAAACGCACTAGACACCTTCCATGAGACTGAGAAACAGTTATTGTTAGGACAGCGCTTAAACAGCCACCGCAAGACTGGAAACAGTTTTGAGTGCTGGATTTTGAGAACTGCAAGAATTTTATCTGGATCTGTAGCCTTCATAAAGTCAAGGCTTTTGATGTCTGGAATCTCCTTAGCCGATAGAGCAATGATATAAAGCGTGTACTTCTTGAGGTGCGTAATTAAGGTTAGTGATGTTCTTCGGCATTTAACCTCACGTTTAAGGCAAAGTTAATGGAAAAGAGATTAACTTTAACTCATGGGGTTGTTTGTTATAATGGACAGCGTTAAAAATTAGGTTCCACTGAGTACTGTATTTTCAGTTTGTCAGAACTAGCCAAATCTAAGCCAAATCTGTAAAAGGTATTAATCCGTCCCTTCTCCCTCCAGCTATGAGTTAAATTGAAGGACAGATTTTGTTCTGTAGCTTTGGTTGGCAACCAGTCTACTGCAGAACGTAATGGCAACCGACTAACATAAACATTTTATTTTTCACCTCTGTTTTTTTTTTTAAGAAAATATATTTAAAATTATAATTATATGAAAATATGGTAGCCTAGTGAACGAACCCAAAACCACAAGGTGAAATATAACAAAAAAAAATAACAAGATATAGTAATTCCCGTTCAACTAAGTGATTGATATGGATAAAAGCAGGGCAGATTGGGCTTATATCCTCGGTTGGCAAAGAGTCTACGACAGAAAGTAATGGCAATCTACGGCGGGAAATCTTACTGTCCGGTCATTCATATTTTTTCGAAGCATGATTGCACAAGCGTGTATCGCATGTGGCACTCTACTGACTGATACTGCTCCTATCTATTAAACTTTTAGGGATCTATAGCCTTGGCTGGCAAACATTCTACCGCAGAAAACCTGCTGTGCGAAAATATTTTGCTCAGTCAGTCATGTCTCTTTCGAGACATGATCACCCAAGCGGGTATTACGTATGGCGCTTAATTGACTGAGCAGATAGGCAAAAAGGTTTGATGAATTTACAATTGAATTAGCTAGTTGTAACCGTAAGTTCTATGCCAAGGTTTTTATTTTCCCGCACTTCTCGCTTGTGGAACTTCCTTCCCGCTTCATGCTTTCCAGCCAACTTTGACCTTCAAAAGTTTAAACGCGATGCCAATCGTTGTCTACATTGCCTTCCTGATTGCTCGTCTTGCATTCTTGCTCATTAGTAATGCTTCTGTATTGTAATTCTCTCACTTAGATTAACCACATGCGTCGTAGTGGCTTTTACTGCCTTGCTTGAGGTGAACTTACTTAAAAAACTTATTTGGGCAACAATTTTTCTTTTATACATGTTTAATTAAAATGACAGAGAAGAAAAGTATTGTAATTTTTTAAGTTTTTCACGTAAAAAAATACGAGGGCCATTCAATATATAAGGTGAATATTTCGGTATAAGGACTTCTACGAGGGTCATTCAATAAATAAGGTGAATTTTTCGGTATAAGGACTTCTACGAGGGATATTCAATAAATAAGGTGAATTTTTCGCTATAAGGACTTCTACGAGGGTCATTCAATAAATAAGGTGAATTTTTCGGTATAAGGACTTCTACGAGGGTCATTCAATAAATAAGGTGAATATTTCGCTATAAGGACTTCGACGAAGGTCATTCAATAAATAAGGTGAAGTTTTCGGTATAAAATCTTCTACGAGGGTCATTCAATAAATAAGATGAATATTTCGCTATAAGGACTTCTACGAGTTTCATTCAATAAATAAGGTGAATATTTCGCTTAAGGACATCTACGAGTTTCATTCAATAAATAAGGTTAATATTTCGGAATAAGATCTTCTACGAGTGTCATTCAATAAATAAGGTGAATATTTCGCTATAAGGACTTCTACGAGGGTCATTCAATAAATAATGTGTATATTTCGCTATAAGGACTTCTACGAGGTCATTCAATAAATAAGGTGAATATTTCGCTATAAGGACTTCTAATACAGATAGAAGCTTAGATCTTTAGTTTCTTTCCTTTATTTTTAATTTTCTTTTCAATAGGGATTTAATTTTTTTTTTTTTTGATTAAAAAAAAAAAACTTTGAGAGTTTGAAGATTAACAAAGATGGCCGACCTAGAAGCATGATCCAGGATTGAACAGAGGTCAGTTATCAAGTTCTTGGTTGCTGAAGGGTGCAAACCAGTTTAAAATCTTAGGAGAATGTCAACTGTGTATGGTGCCACATGTTTCAGCCCAGAAATGTCTACAAGTGGGCTAAATTGTTTAAAGAAGTTTGAAAGTGACGATGAAGTCAAAAGTGCTGTGGGCGATTGGCTGAGACATCAGTTCAAAGATTTTTACGTTGAGGGAATACGGAGGCTTGTGCACAGATTGGAAAAGTGTGTGACACTGCTGGGAGACTACGTTGAAAAATAAAAATTAAAAAAATTAAGCTTCTTTGTTTATTAGAAAAATTCCCCTTATTTATTGCATGACCCTCATATTGAATAAATTCATGTAATTATGATTAAAAAATAGTAAATAATGATGGCTTACCTGAAGATGAGAAGAGGAAAAAATAATCGAAACGTTAGAAGAGTGTCGTGAAATTGAATTTGGCGAAAATGCATGCGAAGCAAAAACAAAATTGAAAATCGGAACAATATTGGTCGTGCGAAGCGAAGATCTTTTTTTTGTTGTTTGCTTCCTTCTCGACATCACAATTGCACATTCGACTGCAACCACCCACCCCAGTCACTCCACTCGTTCACAATTTCCTTCCTACCCACCTTATTTCATGCCGGCTTTCGTTATTTTGCATGGTACCGACTGCCAATGTCGGCTCGTGATTTCTCTTGTCTTTGATGTACTCCAGCGCACGACGTAAATTCAACACGCAGAGGAAGGAAAACGAAAACACGCGCGCATACACACTTACTATCGATTACGTCGACCACAACATGGCGGCCCGTCAGATGCAACGGCTCTCAGGCAATGGCTAATTCAGAGAACAGGAAATAGTTCTTTGTGAACGATCAACGCTTAGTAAGGATTCAGAAGGGTTAAGCAAGGTGCTTCTTAGGTTATATTTGGTGTGGAGTGGGGAACTGTTAAAAATATGACATAAAAGGACAAGAATTACAATCGGCAAAAAGTGTGTCGAAGCAAGTGTTATGATGGACAGAAAGTCGAAAGCAAAGGAAATACACATAGATTGTTTACTTAAATTGTCTCATTATTTACACAATATTCGGATAACTGTCCTCATCTTTGATGTTTTTATAATAACGTTTCGGTCGATGTGCCTACGGCCTTCTTCTGGTGATTCTCGATCTGCGTAATTCCGAACTGAACTTTTTATTCAATCTACGATCTTTCATACTTTTTTCTTTCTTTCTTTCTTTCATTCTTTTTCTTTCTTTCTTTCATTCTTTTTCTTTCTTCTTTCTTTCTTTCATTCTTTTTTCTTTTTTCTTTCTTCTTTCTTTCTTTCATTCTTTTTCTTTCTTCTTTCTTTCTTTCATTCTTTCTTCTTTCTTTCTTTCATTCTTTTTCTTTCTTTCTTTCTTTCTTTCATTCTTTTTCTTTCTTCTTTCTTTCTTTCATTCTTTTTTCTTTCTTTCTTTCATTCTTTTTCTTTCTCCTTTCTTTCTTTCATTCTTTTTCTTTCTTCTTTCTTTCTTTCATTCTTTTTTCTTTCTTTCTTTCTTTCATTCTTTTTCTTTCTTCTTTCTTTCTTTCATTCTTTTTCTTTCTTTCTTTCTTTCTTTCATTCTTTTTTCTTTCTTTCTTTCTTCCTTTTTTCTTTCATTTTTTCTTTCTTTCTTTCTTTAATTCTTTTTCTTTCTTCTTTCTTCCTTATTTCTTTCATTTTTCTTTCATTTTCTTTCTTTCTTTCTTTCTTTCTTTCTTTCTTTCTGTTTTATCATTTTCGTTACCAATTCCTTCGACAGCTTTCAGTTTAAATATATCAAGTTATCTTCCTCTCTAACTCTCCCCCACCTCTCTCCTTCTTTCTGTGCGTGTGTGTGTGCGTGTGTGTGTGTGTCTTGAGTGAATGGTTGTGCGCATTAATACATGGAAACTGATAGAAAGTTAGTGACCCAATCAAGGAAAAAAATATCTAATGTGTGAATATTTGATCTGATTTTGGTGAAGTTGATCGAGCCGAGATATTTCAGCAACATATATCGGATATATATATATATATATATATATATGAACGAAGGAATTTGGATAATTCAAAATCGCATTTCTCATTACAAGTGCAATGCCAATCTTCCGCAGTCGTATTTATAGAATTATATTTGAAAGTTAAACAATTTTTGTGAAAAAGAAATCGTGTAAAAATGAATAATAATAGTTTTCTAAAATATTTTTATTTAAAATCTATGCCAGTTTCTATTTTATTCCATGTGCCTTTCTCATCGAGTTAAAAAAATATCTTATCTTTATAAAAATCGCTAATTTAAAATTAGAAATTAACCTTTGAGAGATTAAACAATAAAAGTAATGTTGCCTTTTTTTTCTAACAAGTTCTCTATGTTGGGACATAATACGCCGTTTTTTATTCACTGTTTCTAATGCCCGTACTTGTCTTCTTTTTTATGAGGACGACCAATAAATTGCCCGCTACACGAAAAAAAATTATTTGTAGAAAATACTGTCATTTTAAAAACATCTAATTTTAAAAACTTTTAAAGATAATGGAAGTATGTTTGTAAAACGGTATGTAAACTCATGCACATTTAGTCAGTCAGTTAAGTGCCATACGTGATACACGCTTTAGGCGATCATGTCTCAAAAGAGACATGACTGACAAGGCAGAAGATTATTCCGCAGTAGGTAGCCATTGCTTTCTGCGGTAAAGTGGTTTCCAACCAAGGATAGAGAACACAATCTGTCCTGTTATTTAACCTATAACTGGAGAGAATAGATGGATTAATATCTTTCCCAATGGTATTTGTGAGTAACTGAATGCAAGAAATTCAACTGGAATTCGAAATCGGCCACCCGATTTGTCGTTCCGAGTCGATATCCACTGCACCACAATGCACATCCGCGCGTCAGTAATAAAATCTCCCAAAATCCTTAATTGTGGCAGAAACAATAATTAACTCGATGAAATCAATGCGGGACTTTAAACATTTGTCTAAACGACTCACTGAAACACATCAACAAATGTGAAAAAGACGCACCCGAAATACGAAAGGCGTCCCGCATCCACCCGAGAACTGACATTTCTGGACACTAAACGAGGGAAGTGGAAGTTGAATTAAACTAAAGAACGTTCAGGCGGAAATAAAAGAGTCTAATGAGCTTACATCCTATAGCTAAGTAAACTTTTAAACCAAAAACTAAAGACAATAAACAGCCCTAAACTAATTTAATTTTGGACTGGGTTTCCAATGTTCAATCCTGTTAGACCAACATCCTAATGCCTAAACGGTATCAAAATGTCTCTCTAAATTGGCCCATCGTACTCAACACAAATACACATAACTCTTTTTTGTCAAATTCTAACGGAGAGAGCTGCCGCTTAAAGTAGAAGATAGTTGAGAAGAAGTGAACATCTCTCCACCATAGAATTTCTCTCTGACGCGTAGTTCATATCACAGCCTTTATAACGCCTTGCAAGCAAAAGAACAGTGTTCAGCCTTTGTCAACGGCGGTACCATATTGTTACAGACAGAACTGTCCCAAAGCACGAAAATCCTTCCGCGCAAGTTGCGAACCATGATATATTCAACAAACTATGACACTGCAATGAAAGAAGGTGTGATCCAGAATCTCCAACGCCCTATCACAGCGAACGCACTTTGGAGAATTTTTTCAAACCCGCCAAACAGTGGCCTTTCAAATCACCCGCCAGGTGAGTGATGCCTCATCATTAGTGAGATATTTCAAGCCGGTCACGCAAGTCTAAACAGGACGAGCATCCTGCATCGTAAAACAGCCTATAAAATCATCCTGAACAGAACTCCTCAATAACACATGACGTAATGCCTTTCGGGAAAGTCTTACTAATTTCGTTAGTAATGCATAAGAAAATGGAAGGACGGAGAGTCGAGTGAGAGACACATACTTCCTTCCTCACCTTTAAGGAAAGATTTCCCTGAGACAGCAGATGAACTGCAAACTTTGCCTTCTCCCACACCTCCTTCCAATTCATTTCCAAGAGGAGATCGGGACCGAATTAGACGCCGAGTATCGTGACGTCGCGGACAACTATCTTCAGTGCTTCCCAGGTTTCTAATTCTGTAATGGGAACCCCGTGCTTAACCGCCACGTGGTAAGAAAAGTCGGTTAAATAGGCGTTGATCTGGGCACTGCTCAGACCGTTCTCCTTGCCCAATATTTACCACGCACCCGAGCCTGATCTTACGACCATCAAAATCCTCTGTGACTCTGGAAATTTCCGTAGATTTTCTACGTCTTTTTCATTTATTATTTCTAACTTCAGCAAATATTTTAATTTTTTACAATGGCTCAAAGACTTTTATCCTGATTGTCTGATGAAGCGGGGAACGTTTTCCCCGAGGCTATGAAATGGTATAATTATTTTTCGCTTTTTTTCTTTGTCCGAGTTCTCTTGTTTCCCCCCCCCTTTTCGATGAGTTTTGTTTATGAGTAGACTGAGAAGATAAAAAGTAGGAATGGAAACTGGTACGGCTGAAGCGGAATAGACTGGATAAGAAGATGGAATAGTTTTCTTTTTATGAGTAGTCAATGATCGTCTCATTGGAGGTGGGATATGATATTTTTAAATGATGGGCAAGACGGATCACAAGCCGCTGATTTTGGTTTCTTCGCCCACTTGGCGTCTAACTCCTTTAATTTCCTGAACAGCACAACCTTTTCTCAATTTGGCTCGCCTTTCTTTGGTATTTCCGTCAATATTGTTGCTATTTAAACGAACCCCGGGCATCGCCTTTAGAGATAGAAGAGGGAGTCGAGATGTTGGTGACGATTTCCCAGGGGGCTACAAGGGACTAGGGCCCAACTGTTTGGCTTTTTCCTCTGGCCCTAAAAACGGCACGCCATTCCTGTTCTTTCTTTTCCTTACTCGCACTTACAGAAAACGTCAGTTACTTTGCTTTTTTTTTTAATGTTGGGCGTGACTGCGTCGGTCCCTGTCTCTGGGATTGCAGAAATATCAGTATTAAATACAGGAGTATTTGGGTCACCTGTGGCCGGAAGTCTCTGTACAAGAAGAGGAGAAGTGACCAATCTCTCCGAACTTCTAACAAGTTGGGTTTCGCCTGTTGACGATGATCGGCATTTTCCAGCCGCAAAAGTTCAAACATTTGGGGAGGGGGACGAAGACCAAACGATCTAGCATTATATCGAAGCTCCATCCCACGGTCAGGTTGTAATAAGTGGCCCCTACTATTTGGCTAATCTGACTGAAATAATCAGCTATGTGTTCATCTCTTATTTGCGAAAAAACCAAAGAACCTCGTACACTGCCACCGTTATATGATGTCTTTTGTTATTAGCTCGAGCCTGGCGACATCAAGATAATTCCATTTGAAAAAAAAAGTACCTTGAATTAATCTTTGGAGTTGGATCCCCAGGGACATTAATGATCGGATTAGTGTGTCTTTCGTGGAGCGACTAATTTTGCTCGAACGCTTATCCATTACGAAAACTGACACTATTTTTTATTCGGACTTCTATAACTATTGGATAATATCCAAAATCTCATCTTTTTTATCAGATATTTACAACTTTTGACCATTTCCAAAAATTCCGTGATGTTAATTACACAACTGACCGGGGTGGGGGGTTGACCATGTCCACCATAGTTTATGACTATAGAATACACCGCAGTACGTAATCTGTTCAATGAAACAACGTCAAAGATTAACTTTCACGAGTCAGACACTCTACTGAATTTGATTATATCGCCAATAATCGGGAAAATAAGGTCGCCTTTATTCAAGTCGTATTGAATATTTTGAGCCTTCTGATTGGTTAACCTTTCTATTGGTGAACTATCAAATGAGTCAGCTGGCTCACTAATATACAAAGGAACCCAAAAACTTCAACAGTAGGTACTTCCAACATTAGGGTGATTCCCCGGTGGTGGCATTGGTTGGTGACGCGCTTGATTTAGAGACGCTCTAATCTTTGATGTCATAATCTTTAAATTGGTCATTTATTAATCGCGATATCTTTACTTTTCTTATTTTTATTTTTGGGGTTGACTCCACCCACCAGCCCAGGTTGATTTTTTTTATCGTCTGGGTCTCACTCTAAGGCAGACACGAAAATATTTTTTCTTACACACCGATCTTTTTCGGCCATATTGTTAAATTTTATCTTCAAACTAATGCCAAAAGGGGAACAAATTTGTAACAAATTATATTTAAAGTTGATTGGTGTGGGAAGGGAAACGCCAACAAAAATAAGTTCTTCTGCAAAGAAAAGTTAAAAGTTAAAATCTAATCAACAACACAAAAATACAGACGAGAAAAATTAACAAGACAAAATAGAAATATTTGCTACAATTAAAAAAATGATTTTAAAAGAAGAAAACGATAATAAACTTCGTAATTTACAATAAATTAAATCAAAAGAAACAAAACAATGGAAAATAAAATTCGCTTAACGACGAGAGATGTTATAAAGTTCGCCGAAAGAAAAATGATATTCGGCCAAAGATGAAAACAAAATTGAAAGTTCGCCGGAAATAAAATTCGGTGACGAAACGAAAAATAAAATTCGCCCAAAAGACGAGAAAGAAAGTGTTTAAAATAAAAACAATATACGTTAAAAAATATAAATCAAACAGAAAACAAAAGCCTTGGAGGAAATAAAATAAATGTCGGTGAAAACCAAAGAGGAGAATCAAAAAGATTAAACGATTAACAAGAAAAATTACTATTCAAAGCAATAAAGAATTTCTATTCAAAAACTTCTATAAGTTTTTTTTTTCTCAAAATAAAGGAGGTAATAAATAAAGGTAATCTATAAATTAAGTACAAATGAATTAAAACAAAAACAGTAAAAAGTTAAGACTTTGTCACGCCAGATAAAAATAAAGATGGCTGCCAAAAACGACGAGAAATCTGAATAAAAAAAAAACTGAAAGGACAAATCACAAACTTAAATTCAAACAAAAATGAATAAAAGAATAAAATAAGAACAAATAAAAATAAATTTAACTGACAGATTTTTGTTTAACTTGTAGCAACTTCAGTAACAACACTTCCAGGATCAGGGATAGTTTGACTGACTCCAACGGAATAGTATTTACCAATATCACCCCACTGAGATGAGATGTGACACAAGGTTGGATTTAATGTGTACTGCGGCCAATAGTCAAATTTGCCCAGCCCTCGCATATGCGAGATCGGGCATAAAGATTGTCTAAGCCGAGTCTCTTTCTGTAAACAGAGCCTCGAAACAGTCTTTCTCTGCTCGAAATCAGAGAGCGTGTCCTTTTTTTCTTTTTCAGTCGAGTCTCGGTCCATAAACCGAGCCCCGATTGAGTCGAACTACTTGAAAAGAGAGAGCTTGTTTTTTCTTCTCAGCTGAGTCGAGGTCCGAAGACCGAGTTTCGGTTAAGTCACTCTTTGCCCGAATACAGAGTAAGTTGTCACTTGCGAACCAGACAGCCTGGTTGCAATCAGCTAGGTATTTACTCATGCCCCGACCTCTGTAAAGTGACGTGACACAAGATATGGTTTAACATGGGGTGACCCAAGCACATACAGACGGGCACGAGTCAAAATTTGCAACAGCTTCGCATACGCGAGGGCGTGCAAAAAGCTTGTCTATTCATTTTGGCCGAGCCTCTGCCTGACTGAGTCCAACAGTCAAGTTATTTGATATCCTTTATTTTTTTTTTAATATGCTGGGGATTTTTTGTGTGAACATCAGAACACCGTTACGGCAGGGTTAGGGTTCAAGTTCGAAATGAGTTCTTTCTTATCTTTAGTTTTTTTTTCTGCTTTATTTTGTCAGTTAAGTGCCATACGTGATACACGCTTTGGGTGATCATGTCTCGAAAGAGACATGACTGACTGGACAGAAGATTATCCTGCAGTAGGTTACCATTGCTTTCTGCGGTAGACTGGTTGCCAGCCAAGGCTATAGAACACAATCTATCCTGTTATTTAACCCATAAATGGAAGGAAGAGACTGATTAATACCTTTCCCAAGGGTATTTGCGCGTAAGTGAATGCAATGAATTCAGCTGGAATTCGAGCTCGGCACTTAACTGACTGACTGAATATAATAGTTGGAAAAATGATTAAGGCTTCTACTGGGTACAAAGTGGGGGATCAATTTTATATTGTTCTGAAGTAATAAACTGATCCCCCACTAATTAGTATTTTATAATATAATACATCGCTTCCTCCTCTAGCTATGATTCAAATAACAGGACAGATTGCGTTCTATAGCCTTGGCTGGAAACTAGTCTACCGCAGAAAGTAAGCTACTGCGGAATAATCTTCTGTCCAGTCAGTCGTGTCTCTTCGGAGACATGATCGCCCAAGCGTGTATCACGTATAGCACTGAACTGACTGACTGATCCTATATTAGTAATATTATTAATTTTCACATAAAGAAATTTTCTTTGGTTTTCAGTGATTCATTCAACGCTGCGTACGAATTTTTCTGAGAACTTTTCCTTCCTTTAGTTTTATTGTCTGAATTTTTATGTCCTACTTTTTCATACTTGAAGCATTTTGAATTCTTAAAGGGAAATTCATCCTTGAAAACTATCCAGAGTCGCTACGTTTAATTTGACACTCCTTGTTAACGGTTCCAGTCTTTTTTAATAGCGGAACAAGAAGTAAAATTAGTGTTGGTAAGAAAAAAAAAAATGAAAGAATTTAGAAGGAAAATAAATCCAGAATAAATGAATGAAAGGAAGAAGAAAAGAATTTCGAAATAGAATGAATATAAAAATGACAGGGTCGGACATAGAAATAAAAACTAGCCGATGACGTGAAATACATGAAGCAAATGCAAAGCAAACACGTGGTAAATGTGCGCGTGAGGTGTGCGAGCCGCGGATCAGTCGAATCGTGTGTACCCCAAACCGACCGTGCATCAACCCACTTCTTCGGTCTTTATCGGCTCATAGTCACCTCACAGTTTTTTCACTCTCTGGCCCTGCCCTCCCCGCCTGTCTCTGATTTTCCGTCCGGCGACGATTGATTGATCTGTGTGAAACGGAAGAGATATCGATTGAAAAGGTCACTTCTGGCGCCTAAGAGTCGACAATGAAGTAAATGACGTCATTTATTCGACCGTTTTAGGAGAACGAGGGAGTTTTAGAAGAAGAGTCCGAACGGACATTGATTTAGGGATGTAGATGGGGAAAGGAAGGAACTAGTTGAGGAATAAAGGGATTAGAACAAGGGCAAAGGAATGACCGACCGTAATACGACGCAACAGCACACATTTGGGATCAGTTTATGAGTTTCATGAACACGGTTTTCTTATTTCATTCCTTCATCTTCTTTTCTTTATTTTAAATTTTATTGTAACATTATTATTTATGATTTCCTCCTCTCAAACTTTCTTATTTCTTGCTAAATTCATCTGAATCTATCTATCTATCTATCTATCTATCTATCTATCTATCTATCTATCTATCTATCTCTACCCATTCATATCTATCTATCTATCTATCTATCTATCTATCTATCTATCTATCTATCTATCTATCTATACACATTCATATCTATCTATCTATCTATCTATCTATCTATCTATCTATCTATCTATCTATCTATCTAACATAGGATTTTCATTATCTATCTATCTATCTATCTATCTATCTATCTATCTCATTCTTTTAATATCTATCTATCTATCTATCTATCTATCTATCTATCTATCTATCTATCTATCTATACCCATTCATATCTATCTATCTATCTATACCCATTCATATCTATCTATCTATCTATCTATCTATCTATCTATCTATCTATACCCATTCTATCTATCTATCTATCTATCTATCTATCTATCTATCTATACCCATTCTATCTATCTATCTATCTATCTATCTATCTATCTATCTATCTCATTCTGTTCATATCTATCTATCTATCTCATTCTGTTCATATCTATCTATCTATCTATCTATCTATCTATCTATCTATCTATCTATCTATCTAACATAGGATTTTCTTTTACCTTTATCTATCTATCTATCTATCTATCTATCTATCTATCTATCTAACATAGGATTTTCTTTACCTATCTATCTATCTATCTATCTATCTATCTATCTATCTATCTATCTATCTATCTATCTATCTATCACAGTCTGTTCTTATCTATCTATCTATCTATCTATTTATCTATCTAACATAGGATTTTCCTTTACCTATCTATCTATCTATCTATCTATCTATCTATCTATCTATCTATCTATCTAACATAGGATTTTCCTTTACCTATCTATCTATCTATCTATCTATCTATCTATCTATCTATCTATCTATCTATCATTTAACGGTCTGTTTAATGGAAATCTCTCTTTTCGACACATTGACGATCATTTGTTTCAGGATTGTCAATATTTATGCCGCGCATTTTCGGACACAGCTTAAAAGCAGACTTCCGGTTTCGTCTCTGTGCATTTCCTTCCTTCCCTTCTTCACTGAACCTGCACCGTTTATATGAAGCTGCTCATAATAAATAATTAATAGACCTTTATCTCACGGGCAACAGGTACTTCAGCAGTAGAACCAACTAAGCGAGCGAGGCACAGGCAACTTTATAATTTCCCTTTCAAGTATCCCTGATCTTTTGACCTTCCTCCGTCAAAGGTTTTGCAAATATATATATATCAGTGTGGTTAGACACATTCACTTGCTTCTGGCCGGGATCGAAACTCGAGCGATTTGGTGTCAGTCGGAGTCGCTACTCCCCTAAGCCATAGGCGCATTGATTCAGAAAAGAGAAATTTTAATGTGTTGTATATAAGCAGTGTATACACACTCCAGTCACCGAAAGAACTCAATTCATTTCTGAATAGTCACGCTTATATAGCTGAAGTGGAAACTGTTTTTAAAATTTTCTTCTGTAGAAGGCGCAATCGTAATGAGAGCATAATATATATATATATATATATATATATATATACTTTGGTCAGATAAAGAACCTTTCGGAGTAAATGACATTTCTTAAAGACATTCCAACATGAATTTGTCATAGATATGCGTTTATATAAAAAATAACAATTGAAATGGAGAAGAAATATCCTTGAGTGAAGACAGATTACCTGGAAGAGACAGGGAAAGAGACATGGAAAATAAACATGATCAACTTTGCTGAGAGGAAATGCACATGTTCCTCTGGCTGGAATTATTTATAAATATTTCAGACTTTTTATAAGATACTAATTGATTTACTGCTTTCAATTTACCCACTGCTTTTTCCAATGCGTATTCTTGGCATAGAGGTGCGTCTTATACACCGAGCAATAAGCTATTATCTTTGTTCTTCTTGCTTAAATCGATTTCGTCTTTTATCCTCTTTCTTTCGTTTTCTTATCGCCCTCGTTTACTTTTTCGGCTACGAAAAACCTAAATCTTCGTTCAACTGAATAAACTGATTATTTACATTCTTTAGAATGTGGTTCTTATCTCTGTTGCCATATTCACGACGTTTCGACAGTTGTACACTTCGGTTTTCGTCAGATGAATTGAATTCACTTTTCGACACACACGTGCACACACACACACACACACACACACACACACACACACACACACACACACACACACACACATATATATATATATATATAGTCATCCGCAGACAGATCTGTTTCGCTGGATCACAGCTCATCAGTACGGTTAGACGTCCGTTTGCTTTTAACTTAAGATTGAAACCCGACCGAATTGGTGTCAGTCGGCGATTCTATCTCTGAGCTACGGTCTCTCGGTAGAAGGAGGCAAAACTGCATATTTTGGGAAATTAAAGGACACAAATAAGACACCCAAAGTACAATGGAAAATCCTGGAAAAAACTAGTGCCCTTTATGCCTGAGTGAAAAGCTGCACATTCTGAGGTATCCCAACAATGGTGAACTATTGAACCGTAGCGATGAATTAACAATGTTATCGAAACATCGAAAATATTTTTCGTTAGAATTTAATTAATCAAAACCTATTAGTCACAACTCGTGCTCTAATATAAAAATCAACTTACAGTTAAAATGATTTGCCTATTATGGCCCCACTGGATACCTTACTCAGATAAAATAATCCTCTCCAAAAGTTAATTAATATCCATGTTTAATCTACAAAATAAATATTATATTAATAAAATTAAATAAACCCATACAACACTAAAAAGTCACTCTATTTCATCCACTCATAGATAGTAGTCAAATAAAAAGTGTCTACTCATTTAAAAAAAATCTAACATCCCACTATAAGAATTACCTAGACAAAACTAAAAAAAGTGACCTGTCCAAAACGAAACTACCTCGCCCCCCTCTCCGAACCCATAGCTGTATCTCTATGGTTACAAACTGCCGACGGACCAGCTTAAACATACTAAATTCCCATCCCCAACATCATCTACATATCACATTTCCAAAAATAAGTCGTTTCAACCATTTATTTTTAGTTCCACAAATCACCCGAAGCGGAGCAGTTGTGCTTCGAAATACGAGAATTTTTGTGTAGTGATACTATGCTTTTAGAAACCATTGTAACAACTATTACAATATAAAGCTCTACTCTGTATCGAGCACTGTTTATTAAAGTAAATGCTTGAACAGTGGGTTTAAAATCTACGTGTTCTGTCACTTTCTTACAATATATATATATATATATATATATATATATATATATATATATAAATTCAGATAAAATTTAGATGGGCAATAGCTATTTTCGATATGTCAGTTCTATATTTGCATTGTCAAACCTGTTTAATCAAAGAATAAGGAAAAATTCTAATGCCAGAGTCTTAGAGCTAATAAATGAATGGGTGGTTGGCTATTATATGGTTGAGCTAGAGGAATCTTAGTACTAATTTCTCTTATGATAGTGAGAGGCATGTGGCTTGAGCATTAGGTTAGTAGTGCTAGGTAGGAGGGAAAATTCGCCAAATTTAAAAAAAAATTATCTTGTGACTAAATGGAAGAATAAGTTAAATAAATTTATTCTAATGACGACACATACTAATGATTTCTCTACGTTTATTCAAAAGTACATTCTGATATTGAAATTTGACAATCTTAATTTTTTCTGTTAAACATAGATTGCATCTATTCCTTAAGCTATTAAGAGTGCTAGTCTTGCCTATCAGCTTCCACTTTATCTGTGGATTTAGTTTATTTTCTTTCAGTTCCCAGAGTTATCGGGAAAGTTTTGTTCTCGGTTATATGTTCAGTTTTAATTATTAAACCATATATTCATTTTGGATGGGCGTTGTGTTGCAGTGGATGTCAGCTCCGAACGAGAAATCAGGGACGTGTTCGAATTCCAGTTGAATTCCTTACGCACAAATACCCTTGGGAAAAGTATTAATCCGTCATTTTCCTCCAGTTATGGATTAAATAACAGGACAGATTGGGTTCTATAGTCTTGGTTTGTAACCAGTCTACCGAAGAAAGTAATGGCAACCTATTGCGCGATAATTTTCTACCCAGTCAGTCATGTCTCTTTTGAGACATCATCATCCAAAGCTTATATCACGTATGGCAGTTAACTGACTAAATATATAATAGTTGAAAACATGATTAAGGCTTTTACTGGGCATAAACTTGGGGATCAGTTTTATATTCGTATAAAGTAATAAACTAATCCTCCACTAATTACTACTTAATAATATAACATATCTCTTTCCCACTGTCGCTATGAGTCAAATAACAAGACATATTGAGTTATATAGCCTTGAATGGCAGCCAGTCTACCGCAGAGAGTAATGGCAACCTACTGCGAAATAATTTTCTGTCCGGTCAGTCATGTTTATTTCGAGACATGATCGCCCAAGCGTGTATCACGTATGGCACTTAAATGACTGACTATATTCATTTACTTACATCTACCAGCCATAATATTCTACAAATCTTATAAAAAAAATATTCACCATACGAAAGTTCGTCGCCTCGGGAAAACCGCTCGGCCAAGGAGCGGTTTTCATTGTATTTTTCATGAATAGTTGTTTTGAGAAAAAGAAAAGGAACAACGCCAAGATCATTATCACCATCTGTCGTAATGGCAATACAAATGTGGCCGTGACCAGAGCATAATATGGCAGAGCCATGCAGAGGCAACATTCATGCACAATATAGTATAAAGATTATGCGACTGTTGATCAGAGCAGCCTCTCTATGCGCTACCAAAGAGTTTAGGCTCCTTACAGCCACTCAGATGCAACAACTAGCCAACTGCTCACCCACTACACTAATAATGAAAAGTCGCAGCCACTGATTAGTCTAAGCACCAAAATGTAAAGACAGCTGAATTATGGCCATGAAAGGAGAAAGAACTGGTTAACCATATTCTAAATAATGGACGAGGGATGATCTACTTTTGTTCAATAAGCATAGAAGCAGGACAGGCCAGACGATAGTTGAGTCTACCTACTTCTATTAAAAGTCTATTAAAAATATTTTTTTTAAAGATTTAACTTTGTGTTAGGGGAAGATAATTTCCTTCCCCTATCTCTATAAAGGACAATAATTCAAAATACAATTGAGTTACTTCTCTTGTCCGCTAGTCAGAGCGAGGCATTTCTGAATTAAACATAGTGACAAGCTGACACGCACTTGGAACTCATGATTTCAATCCAAGCAAATCCTTGCTGTTCTTGGACAGTAAATGAATAAATGTGGTTTTATTCTGTGTTAAAATACACTTGTCTTTTATTTTCATTCGTTTTTGTTCATCCCAACAGCTTGGGTGATAACTGTTGTGGAACCCAGACTCATCTCAACATGGACTCACCCACTGCTATATTAATAGGTGTGTGATAGCAGCAACGGAGAACCAGACAGTAGCACTGTGTGCATGACTGCAGTCGACTACCAAGGACTATACTGGATTCGTAAGCTCTACTTATTTGTACCTCCTTCTTTGTAATCTTTCCTGTAAATACACCTTTCTTTAACCTACACCTCGTGTTCCGTGTTATATTTCCGTGGACCCACTTTTGGCTCCACATCAATATCATTTAGTATACCTTCGTTTACTTACTTCCCCGATAGCTACAATCTTTAAAAATTTAAATGCAACATCAGTTGCCACCTTCAGTTTTCTTGAATCCCGTTCATCTTTTATACATTTTTCAATACCCACTGTACCCAGTCTTTTCTCTTCCCTGATAGCTACAATCTCTAAAAATTTAAATGCAACATCAATTGGCATCTTCTATCTTTCTGAATCCCGTTCATCTTTTATCCTTTCTTCAATACCCACTGTACCCAGTCTTTTCTATCATTGTAAACCTCTGTACGCTATTGACGGTCTTATCTTTCTTGGGGTAAAAGGATTTTAACAAAATCGAAGATATCGATCATGTAATAACGTTGGGTGATAAATTAAAATCTCTCTTATCGTATGAGATGCGCCTGACTAAACCCTCGTCCAATATTGTAAATTATACATATACATATGATTTGTTCATCAATTTATTTCTGTAATTCTAGTTTTTTTTTGTTTTTTTTTTTCAGGTAAAGGTGCTAACCATAAAACGCGTCGTGACGCATTACAACCGCTTCCCCGCTATCTGAAAGACAGGAGAAGGGTAGACAATTTATAAATTATCAAAATTAATAAAAACTCAAACGGAAAATTTAAACGAAATATTCAAACCAAAATTCCAAATATCAGATAACTCTGGGAGCGAATTGTACGAATCCTGGATTATATTTCAGGTTAAGTTTAACCGCTATTTTTACTCTAATAACTTATTCTCAAGCACTTCCCACCTATGGAATTCCCTTCCATATACTTGCTTCCCCGACAGCTAAAAGCTCCAGGAATTTAAATGTAAGGTCAATAGACATCTCCTATTTCACTAACTCTCACCCATTCTCACAAGCTCTTTTTCCAACTACTCCACCCACATCCTCGGTATCCTCATCCGTCTATTGCCTATAATTAATCCCTCTTTCTCATCATTTTTCTCAATGTAACTCCCTGAGCAACAGAGGCATTAGAATGCCTTGTTTGGGGTGAGATGATTATAAAAAAGTTTCGTCTTAGAATAGTATCCAGAAAAACAGAACGTGCTTTGTTATTAAGTTGCTTTTTCCCGCAACTATAATGTAATTTCCAAAGGTCTTCCAAAATCAATTAAAACGCAAAGAGAAAATTACAATTTAAAAATGTGAAGGCATCAATAATTTCTGAGTTTAACTGAGAAAACGTCTGATAGGCTCATTCCAAAACATTGTTCTTACAAGCGCAGTTTATACACGACAGAAGGGCTTTATCGCCATAAAATGTGTACTTCTTTGTATGCTTTTTTATTTTACCGAAATGTACAAGCAAATTGTCATGGTGTCATTCCTGACGTTAGGTCTCTGGTTGGGACCCAAAAGTAAGTGAGTATAAATAATAATATCAGCTACATTATGAGCTTTTTGGAAAGTCTTGTACTGAAACAAGACAAGAAGCGTCATGATAGATTGGGCACTCATCTATATTGGTGACTTGATGAGGCATAGTACCGACACAAGCCAAAGAAGACGATCGAAATTGACCAAAATCATTTTAACCAACCCGTTTAAAAAAAAATTTTTAAAAAGAAAAAAAAACATAAAAAAAACATAAAAAAAATCCAGTAAAATGGCTTCTTCTCAATAATATGGTTGACCCTGGTTTCAAGATAAAAAATGTTGACAAGTTTCAAAAATGCGCCAACCTTCGGGTTGATGTCGCCAAAATGGAATGCGCGCACGGCTCACAATTGTCCTTGTTTTTATTTTTATTTTTTTTATTTTTTTATTTTTTTCGTCATTGGAATATTGGGATTCAACCAAAGAATTTAAAGTCGTACATTAAGAAATATCAAGATAAAACCGAATATGCCTTTAGAAAAAATATTCCGGAAAATTATTTTCTGTGCCATGATGGAACACATCCATAATGCGAAATCTCGGTTTGAAAAGGAAAAACCGTGCGGAAGATAATAATAATAATAATAATAATAATAATAATCTACACAGACAGAAAAATTGTAGCAAAGAGGCTGGACATTATTGTTAAAAACCAGAAAGAAAAAGCTTGCTTATTAATTGACATGGCTTGTCCAGCGGATTGTAACATAGCAACCAAGGACTTCAAAATATAAAGACCTGGAAATAGAAATAGAAACAATGTGGAAATTGAAACCAAGAATCGTGCCAGTGATAGTAGATGCACTTGGAATGATAAAAAAGGAACAAAACAACACATTGAAGAATCCATGGAAACCCCAGCTTAAGAGGTATACAAAAAATTGTCTTATTAAGTACGGCCCACACACCAAGGAAAACTTTGTCCATGTAACGGTAGGGATGATAGGGGAGACAGAAAAAACATGAAATGGAGCCATAACATTCATTTTATTTATTTATTTATTTAATTTTCGATAACCTTATTTTCGACGACTTTAATGAAAGAATGACAGAATATACAGTGAGCGAACAAATTATTATTTTTAAATTTCACGTTAGTAATAAACTCAAACGTATGTTAACTTTTTCTTTTCCAGAAAATGTTGAATTTTTAATATATTTTTTTTTTATCTTAATTATTTTCGTTGCAAGGACTAGTGATGGTAGCAATGATTTTCTTTTCTTTTAACAAAATACTCTCTAGTGTAGTGATGCTTTGTTTCGCTGAGCGGCTGTTACGTCCAAGTTTGTTTTTGTTTTTTTAACCAGCGTCTTTCTCTTTGAATTTTTTTCAATATGAAATTCTGTTTTACTATTTTAACATAAACATGAATTTATCTTCATATATTATTTAAGTTATCTGTTTCTTTTTTAAATGATCCTAACAAATAGAATCATCAGTTTTCTTATTATTCATATTTCTCTTTGTTGCCGATATTACGAAATAATTATTTTATTTTATTTTTTTAAACTATTATAATTTTCTTAAAAACAAAAAACAAAACAAAACAACAGGAAAAAATACGATGAGAAACAGTTTAGTTATAATTTCTATGATATTCTTTTTTAGAAAGAATACGTATTTATTTATATATTGATTTTATTTATTTATTCATTTTATTTACTTATTTAATTTATTTTATTTTGATAACCCTATTTTCGACGACTTTAATAAAAAAACAACTGAATATACAGTGGACGAACAAATTATTATTTTTATTTTAAATCTCACAGCACCAATAAACTTAAACGTATGTCAACTTTTTCTTCACCATTAATTTTATTTTCATAACAATTATTTTTGTTACAAGGACAAGTGATAGTAGTAACAATTTTTTAAAAACAAAATACTCTAATGTAGTGATGTTTTGTTTCGTTGAGCGGCTGCTACGCCCAAGTTTTTTTTAAACCAGCGTCTTTCTCTTTGAATACCAATGGCGTCTCTGCCAGCTGTCACTTGGCAACCCATTTAAGAAAAGGAAAACTCCGAATAACAACCCGCAACTCAAGTTGTTAATCGTGCTGAGGAATGAATGGCTACTGCGTTATGAGGTCACAAACGATCCCCTTCAGGCTTTGGGACCCTGTTTGTAAAAGACAGTTACACAACGTGCCGGGCAACTTTGAGTGGACTTTTGGACCCGTGCGTCACTCGTGGGAAAAATATGAGAAATACAAATAGAAATAAAAAATCCAGTATGGCTCTTCCAGTGGATAAACAAGGAGCCCGTCCTTCAGGAGGGAACCTACCTGAGGTTGAAAAATCTGTTATAGGATTTGTTGATAGGAACAAGCTCCTACACAAAGAATGAATCTTCAGGTCCCCACAATCAGGATAATTCTAATGATGGCCCTGAAAATTCTCCAGCTAGATTTATAACCGTATATTTAAAGAAAGAAAAAATAAAATGGTCTCGTGAGGAGTACAAAGTCGTTATGACTGCATTTCACGAAGCGTTGCTCAAAATTAAAAAAAACTCGCCAAACATGACATTTGGCGAGAAAAGGCTGGTCAAACAAATAGAAAATACATTGACGAAAATAAATTAGCCAATGTACGAAGATACATCATGAGAAATAACCGATTGACAGAGGCTGAAATTAATGAGATAAAAAGATTGTAACCAGAATAGACGAATCAACAAAATATGAAAAGGAACCGGAATCAGAAATAAAAATTAGTGACATCAAACAAGCCACAGGTAATAATGTAGAAACCGTGATACACACAAATCACTGTGAAGATAATGCTATAAGTTTAGAAATGCTGGAAAGGTGTGATCTGAGTCAGTTACAAGACAACAATAAAACGAGTTCAGAACACATTTAACAGAATTATTTTACGGAAAACAAGAAGCCAAGGAAGAAATCAAGAACCATATAATTCAAATACAAAATATTGCAATGGAGGAATGAGAACAGCTTCTAAAATTACAACCAACAAAGCATAACCTCGAAACTATTAAGCTCTACAATGCAGCACGAAAATTAATTTTGGATGAAGAAGACGCTCATATAAATCTCAATGAAGCAATATATGCATCAGCAATAGCAGCAACAAATAATTGAACATCAAATTAAAAACAACGCAGTCTCGCAGACATGAAGATTCACCTTGAAAAAATAAAATAGAAAAAGAAATCGAAAAAGTTAGAAGTGAACTATCAGTACTGGATGAACTGACTAGAGGAATAAATGTAAGAACTAGGCAAAGCAGAAGAGCCGAAAGAAAATACAACATTAGAAATGAAAACGAAGTCCTATCAACTAAGGAAAAAATAAAGCAAACAATACAACTGAAGGCTCAAAAATTAAGACGCTATGAGAAAAGATCAAGATTCTACAGACATAACAAAATCATTCAAACCGATGCAAAGAAATTTTACTGGGAAATAGGTAAAAAAAGAATTGAAGTGACAGTTCTGGGAAAAGATATGGGCTTTCCCTAAAGAACATAACAAAGAAGTAGATTGGATTGTACAAGAGATAGAACGAATCAAAAATTAACCAGAACAGACATGGGCTGGAATCACAGAAGAGGATGTTAAATATGCACTGAAAAAAAAAACACAATTGGAAATTTCCATATATAAATAAAATTCCTAACTTTTGGCTATATTACCTAAATTCAGCACATAAAAACTAGTCAAAGAACTTCAAGAAATGGTTAACGATCCCACTAAAATTCCTGCATGGATGACCAAATGAAACAACGCTGACAAGACAAACCTCTGTATGGCCAATATCCAAAACGTGCTAATAAATTCAATGTTGATAAAGTTAATACTCATCGATGGTTACGTGCATTTGAATTAAAGTCTGAGACTGAAGGCTTTATTCTTGCAGCGCAAGATCAAAGTCTTTTCACTAGGAACTTTCAGGGAAATATTATACATAATAATGAGGATCCAAAATGCAGGTTCTGTGATAAATACCAAGAAACAATAGACCATCTAATCTCAGGATGTTCTGTACTTGCCCCAAATGAATATAAAAATCGTCAGAATAGAGTGGGGTAATATTTACATTGGATAATGCGCAAACACTATGGAAAATATGTAAACAAACACTCGTATGAACATCACCCAGCACCGGTTACAGAAATAGAAGATGTCCCCATTTTATGGGATTACACCATCTATACAGAGAGAAAAATTGAAGCAAATAGGCCGGACATTATTGTTAAAAACCAGAAAGAAAAAACTTGCCTATTAATTGATATGACTTGTCCAGCGGATTGTAACATAGCAACCAAGGAATTTGAAAAACTGTCAAAATATAAAGACCTGGAAATTGAAATAGAAAAAAATGTGGAAATTGAAAACAAGAATCGTGCCAGTGATAGTAGGTGCACTTGGAATGATCAAAAATGGAACAAAATAACACATTGAAAGAATCCCTGGAAACCCCTTTTTAAGAGATATACAAAAAAATGTCTTGTTAAGTACAGCCCACACACTAAGGAGAACTAAGGATATTAGGGGAGATTGAAAAAACATGAAATGGAGCCAAAACAACACACCACGACCTGCCTTAGGTCTTCCCGCAGACTTGATAGGTAGTACAAACATAGCAGAAATCGAAATATGATGAAAAATGACATCATATAATGAATAAATAAATAAATAAATAAATGAAAAAACGAAGAGCATTTTTAAATAATTTGACAGGATACAAATACATGAATGACTGGATTTTTATTGGTCACAGCAAACAAAATAGTTCACAGTATCAGTGTCTTAAGAAATGCATACCTTACTTTCTGCAAGCTAGACTTCTCAAACGTTCTACTGGTAAAAAGAGGTTTCTATAATATTTAATTTTTATTTTCTGTCCTGTTATCAGATGGCAACGCAAAATTTGAAGTTTTACTGGTCAAAGAACTTTCATTTTTTTTTTACATGAATTAAATCATCGAATCTTAGTTTGAGAATTAAAATGCGTATAACCAAATGCTTTTTTCCCTTTTTATGAATCATCAAATGTTTATAAGGTCGTTAATAGACGCTAATGAATATTACTTTCACAAGACGCACATGACTTTCTTCATCTTGTTGGGCCGATGTTTTTGTACGTGTCTCCGTATCGTATCTCAGGATTAAAAGCTCATTGTGAACATCGATGACGATATCGACCACATTGATTTACCAAGAGGATATTCGACTTACTCAAAAGACGGTTTATATCTACTGTTGCCACCGGGCATCATTCAACTGAGCTAATTCTTTTTCAGAGAATATCTGGAAGCAATAAAATCAGAGAAAGGAAGACAATAAACCAAACGGACCTGGAAACGGATCTGGGAGGCATCTAGCCATCTGGTCATTTTAGGCGGTTTATTGCAAACACTTTTTTCAGGCTCTTCTGTTTCCGATGTAATCTATTTAGATATTAAAGATTATTATTCCGGTTAAATGTGCATTGATGGCTAAAAACTCTTCGATACCCACATTTATATCCTGATAATAAAAGAGATGATAGAAAATAATCAAAACCAAAACCAAAACACAATACGAACTTTGGACATTTTATCATAATTTTAAAATATAAAACGGAGTTAAGATTTGTCAATAATCGTATCGTCTCAAGCAAGGCATTTCACTGCCACTGTTTTGCAGGGGTTTACATAGAAGTAAAGTTATGAGAAAGATAGACAGGTTACAGGGGATGTCAAGAAGAGGGTAGGAGAAGGATGAGAATACTGCTGAGAGGGGAGTAGACGGAGAAAGGAGCATGAGAGAAAGAATGCAAGTTAGTGAGATCGGAGGACTATTGAATTTACATTTAAATTAATGGATATTGTAGCTGTCGGGGAAATAAGTAAACGGAAAGGAATTCCACATGCGGGAAGTGCGAGAAAAGAAGCTACTGGAGCAGAATTTGAGTTTACATTTTATTGGTTTCACAGTAAAACTGTGGGACCTAGTTATTAATCTTGTGACTCGAGTAAATTTATGTATAGTGGGGAACTAGTGAGCCAAAATTAATCGGAGCAGAAAACGTGAAAGTATTTGTAGAAGAGACATACAGAAGCCACATTGCACCGGTGAGAAAGTGACTGTATCCGAGCCGCCAAGTCGGGATCTATCACATTAGAGATTGTCCATTGGATCTTGTCAATGACACCAAGGTGGATAGCAGGAGCACCTGACCAGATATGGCAGCAGTATTCAATGCACGGGCGGATGGTAAATTTGTATATGTGCAGGATAGTTTCAGACGGGAAAAACTTGATAGCCCTGCAGAGAAGTTATATATATATATATATATATATATATATATATATATATATATATATATATATATACGGCCTAATCAAGAAAGGATTTTTAAATTAAATAAAGTCTGCTATTTGCTCTCACCTGCATTATAGAAATTGGTCAGGCCTAGAACTTCTCATTATTAGAGGAAAGGAACGAATAGCAATACAAATGTAATATAATGTTAAAATGATTTCCTGATTAGGCCGAATAATTTTCACTACCCACTTTTTATCGTAGCAGTATATATATATATATATATATATATATATATATATATATATATATATATGTTGAAAAGAAATGCGATACCTAATGTTTAAAATTAATTTTTAAATTAAGAAATCAACCTTGAAATTTTTATTTTAGTTTTAACTTGAAGCTAAACGATCAAATTTAATATTTGCAATAAGCAAAAAATCGTATTTACAAGCGACTTTAAATTGACAAGATAACTTTTTAAACGGCTACAAATCACTGATTTTAGTCATAGTTACAAATCTGTCACCACAATGTAATTAATACTTTTTATGAAAAAAACTTAAAAAGAAATACTTTCTGAAAAGTTGTTTGGGGAAGATTAGCTTATTTAAAGTTTAATTAATCTGATTTGAAACAAATATTACTTATTTTTAGTTTGAAATTTTGCAGAAAAACATTTTCAACGCGAATGTGAGTGTTTTCATGAGGTATTGACAACTATCCCGAGAGACTTATGTTTGAGAATTTTTTACAGGAAACATATCTGTAACAATAACTTGATAAACATAACGTGAGTTCTTTCCATATTATTTTTTAATTACCAAATAATCTTTCAAATTTAGGAAAATATTCCAGTTTATTTAATATCTTATTGAATCTGTACTTGGATTTTAAATTTACTATATTTACTGCAACTATTTTTTATAATATATGGACATCCATATTTACAAAAATAGGCACGTTTATACACACACTAGCAGTATAGCCCAGCGTTATTTTGGTGTAATGAAAGCTTTAAAACTAATCCATGGTCCTGGAGCTCAGACTCAGCCTAAAGAATATTTGTGTGAAGTTTGGTGAGAATCGGATAAAAATTGTGGATTTGTATAAAGGACATACAGACATAAACAGACACATATACAAACATCTTGCCTTTTCGATTTTCTGCACTATTGTAAGAACTGCAATTTTGAAACTTCTGTCTATTAGTATATCAAATTTGATTAAAATCAGACCACTCCTTCTATAATCCGATTTTTTCGATGATCGACTTTCGATATTTATCCGGGGTACCTCGACACAAAACCTAGCTAAGAACTCTCACAGACGCTTATAGTACAACTGTATAAATTTTCAAGAAAATCGGTTCAGCCGTTTCGGAGTCTATAGGTAATGCATACACACACACACACACACACACACACACAGACAGACAGACACACACACAGAGACAAAGTTCCATTTATAAATAAGTTTAGATTAGATACAAACATTCATATCTTAAGAAATTACCTTTTTGCGGGTCGCCGAGTAAACGTAAACTTTTTAATTTATAACGAATCAAGTTTTACTTGATAACAATATCACTTGAGCGATACAATTTAATGCTGAATATTAAGAAATTTAAAACTTTATAAATTATTATAATTGAAATTTAAAATTGTAAACGATTCTTTTAAAATTAGATTTTCTAAAGACAATTGTGTCTACAATGTATTTTATTCATAAAAGCAATTAAAAGTTTCTCTAATTAAATAATGTCTTATTTTTTGCTACATTTTTTTTTTTTTACTTTTTGGTACAAATTTTAGGTAATTACAACAAAAAATGCTGATTTCAATTCTCCAAGGACGTGTGCTTATAACTAATATAAACATTAATCGCTACTAAAATGAATTTCTTGAGATTTCATAAAATTAAATAAATGGATAGCAGATGAAAAAGAAAAGTATTTTACCAAGATGTTCTAAAACGGAAATGTTTCCAAAATAATTTAATTCCTTTGTGAATAAATCCTGAAAGTGACTTAAAATTTGACAAATATTTGGTTTTTGATAGAATTTCCAATCAAGGTTTTTTTCATAAAAAAATCCCCAAAAACAGTTGAATTTTTATACAAATTTGTCACCAGCTAAAGAAAAAATTCAAGATATTGAACGTTCTAAAATGAATTTAGAAATTATAATTTAATAATAAAAAAATATTTAGCTTTAATAACATATTTTGCTATAAAACTAAGCTTGGAATATTTTTTCATCATGTATGGTAATTTTTTAGCGAATATTTAGAGGAACCATATATATGCCTATATATATATATATATATATATAGAGAGAGAGAGAGAGAGAGAGAGACACACACACACATACATATATACATATATATATATATATGTATATATATATATTATAATCATATCACCCCGAGCAAGGCGGTAACGCCACTGATGTGCAAAGGGCTAGAAAGAGAAAAGCGGAAACCACATCCTAAATCGGAAACAAGGGATGAGCCTCTTCACCCGTTCAATAGGTGTGAACCGGGCGATAGTTTATCTACTCCAATTGAAAAAAAAAAAAAAAAGTATAGAGTGAAACGATTAGGAAAGAGAAAGCCGGAAACCACATTCTAAACAGGGAACAAGGGATCAGCGTCTATACCTGTTCAATAGACATGGGTTTAGTGTGAACCGGGCAATAGTTTAGTCTATCTACTCCAATTAAAAAAAAAAAAAGATTGGAAAAAAGAAAGCCGGAAACCATATTCTAAACAGGGAACAAGGGATGAGCCTCTCTACCTGTTCATATATATATATATATATATATATATATATATATATATATATATATATATATTCATATATTCATATATATATTCATACCTGTTCATATATATATATATATATATATGAACAGGTAGAGAGGCTCATCCCTTGTTCCCTGTTTAGAATGTGGTTTCCAGCTTTCTTTTTTCCAATCTTTTCTTTTTTTTTTTAATTGGAGTATATATATATATATATATTAATATTAATTATAGTTGTAATACCAATAGCAACAGAACTAATTATCAATACTTAAACTACAACTGAAATGGAACCAACCTGCAGGGAAAAGACGGGGAAGAAAAAAAGAAACAAACGAAATACTTGAACAAAAAGCAAAAAGTTAAGCATTCGTGAGAAAGAAAAAAAAACAAAGACGAAGCATATATATATATATATATATATATATATATATATATATATATATATTTGTCTATTTCTGAGATGAGGTTGTATTTACATTATTCGGATTATTGTTCTCATCTTTTTGCTATTTGTACGACGTTTCGGCCGTTGTACGCTCCAGCCGTCTTCAGGTGCTAGGAATTTCGAACTGATTGTTGGTTGGTTGTTTAGTTTTATGGCAAGCTCGGCGGGTCATTTATTGCCAACTAAATTTTTTATTTATTTATTGCTTGTAATACCTTTTTCTTTCAACAATTTATTGTTGTTTTTATATAAGTTTTTGCGTCTAGTAATACTTTTTTCTTTTCGAGTATCAAGATTCATTGGGATTTGTTTATTTAAGGGCAGTGTCTCCAAGTCCTACTCTGTTATTTAACCCATAACTGGAGGGAAGGGACGGATTAATACCTTTCCCAAGGTACCAGTGCTTAAGTGAATGCAAGGTATTCAGCTGGAATACGAACTCGGCTCGCCGATTTCTCTCTCTGAGCTGATATCCACTGCACCACAACGCACATCCGTCAGTAAACGCTCACAGCACCTGGTATTCCCAAGCGGTCGCCCATCTAAGTACTGACCAGGCTTGACGTTGCTTAACTTCGATGATCGAGCGAGAACCGGTGTATTCAACGTGATATGGCCGTAAGACAATTTCGAACTGAACCCTTTATTACGATCACTAGGGTATCAGTCAGTTAAGTGCCATACGTGAAACACGCTTGGGCGATCATGTCTCGAAAGAGACATGACTGACTGGGCAGAATGTTATCCCGCAATAGATGGCCATTTCTTTCTGCGGTAGATTGGTTGCCAGCCAAGGCTATAGAACCTAATCTGTCCTGTTATTTAACCCCTAACTGGAAGGAAGAGACGGATTAATACCTTTCCCAAGGGTATTTGCGCGTAAGTGAATGCAATCAATTCAAATGGAATTTGAACTCGTTTCCCCGATTTCTCGTTCCGAGCCGATATCCACTGCACCGCAACACAACGCACATATCATTCTCATTTCTCATTCATTGCGTGGTAGTCATGATTTATTTCGTTCTAACGTCATGAGGGTCAAATTTACAGTTCGAAAGTACTCGGTTAACCTCTGGACAATATCTGCATAAATATAATTTGGAAATAACATGCCTCATTAGAAAATATGAGAAAATACAAAAGAAAATCTGCAAGCTTAAGTTGTCTCTATCGTGTAATACAACGTATTTAAAAGAAATGATGCTGCCAAAATATACGTACTTTATATATATATATATAGATAGATATATATATATATATTGTCATCCGCAGACAGATCTGTTTCGCTGTATCACAGCTCATCAGTACGGTTAGACGCCGATTGCTTTTTAACCTAGCATGGAAACCCGATGGAATTGGCGTCAGTCGGCATTTCTACCTCTGGGCTATGGGCGTTCGTATACCATATATATATATATATATATATATATATATATATATATATAGTTATGTATCAATTTTACATTGCGACATGGAAATTTCTGTGTTTCGAGATTATGCAATATTGGTGTGGTTGTGCAGATGATTTACATTTAAAAGTAAATCATTTAAATTTAGATTTACATTTAAATGTAAATCATCTTCACAACCGCATCAACATTGTCTGATGATGAGAACCTATCTCGAAACACAGAAATTTCCATGTCGCAATGTAAAATTGATACATAACTATACAATTATATTATATTAAGCTCTATAATACTCATTATATTGAGCACTGTTTATAATAAAATGAATGCCAGAGTACTCAAAATTTGAGTCCTCTTCACTTGAAATTATATATATATGTGTGTGTGTGTGTGTGTGTGTGTGTGTATGTGTGTGTATGTGTATTTCTGTGTGTGTGTGTGTGTGTGTGTGTTTAACAGTTAATTTATAGTCGTTTTCAACTATGACTTTTCCTGTTGTTTTGGTTTATTCATCATCTCTGTCTCTCTGGCGCTCTCTCTCTCTCTCTCTCTTCCGCTATTTCCCCACTCTCTCTCTCATTCAGTTTCTCCCCACCCTTTTGCTCACTTTATCTCTCCTTCTCACTTTCGTTCATTTTCTCACTTTCGTTTTCGCTCTGTCTCTCCAACTATTTCACTCTCTCTCCCATGTCTCTGTCGCTTTAATTCTCTCTCTCCGACTCTCTTTCGCTCTCTATCTCCACCTTCCTCTCTTTCCCTCCACACCACACTTTGATATCCTCTTGTGTCCACCAGTATGTGTGTGTCTCTTTCCACTCCACATTGGCGGACAAACCTTTTGAAGCCGCAAACCATTTACGTCACACCTAACTAACGGTTAATTAATAATGTACAGACTGAACAAATGGTCCATGTGGTCTCCACCCCACTCACACCTCTTCAACCACCAATTCTCCAATAATCTGTTCTTCGTCTGTCAACCGCCACTTCGGTTTCCCACTTTTACCCCTAACGTATGCTCCTGACCACTCTCCCCATCCCATCCGTCTCCGTAGATAGTCATCCGTATAGCGCATTCGGGACTGTTTGCATGCAAACGCCTCCGCCATCTTCCCTTCGTTGCTTCCTAACTTCACTACCGGATTTCCGGACTAAGCCAAAAAGGCGAGAAGGCTATAAAGATGTCACTGCTATTGCCACTACTTAGCTTCCCCTACCAAAGAAGCCATTAGCACTGCTTGCAATCATCATAATAAGAATGAAAAAAAAAAAAAAAAGGATAAAAATAAACAAAACGACAAAAAATCCTTAAAAGATGATAAAAACAAAAAATGAAACGATAAAATAATAAAAGAAAAATAATGGAAAAATTTATATATGAAAAATCGATACGCAGTTAGTTATCCGTTTCACTGAAAATAATAATAATAATAATAATAATAATAATAATAATAATAATAATAATCCTCTTTGTGATAATAAAGACCGTTGTGTGTATATATCATTCATTCAGTAATGAAGTAGAACGCTCTCAGTTACTGGCGTATGTTGACATGGTATATCACACACTAAAAGTCTGGTTACTTTTACCGCGCGCCCATAGCTCAGAGGGAGAATTGCCGACTGGTGTCATCTCTGTCGGGTTTCAATCCTGCCCAAAAGCAATCGGAGGTCTAGCCGTACTCATGAGCTGTGATACAGCGAAAGAGATCTCTCTGCGGATGACTACCATATATATCTAAATATATTTTAATCAGTTCATCCCAAGCGAGGCAGTTTTACTGCCACTGTTGCACAGGAAGTTACATTGGGGAAAGTGATGAGAAAGTGGGGTAGGTTATAGGGTACATCAGGATAAAGGGTAGGCGGATGCGAATACCAAGAATAGAGGTGGAGTGAATGGAGAAAAGAGCTTAAGAGAATCGATGCGAGTTAGTGAGATAGGAGATGTCCTTATATTAAAATTCCTAGAGATTGTAGCTGTCGGGGAAGCAGTATATGGAAGGGAGTTCCACGGGCGGGAAGTGCGAGAAAAGAAGCTGTTAAAGTAGAAATTGCAGTTACATTTTATCGGTTTCACTGTAAAAGGGTGGGACGTAGTTGCTAGTCTAGTAGCTCATGTAAATTCATACATAGGGGTCACCAGTGATTTAAGTTCATTGGACCAGAAGCCGTGAAAGTATTTATAGAAGAGGCACAGGGAAGCCACGTCACGCCGGTGAAAGAGCGACTGCAGTCGAGCAGCGAAGTCGGTATCGATCACATTACAGATTCTCCGTTGGATTATGTCAAGAACCCCTAGGTGAATAGCAGGGGCACCCGACCACATGTGGCAGCAGTACTCAATACATGGGCGGATGGTGGATTTATATATGTGCAGGATAGATTCAGACGGGAAAAACTTCCTGGCCCTGCACAGTGAACCGACCTTCTTATCAGCGGATTTAGCTACGGATTCGATAGTCATTCAACTTGAGGTCTTGTGAGAGTGTTAGGCCGAGGAGGCGTAGTGTTTTGCTCTCAGTGAGGCTAGCTTGACCCATGCTAATGGGGGGTAGGAGCGATTGTCTATGATGGTTAATAGCAGCTTCGCTTTGGAAGCATTAATATTTACGAGCCATGTCTTACCAGAGACCACCACAGATTGGGAGTCCTTCTCAAGCTCGGCAGCGAGGTTCGCTTTGTCAACCTCAGCAGATTTTTGATCGAGGCGACAGTAAACGGTGATGTCGTCAGCGAATATGGCTACTTGGGATCTTATTACATCCGAGAGATCGTTAATGTAGATCAGGAAAAGCGTAGGACCTAGAATAGAGACTTTTATATATATATATATATATATATATATATATATATCCCTCATGTCACGATCATGAAGAGAGAGACGATAGCGAGATAGCGTCGACTCAGCTCATTCTCTTTATTACCAGTTACGAAGCTGTATTACCATTTATAAAGCGGCTTATTATTTTATATTTTGCACTGATTATGTCATTCAGTAGTGAAGAATATATATCTTTTCTATAATATATATATATATATATATATATATATGGTATATCGAGGAAGCAAGTAATTTTCTAAACATATGCTATTAAATATAAGAATATGTTGAAAATAAATGTCAATTGTTTTAAACTTTTTATAATATATAATGAGTTTACTTTGATTATTACTTTCCACTGGTTTAACATTTCTACGTATTATGTTTTTGAGAGTTTTTTCATCTTGTTTATAATTATTATGTATTTGGTTGCAATAGTATAAGTTAATAGTGTTATGTTTATTTTGATGTAAACCATTATTATTAATATTATCATTATTGTTAGAGCTATTGTTAATTTTGTTGAGATACATTTTAATTTGTTGATCAATAACGGAGTTAGGAAATCCATTATTGACTAGTGTTTGCTTAATGTTGTGTAATTCTTTATAAAATATAGATTTGGAAGAAGATATCATTTGTGTGCGTTGAAGTAAGTTTTTTATAACAGCTAACTTATATCGTTGGGGGCATTCACCAAGCGGAGTTTTTGTCAACACAAAATAAAATCGTCGGTGATGGTGGATTTTATAATATTTCAGTTTAAACAACCTCTCTGAAGATGGCTCATGTGAGCCGAAAGCTTAGAAGAAAACCAATAAATAATTATCCAAATGTTGGAGAATTTTTGTCTTTATTTTCAACTGAAATTAAAGCAAAAATACGACGTTTAGAATGGCTCATGATTAAACATAATAGACATTCATTGTCTCTTATATTTAATAGCATATGTTTAGAATATATATATATATATATATATATATATATATATATATATATATATATATATTCCTCCTGTCACGCCCAGTTAGGGTTGGACTATTTTTTCTTCTTAATGTCTAATACCGAATAGTAGATACATCAATATATATGTTGATGTCATTTTGACGGCACGAACCCACTCGTAATAATAATAAGAATGATGAATATTTCTCATGATTTATAACAGATGTTTTTTTTTACTATTGCCTGGGCAAGTAATGAAGATATGAGATAGAAATTTGCTTAACTACTTGTTTCTCTGCTAGGGTGACACGTCAGGAAGGTGACGATCACAAGGTAATGGATTCTTGCCTTTGTTAGTTCGAAGTGAATATAACAATCTCAACTTGCTGATTCTAAGAAAACTGGAAAATATGTCAAATACTAATAAGGTGAAGACTGTGGAAAATATGTCACCCACCAAGTAATCTTGAATGAAAACAAGAACTCTTAGATCGTGATACTGCTCTTCCATTAATGCCAGTCAGTCTATCAGTCAGTTAAGTGCCGTACTTGATACACGATTGGGCGATCATGTCTCGAAAGACTGACTGGGCAGAAGGTTTTCCCGCAATAGGTTGCCATTACTTTCTGCGGTAGACTGGTTGCCACTCAAGGCTATAGAACCCGATCTGTCCTGTTATTTAACATAACTGGAAGAAAGAGCTGGATGAATACCTTTCCCAAGGCTATTTGTGCGTAAGTGAATGCAAGGAATTCAACTGGAATTCGAACTAGGAATGTCAAATAGAAGGATCTCGCTTGAGATGTAAGAAGATTGTGGAATAGGACATTAATATCCGCAGCTACAGATAGAGGAGTGTTTAAAACAGTTCTCGAAAAAATTCCAGGGAAATTCAAAGAACGAAATACGAGGGTCATTCAATAAATAAGGTGAATTTTTCGGTATAAGGACTTCTAATGCAGATAGATGCTTACTTTTTTTTATTTTTCAACGTAGTCTCCCAGCAATGTCATACATTGGAAATGAGAGTTCCAAAACTATTCCTCGATAATCTTCTAAATATATACGAGGGTCATTCAATAAATAAGGTGAGTCTTTCGGTATAAAGACTTCTAGTACAGATAAAAGCTTTTTTTTTCAACATAGTCTCCCAGCAGTGTCATGCACTTTTCCTATCTGTGCACAAGCTTCCGTATTCCCTCCACGTAAAAATCTTTGGACTGATGTCTCAGCCAATCGATCACAGCACTTTTGACTTCATCGTTACTTTCAAACTTCGTGCCTCTCGTGAACGCTTTCAAAGAACCAAACTGGTGAAAGTCTGAAGGGGCAAGGTCTGGGCTGTAAGGGGGATGAGGGAGCAGTTCCCAGCCCAGCTCCTTGATGGTCTGCACCGTTTGGGCTGCTGTGTGAGGCCTTGCAGCTGACCTTCGAGTAGGCAAGGTCATCATGGACAAGTTTGTGTGCTGTCCTAACAGACAGGCTCAAAGTCTTTGCAATGTCATCCACTTCAATTAAGAATTGCCTTATGTCGAAGCATCAGTTCTCATTCGATCATCTAAGTTAAACAGCTTGGAGATTAGTCAGTATCTAGATGGGTGACTGCTTGTGTATAACAAGTACTGTACCTTCTCGGGTCAGAATTGGAAATCGGATAGACGAGTTCCAGTTCCAGTCGGGGTCGTTATATTCCTTTTCGCCCAAAGACCCTTGGAAAATGTAGGAATCTTTTTTTTTCTTTCTCCCCAGCTATGGGTTCATTAGTAGGAATTGTATGAGTAAATTGTTATTATCTCCAAAATAATTCTTACTATCTAAGAATGTTTTCTTAGCCGCACTAATAAAGGGATTCCCATATATATATATATATATATATATTCTCACACGGATATATATATATATATATATATCCGTGTGAGAATATATATATATATATATTCTCACACGGATATATATATATATATATATATATATATATATATTAGAGAAAATTTTCAAAATTCAAAGGTGTCGGATGTACATTTCGACATAGGATCTCTAACAGAGATTCTACGTCACGTCAGCGACATTGTTTTGTTCCAAATGTGCGAAGGATCTGGGGTAAAGTGGGGAAGGGGCCAGGTTAACAATGGTCACAAAGTAGAACAGGACAGAGCTGATAGTGGCGAGGTTACAGGGTGTAGAGACAAGAGATAGACGGGGTATCAAATATCAAATGGTAGTGGCCAGTGAATGTTTATAGGGGTTTGAAACGGTATATTTAGGAAGGGAAGGAATAGTTTTAAATGTAATATCTTAAAATTTTTAATTAATTTTATCCATTACAGCAAGTCATGAATTTAAAGTTATTAAAGAAATATTAATATTAAAACCATATTTCATAAAGATAGACAACTAAAGGAGTTAAATTACTTTTTTAAGGTTAAGATTTTGAGCTGTTTGAAGAGGTGTATTTAGAGGGGAAGGAATGGGTTTCAATATAAGATTTTAAAATTTTTTATTTAAATTCATTTAATTAAACCTTTTAGGTAGATGCGAGCTAAATGCCAATTACAGGAAGTTATCAGTTAAAATATATATATATATATATATATATGTGTGTGTGTGTGTGTGTGTGTGTGTGTGTGTGTGTGTGTGTGTGTGTTAACCAAGGAAAAAGGGGTTTAGTAAAAGAATCCATACTTTCTAAAGATAGGCAATTAAAGAAGTTTGGGATAGGAATGTAGGGGGGTTAAAATACTTTTTAAGGTTAAAGTTATGGTAAAATTAATTTATATTCTAACATCTCGTCAACAGGGATTTAAATTCTAAATTTAAGTATTCAAGAAATTTGCCTTGTGGCGGCACTTACTGATGAATTCCCTCCTAAAATTCAGTAGCCGGTCTTGGTGGGGGTATTTTAATATTGAAATGTTTTCCAGTAAACATAGCATCTATCACGAAAATTCCTCGGAATACGGGCTGAACCTATTAGTTTCCAGCTAATTTCAGGATCCAGCCCGTCCTCTTTCATTTTCCAGAATGCCCGCGAAAGGGCTGTCTGGTACCTCTGACCGGGGTTCAAAAAAGAGTACCTGTGGTTATACAGTCTTTGTTTGAAAGGACCGACGGACATACCGATATAGGTCCGGAAGTCGTTTTTTTTTTTTTGTTTGATAGAGAAATGCGGGCTTCATAAATCACCTGGGTGGATTTGCGTTTTCCTTCCACCGGGCAAGAGTCCACAGAATTACAGCTGCATTCGTTTAGAATTCCGGACCTAGATTAAGCATTGCGCAAGTTCACCAGAATACTCCTGTTATGGGAACTAATAAGGCTGTCCATATTCGGGGTGCAAGAATAACTAATTTTAAGGGTGTACCTATTAAAAATCTTCCGTAGAGGGTTACTGCTATTAAAATTTTTGTCTATTAACTTGAGAAAATATTTACCAATATTGATGTTAGTTTACAATAAGTGGGGTTAAACCAAATTATCTTTCTTTTTCTACAGTTTCCTTTATTTTTATTTTTGGATGATTCGGAGTCTATTGTAGGTTTATTATATGCTAACTTGTTCCTATATCCGATTTTTTGAAGGGCCTTATTGTAAATATTTTTACTTGCGTTGAAAGTTTTAATGTTGTATGATAATTATATATATATATATATATATATATATATATATATATATATATATATAATCATACAATTATGAAATAAAAGTACGCTGCGACACGGAAATTTCTGTGTTTCGAAATAGAATCTAGACAACAGGCAATGCTGGATGTTGGTTGTGAAAATTATTTACATTTTTATAATTGTTTACGAAAAAATGAACGTTGGAGAACTCAAAATCGTAAAACCTTATGTCCTCTTCACCTGGCTTTATATATACAATATATATATATATATATATATATATATATATATATATATTCCATTTGTAAGCGAGCTCGTTTATAACCTATGTGTGTATGGGTGGGTGTTTGATAAAAATATATTTTAGGTTTGCTACCTATTGATTGATGGACTCGGTGAAGTCGAGTTCATTAGGTACATACTAATGCCCTGGGGAATGGTTTGAATCTGTCACTTTTCACGCAGCTGTGGTGGACAAACTGGATGACAACCAGTCTAGGAGAAGGATACTTTGAATTCAAACCCGATCACAATATCATAGAAGTGTGTACGGCAGGGGGTATGCCTGTGAATCTAAATGCCCACTGTAACTAAAAATTAATATTTCCACATCCGAATCCACGGATTTTGTTACGCTTTCGTTGTGTTCGCCAAGTAAAAAAAGAGCCGAATATTCTGTAGAAAAGAGAGAAACTAATTATATTTCTTGATAAAAACGTGTTCAATATCAGAGATAGTTAATATAATGTGCAAAAAGTTGATAAACCGTCAAAAATCAAATCCACAATCAAGATTTAATAAAATGATACAGTTTTCGGCATTATTAGTGAAAGTTCTTTATGTGTAGATATTTATTTTGTATGTTTAATAGATTTTAGAAGGCGTACAGGTACTTCACTTTCATATCTCGACAGAAGTGTCAGAGATGATACATTCTTTAGCTTGGGCAGAGTGCAAATATTATACACTGGTTTTAGATATTAAAAAAATACCACTCCATCCGTTTATTTTTTATGGGTTGTTTTTCTTTATGTTCTGTATATTTTCTGGATGCTTAAGATCATGGGATCATGGTTCTCCACAATTTCTTATCAGTTATAATATTCGTATTCTTACTTTACCCCCAGATTCTGTTCGGCTGTCCATTTATAAAGGATTCTTTAGTGGTTTTCGCGTCATTTCCTTCTGACTCATTTCCTGTGATTGTTTGCTTCTCCAAGCCTGCTTTCCTCGTTAGGTGTTCTAGAAATCTCATTTTTCTCAATCTAAGTACAAAGCTCCCTTTATTTCTCGTTTTCTTTCACCTTCCTTTTTGTTCATATTTTCGATGATATTCACAGCATGCTACTGTAGGACCACATTTTCGTTGTCTCAATCCACCATTTAATTTGCAATGAAATTGTTCCGCGTTCACTGTTTTCTAATGTCATTGATATTGCACAGAACTTCATTATTCTTTTTTTTTTTATTTCTTACAAAATTTTCACTCTCCTAAAATACTCGCTTTGTTTCTTGAAAGCATCTTTCATTATTTCATTGCACCATTGGATTCCGTTTTCACTTCTATTAGAAGACCTCTCACTACTTGCTTGATACATGTCTACAATTTGTAGTTTGGATCTAGCCAGGGCTGTTGCGTACTACCACCGAACCACCTAATCGAGAAAGGAAGCCTGCTTTGTGACAATCGCTATCTTATCAACATTTACTTTTCTCTGACTATGTGGGTTGTGGTGCAGTGGATATCGACTCGGAACGAGAAATCAGAGAGACGAGTTCGAATTACAGTTGTATACGTTGCATTCACTTAAATATCTTAAGGTAGGGTATTAATCCGCCCCTTTTCCCTACTGCTATGGGTTAAATAGCAAGACAGATCGGGTTGGTTGGCAACTAGTCTACCGCAGAAAATAATGGCAACCTTCTACAGGAAAATCTTCTGCCTAGTCAGTCATGTCCCTTTTGAGACATGATCACCCAAAGCCTGTAGCACGTATGGCACTTAACTGATATTTAGAAACGAAACTAAACACAACTGATTATTAAAAGATGAAAAATCTTTGCCGATTTTGAACTCATTCTGTTTGTTCATTTGAGTTAAATCCTCAATTTTTTTTGCTCTAATACATCGAAAAAACTTTACATAAAATTCACTATTTTAAGCCATAATGTTGAATGGGCTAAAAAAAAAAAAAAAAAAAAAAAAAAAATTCAAGTTGATGTTAAAATTACCGCAAGATACAGTTAATTTAAGATGGAATGATCTATTCTGACATGTTTCTAATTTGTATTTACATACATTTTATTTAATTTTAATTTTAATTTTAATTTTTCTAGTTAAATTGCTCACCTATACTACATATGATCCATTATTGTATATATTTAGGTTAGAATAAAATGAGTATTTTTATATGAATATTACCTTATCAAAAATGAGTAGTTGAGCAGGGGCTTCGTACCATAAATTCGGGAGTGGGGCTTCGTACCATAAATTCGGGAGTGGGGCTTCGTACCATAAATTCGGTGAGTGGCCACGAGACAATTGCATCAGACCTTCATCCAGCCAATGAAAAGTAAGTTTTTTCCTTTTTTCTTTTACGATTTCTTACTCTGGAGCATTCAACATACAACAATACGCGGAAATATTTCTTTCCGGAACTAAAGTCCAATTTTTTGAAGCGTCTGGTCTTGTAATGTGTTTACAGTTCTCGCAAAAGCAAGGTGAACTGGAAACTAGATTCTTGTTTTTGTGGTGTAACGGATATCGACTCGGAACGACAAATCGGGGGGCCGAGTTCGAATTCCAGTTGAATTCCTCGCATTCACTTACGCACAAATACCCTTGGGAAAGGTATTAATCCGTCTTTTTCCTCCAGTTATGGGTCAAATAATACGACAGATTGGATTCTATAGCATTGGTCGGCAACCAGTCTACCGCAGAAAGTAATAGCAACCTATTGAGGGATAATGTTCTTCCCAGTCAGTCATGTCTCTTTCGAGACATGATCGCCCAAAGCGTGTTTCACGTATGGCACTTAACTGACTGACTGAATATAATAGTTGAAAGCATGATTAAGGCTTCTACTAGGCATAAAGTGGGGGAACAATTTTATATTGTTATAAAGTAATAAACTGATCCCCCTCTAATTACTACTTAATGATATAATACATCTCTTCTCACTCAAGCTACGAGTCAAATTATATGACAGATTGGATTCTATAGACTTGGTCGGCAACCAGTCTACCGCGGAAAGCAATGGCAACCTACTGCGGGATAATCTTCTGCTCAGTCAGTCATGTCTCTTTCAGGACATGATCGCCCAAAGCGTGTATCACGTATGGCACTCAACTGACTGAAAGAAAAATTCTGCAAAACCAATGTTACATTTTTATTAAACAATTATGTGTTATCTTGTGGGACAGGTAATTAAGAATTAAAATTAACTTTCCTCTTCATTTTTACAAAGATTCACAATGACTATCCCACTATAAACTCCTGGTTTTTCCTAAAAAAGAAAAAGGATTGACCAAATGCTTAAAGAAAAAGTTGAAACCAGATTTCGCAAGTAGGTGTTCAATTGATGTTTGACCAATAGAAGCGACTTGCAAGACCTGAGGTCTTAGCGATCCAGTGCCAAATTCAAAAGGACTATGTACAAATTATATCAGCGTCAACCGGTCAGTCAGGGATGGAAGCAGCAAAGATGACAAGCTAAAATGTAACGAAAGATGCTTCAAGTTGACTCAGACTTTCGTCCTCTTTCTCTTTCCTTCTCGTTTGCTGATTCCTTTTACTTTTTCTTCTCCATCCAAAGACATTCCTACCAAACAAACATATACATACGTACATACGCATATACTCTTTCAAGAATTACTAGTATGAATATTTTCTTCAACTCTTGATATACTTAACTTCCTAATTGAACATGAATTTCTACGAATTCTTCTTATTCTTTCATTTTAATAAATTTCTATTTTAATTTTACAAAATGTATGTTTTATTATTCCACTCTTCTACACTAATCCACACATTCCAACTGACAACCAACCTTCTGATGATGAAAAACCTTCTGATGATTATAACTCTGCATAAAACTTGTAAGCTGTAGGGAGTTTGGTTATGTCTGACACAAAGCCGAATACAAGAAAAATTAAAGAGCTCCCTACGCTACAACTTCAAAATTATCTCGTTTATTAGCGATTATCAACTTTGTTTTTCACTTTTTCGTTCGTTTCTTTTCTTCTTTAATTCTTCTTTGAACTTTTTTTATTTGTTCTGTTCATTTCTTTTTCTTCAATTTCTCTTTCTAAACCTTCATTTTCTTTTTTCATTTCATTTTTGTACTTTCTCCTTATTTACTTCTTCCTTGCGATAAAATCGGTTTAACATATTAATTTCTCCTTTTGTTTTCTTATCATTTGCTTTTTCATTCTTTAAATCTCTTTCATTTGAGATAATCTTTTATTTCATTCCGTCTTTCATATTTTCAATTGAATACAAACTCTACCCTTAACGTCTTAATAATGTTTCTAATTGAACATTAACTTCTACAAATTATGTTATTCCTCCTTTTAATAAATTCCTATTTTAACATTCAAAATGTATATTTTATTATTCCATTATTCTACACTAATCCACACATTCCAACTGATTACCAACCTTCTGATGAAAAATCTGTATAAATCCTGTAAGCTGTAGGGAGTTCGGTTAAGTCTGACACAAGGCCGAATCAAAGAAACATTAACCAGCTCCCCTATATCTGCAATACTTCTGAAATTTCGCGAGTAGGTGTTAAAATGATTTTTGACCCATGGGAGCAAATTGCAAGACCAAAAGGACTTCACGAGTAAGTGCGAAAATATCTCGATTACAATAAAAGGACTTCATCAGCGTCAGTCAAGTCGGTCAGATGGAAGCAGCGAGAAAGACAACACTAAAATTTAACTTTCAACTTCAAGCGACCTGGACATTGTCCTCTTTCTCTTTCTCCTTATCTATTTCAACAATCACTGCTACGAACATTTTGTACCAAACTCTACCCTTAACCTCTTAATAATGTTTCTAATTGAACATTAACTCCTATAACTTATGTTATTCCTCTTTTAATGAATTACCAACCTTTTGATGATGAAAAACTTTCTGATAATATTTCTGCATAAAACTTGTAAGCTCTAGGGAGTTCGGTTAAGTCTGACACAAGGCCGAATCAAAGAAACTTTAACCATCTCTCTATAGCTACAATCTAATCATTAAATTATTTTTTAAATGGTGAAAATATTTTGTATGTTAAATAATAAAATTTTAATTTTTCTAAAAAGTTAATGAAAAATTATTTTATGCTTCCTAAAAAACAACAACTCTACTATGTACCTTCTAACGAACGTAGAAGGTACATAATGTGTGACGTACGAATAGACTAACGGAAGTTCCAGAATGTTGTATGTCGCTACCAGTGAATATTTTCACAATAAAATTTATATCTATGAGCCGATGTTAATAAAATATTCAGAAGAGATTTATATAACCAAAATATACTGTGAGCTTTTGCCTATAATATTGATTACTGCAAAAAAAATATTTTACAAGAAAACTGAATGAACTGTGATCGGTAAAAAGAGGAGCCCAACTTTCCAACTATAGATCAGTAATACTGAAATCAACCCGGTAAAGACATTTAAATACCTCGGAAGTGTTCTAACAGAGGACAGGAAGTGCGACACTGAGATCCGAAGGTATATTGGCAATGGCCGAGGATGCAGTCCAAATGCCGAGTAAAGTATTGAGAGTGGAATATTTCAGTGGAAAATAAAGAACAGAGTAATGAACAGCGAATTCTGGACAATTTTCTTAGAGATGAAGGAAAGCAACAGAAATAAGGTTCTACAGAAGGATGTTGAGAATATCCTGGACAAAACATGTGCGAAATTTTGGAGAAAATGAAAACGAAACGGAAACTCTTACTTAACATCAGGAAGAGACAGCTGAAGTTTTTTGGGAAACGTAATGAGGAAAGAAGGCTTGGAGAATTTACAGTGCGGATAGAAGAAAAGCGAGACAGGTGAAAACGGCATCCGCTACGGTGTCCCATGCGAACGACGATAATTCAAGTCTCCTGACTCACTCTATTCCAGGGCAGAAATATAGATCATGGCCATTTGATAATGTCAAGTTACAGTAGCGCAACCTACCTTTAACTTTACACATCATTATCTTTTAACACATAAGTGTATAGAGATTATCTATACCCAATACTTTTCGTAATGATTGAGGTTAACTCGTGAATTTTAACAGAAGATAAAAACAAAAAGTAAACGAAAGAAGAGATACGAACAACGTAAAAATACAACAAATGTGTACTGGAGTCTTTGGTTGTTATTCAGGACATCGGAATGGAATAAATATGCTACGCCAGTTGATGGTCACAATGAGTGGAAACAGAAGGAATTGAACTATCCCATTGTAAACTCAGCAAAATGTTGAAATAAAAAGAGTATTGTAAGTCGTAGAAAGGATTCACTCTATATCAGTGGTTCCCAACTTTTTTTGTCCCGTTCCCCCTTTTCCAGTCACTTGTGGACCCCTACAACGGAATAAGTTAAACCAGCATAAATAAAAGATTTTTCTGTAAAAAAATATATTCATGTAAAATACCCTGCGTTATTATGCTGATTAAGCTTTAAACTTATATAAAATCAAAAAACATTTCATTCATCCCTCCTTTATTTAAGTAAAACACCTAGTAAAATGTTATGTTAACGTTGTTATAGTTGTAGGTACTGTACACAAAAACTATCTTTATAAAACTGGCTTTAGTTTTTGAGCTTACGAATGTATGAATAAAAAATCATACAACCTGTATAAATGAAACACATGTATGAAAAAAAAAGAAAACACTGAAAAATTCCAACCTTTTTATTATTTGAAAAAAAAAAGTATTTTACTTAATATTTCTCAATGGCACTTTTGTGGTTGTTTTTGAGCAATCCGCTCATGAATCGTTGGTTCAGTAGCGGCCAGTGAGCACCTCAAGCCATCTTCTACAGACAGCTTGTTCCTTGATTTTGTTTTTATTGCGAGTAATGCAGAAAACCCACTTTCACACAGGTAAGTTGAATCGAAAGGCAAAAGAACTCGAACTGCATGATCAGTTACTTTTGGATATAATTCCATCTTTAAACACCAGAAGCTAGACAATGATAACCTCAATGAACCCTTTTTGTGTGTCTTCTAACACATCATCAAGCTGACATAAGAAGGGATTTTTTGCCAATCCTGCATGCTGAGGGCTTAAGTCAGGAAAATAACGGTGAAATTCATCACGTAGTTGAGACAATTTGGATAAAATTATAGGGTGTGCGCCACACATCTAGCACATTAGGAGTACACGCCAGTACGAATTAAAATCTTTTGGACCCCTTGAAATACTTTCATAGACCTTTAGTGGTCCATGGACTTCTGATTGGGAACCAAGGCTCTATGCGAATGACGAGAACGAAGAAAAGAATAACTGACAATAATCCATGGTTGAAAAATTTAATATATAAGCAGGATAAATTGTGATGTCTTCGAGGTTCTTTCTATACAGGTAAAGGAAAGAACTGAAATTAAAAATGAGGAAGCTGATGTCATAAATCATTATACTATGGAGTCAACTCTGATAGGAAGAGGTAGGAAGAGACCACGTTATGAATTATATCGTTTCGGTTATGAAGGGAACATAAGACTTCACAAGTTTTATCGAAAGTGGAAGTTACAGGAGAATTGACAAGAGGACAAATTAGGGATAGAAAGAATTCCAAAACAAGAAATCAAAAATTGAAAGAAAAATTCGCAGGTTTATAAAAACAAACAAAAAAAAATGCAGATATCATTGATAAAGTTGCACAGAGGACATTTGAAGTGAGAAACTACATCTCTATTCACAATGGAACAAGTAAATAAAAAAATATATACTAAGGTAGGAGATACGATAAAATGATATATGTATACTATTTGGAGGGATGAGCAATTAAATAGGATTCGAAACTGGCAAACTCACTGTTATATTGAAACACATTCTATAGTGAATAGACTCTCTCACCTAATTTAAGTAGCAGTAGTAAGAGGAACGAGAGTCAGTCGATGTTGGACGATAGTAGTCGACAGTTAGTCGAATACGAAAGTAGTCAGCGACCTGGCAAGATTACACTGCGTAATACATATTACATCTAGTTTCTACCGTTTTGTACGTCGAAACTATTTGGACCGACTTTAGCACAAACAATAGTCTCCACTGCGAAAATAACTCCACAACACGAAACCAAAGAAGTAAAAAAAACTAGAGTAAGGGTAAGAGATACGATAAAATGACATATGTATACTATTTGGAGTGATGAGCAGTTAAATAGGATGTGAAACTGGCAACTTCACCGAAAGAAGAACTTAAAAAATACAAGCATATTGAATGGAAGTTCACCACAAAACAATTGTCAAAGAGAATTGGTAAAAATAAATGATTTACTATCGTAAGATCCAAAGAGAAAAAAATCTCGTCATCGAATGAGGAAAATTTGTTTTCGTACAGATAAAAAATGAAAATTTGGGAGGAGCTTTGCAAATAATTTAAAAGAATTGAAATCCGAGGAAACCCCGAAATCATCCAGACTACAGTATTACTAGAATAAAAGACAATCCTAAGAAAAAATAAAAGACAATCCTAAGAAAAGCAGAGTATTAAGAAGAGTTGTCATAAGTAATAGCTATTTCGGTACTTTTTTTTAATCATTTCACCCCAAGCAAGGCATTCCACTGCCACTATTGCGCAGGGGGTTACATAGGGGAAGGTGATGAGAAAGAATGGTTAGTTATAGGAAATGTCGGAAGGAGAACGATAGACGGACGAGGATACCGAGGATGGGGGTTGGGTAGATTGGAAGAGTGTTTGAGAGAATAGATGCGAATTATTGTGATAAGAGGTGTCTATTAACCTTACATTTAAATTCCTGGAGATTGTAGCTGTCGGAGAAGCAAGTGTATGCAAGGGAACTCCACAGGCGGGAAGTGCGAGAAAAGAAGCTGTTGGAGTAGAAATTGCGGTTACATCTTATCTGTTCCACTGTAGAAGGGTGGGACCTAGCTACTAATCTAGTATCTCGTGCAAATTCATACTTAAGGGGCACCAGTGATCTAAGTTCATCGGAGCAGACGCCGTGAAATTATTTATAGAAGAGGCACAGGGAAGCGTCGTTACGCCGGTGAGAGAGTGACTGCAGCCAGTCTGCCAAGTAATAAGAAACGTTAAAATAAACTTTGTTCAACAAAATAATACTAATGTTAGTTTTTGTCAGTTCTGAAGTATTGTACAAAGATATCGGATAAAAATGTAATAATCTCAAAGAATAGAAAATCTTTGTAGATATGAGAAATTAAATTAAGTCAGACTTTGGCACATCGACTCTGGTTTAACCTAGAGAGGGATGGGTGCCGCCATGTTTACTACCCCAAATTCACGAATGAATACTATTCCAGCTTTCAATGCTGATATGGTCAGTTATGTAGCTGCGCAACGATCCTAAGACCACAGCCGGCTGAGGAGATGATAATGATGATGATGATGAAAAAGTGAGAAAAAAAAAAAAAGAAGGAAGCGAAAAATGAAAAGAATAAAAAATATCAACACACCAAATAAGGTACAGAAAAAATCTGATCTTAAAATATAAAATGAAACAGTAATCCCAAGAATAATATGGCCATCAGGAATGTGAATAAGTTAAAAATTTTTGGTTGCAAGTTGTTTTGAAATTTTGCCGAGAATTTTAGAAAATGTGCCATAAAAAGGATGTGCTGTGTGGAGCAGTAGATATCGACTCGGAACGAGAAATTGGAGAGCCGAGTTCAAATTCCAATTGAATTCATTGCATTCACTTATGTGCAAATACCCTTGGGAAAAGTATTAATCCGCCTTTTCCCTCAGGTTATGGGTTAAATAACAGGACAGATTGGGCTCTATAGCATTGGCTGGCAACCAGCCTACCGCAGAAAGTAATGGCAACATACTGCGAGATAATCTTCTACCTAGTCAGTCATGTCTCGAAAGAGACATGATCACCCAAGTGTGTCTCACGTACGGCACTCAACTGACTTACTGAATAGAATAGTTGAAAACATGATTAAGACTTCTGCTAGGCATAAAGTGGGAGGTTAGTTTTATATTGTTATGAAGTAATAAATTGATCCCCCACTAATTACTATTTAATAATATAAGGCATCTCTTTTCCCTCTAGCGATGAGTCAAATAACAGGACAGATTGGGTTCTATAGACTTAGCTGGAAACCAGTTTACCGCAGAAAACAATGGCAAACTACTGCGGGATAATCTTCTGCTTAGTCAGTCATATCTCTTTCGAGACATGATCGCCCAGGCCTGTTTCACGTAGGACACTTAATTGGCTGGCCACAAAATGTTTATAAACGCCTTCATATCTAAAAAAAACGAAAAAAGAAAAAGAAAATGACGAAAATGAAAAGCGAAATCCCTCGCCTAATTGTGTCTGAAAGCGAAGGACATTTTATTGGCGATATCTTTGGCATGGATTAAATAACCAATTCCTGACCAGACGTCTCATCCCCAACGGGACAAAGATTCTTGCCGCCGCCGCCGCCGCCGCCGCCGCCGCCGTCTTACCCTTTATGATTCTTATCTGTTAAAATGGGATCAAATTGGAATTACGGAAACGGAACAACTTATCAAAAGATCCACTGTTGATGACGACTGATCGAACTGCTTATGATCAACCGATAAGGATCATAAATCGTTTGGCAAAAACAGATAGTAACAACGAATAACAACAACAAACTATAATAATAATAATAATAATAATAATAATAATAATAATAATAAGGAACTTTGAGACAAATATTATACAAGAACTTTCAGGCAAATATTATACATAATAATGTGGATCTAAAATGCAGGTTTTGTGATAAACACCAAGAAACAATAGACCATCTAATCTCAGGATGTTCTGTACTTGCCCCAAATGAATATAAAAATCGTCACGATAGAGTGGGACATTATTTACATTGGACAATGTGCAAAAACTATGGAAAATCTGCAAACAAACACTGGTATGAATATCACCGGTTACAGAAATAGAAGATGTCACCATTCTATGGGATTACACCATCTACACATAACAGAAAAATTGAAGCAAATAGACCGGACGTTATTGTTAAAAACTAAAAAGAAAAAACTTGCCTATTAATTGATATGGCTTGTCCAGCGGATTGTAACATAGCAACCAAGGAATTCGAAAATCTGTCAAAATATAAAGACCTGGATATTGAAATAGAAAAAATGTGGAAATTGAAAACAAGAATCGTGCCAGTGATAATAGGTGCACCTGGAATGATAGAAAATAGAACAAACCAACACATTGAAAGAATCCCTGGAAACCCCAGCTACAGATATTTACAAAACATTGTCTTGTTAAGTACAGCCCACACACTAAGGAGAACTTTTTTTTTAATCATCTCACCCCAAGCAAGGCATTCCACTGCCACTATTGCGCATGGGGCTACATAGGGGAAGGTAAAGAGAAGGAGTGGTTAGACATAGGGAATGTCAAGAGGAAGGTGACAGATGAGTATGGATACCGAGGATGAGGGTTGGGCAGATGGGAAGAGTGTTTGATAGAATGGGAGCAGGTTAGTGTGTTAGGAGGTGTCTATTGACGCTACATTTAAACTCCTGGAGATTGTAGCCGTCGGGGAAGCAATCGTGTGGAAGGGAATTCCACAGTCGGGAAGTGCTAGGAAAGAAACTGTTGGAGTAGAAGTTGCGGTTGCATTTTATCGGTTTCACTGTAAAAGGGTGGGATCTAGTTGTTAATCTAGTATCTCGTGCAAATTCGTATTTAGGGGGCACCGGTGATCTAAGTTCATCGGAGCAGAAGCCGTGAAAGTATTTATAGAAGAGACACAGGGAAGCCACGTCGCGCCGGTGGGAGAGAGACTGCAGGCGGTCTGCCAAGTCTGTATCTATCACATTACAGACCCTCCTCTGAACTTTATCGAGAAGCCCGAGGAGAATAGCAGGGGCACCCGACCAGATATGGCAGCAGTATTCAATGCATGGGCGGACGGTAGATTTATATATGTGCAGGATAGATTTAGACGGAAAAAACTTCCGGACCCTACACAGAGAACCGACTTTCATAGCAGTGGATTTAGCAATGGATTCAATATAGGCATTCCATTTGAGGTCCGCTGAAAGTGTGAGACCAAGGAGGCGTAGTGTTTTACTATCTGGGAGGCAAGCCTGGTCCATGCTAATGGGGGGTAGGTGAGATTGTCGATGATGGTTAATTGAGAGTAGCTTCGTTTTAGAAGCATTAAAATTTACTAGCCATTTATTACCCCAGTCCAATATGGATTGGAGGTCTTTTTCAATCTCGGCTGCGAGGTTAGCTTTGACGCCTACACCAGATTTTTGTTGGAGGAGAGAGTAAACTGTGGTGTCATCGGCGTACAAACCTACTTGGGCTCTTATGGAATCAGGGAGATCATTAATGTCTATCAGGAAGAGTGTAGGAACTAAGATGGAGCCTTGGGGGACACCTGCGTTTGTATGGTAGTTCTGGGAGGCATGTCCGTTTAATACCACCTTCATTGTGCGGTTAGAGAGGAATGACTGGATTAGTTCAAACAAATATCCAGTTATACCATAGCTCCACAGTTTACATAGAAGGCCAGCATGCCAAACTCTGTCGAACGCCTTAGATATATCCAATGCAACGGTTCGGGCGTCTCCATTCCTGTCGAGTGCCTGGTATATGTACTCGGTGATGGTCGTTAGCATATCAGCAGTAGACCTGGTGAAGCGGAAACCATATTGCTTGTCCGAGAGGAGCCTGTGTGCTGTGAGATGCTGAACCACCTCGGCGTTGATAATGGCTTCGAACACTTTGCCAAAGATCGGAAGAAGGCTGATAGGGCGGTAATTTTCAGGGTCAGAGGGTTCTCCAGTGCTTTTAAATATAGAAACTACAGAGGACGATTTCCAACAGGCAGGAAAGCAGGAAGAGATAGGCAGAGATTGTAGAGCTCAGAAAGGACAGAGGAGAGTTCAGGGGCACATTTCTTTAAGACTATGGTTGGGATTCCGTCACCACCGCTCGCTTTGTGAGGGTCAAGTTTTAAGATTATCTTAGAGACAAGCGAAGTTGTCCCTCGGTTCTAGGTGAGAAGTCGGATGTAAAAACTCCAGATGAGTCCAGACTCGAATTTTTCGAGAATCAGGGGGGCAAAGCATTCAGCCTTATCTGCTGGGGAGGTGAGGACCTCAAATTTGTTGATTAGCGGGGGTATTGTGGACTTGCTCTTGTTAAGTCCTCTTTTACAGAGTCGCCAGTAGTCTTTAGCGCCGAATTTAGAGCATAATGCTAGGGATGATAGGGGAGATAGAAAAAACATGAAATGGAGCCGTAACGACACACCACGACCTGCCTTAGGTCTTCTTGCTGACTTGGTAGGTAGTGCGATCAGAGCAGAAATCAAAATATGATGAAAAATGACAACATAATAATAATAATAACAATAATAATAATAATAAGGAACATTTCTTGAAAAAAGAAATCGAAAGGATGATCCGTGGGGCGCAGGAACAAGAAATCTGTCGAGAGAAGATTTGATTTACCCCTGTGTAAAATGTGCAAAAAGCTACTGAGAATGTGCAACACATTACAACATATTACTAGAATTTGTACTCATTTGACATTCAGAAAAGTACAGACGATACTATGATCAAGTAACCCTCAAAATACAATCGAAACTTTGCCGGAAGTCTGGCCTTGAGTACGCAGAAAACTGGTACGATCATTCACTAATGTCCGTAACTGAGAATTGACAAGTGAAGCACATATGACGGACAAACGTTTGGAGAGTAATCGCACTGATATCATACTTGTACACAATAGCAAATATGAATGGTTACCAACACATTACTGTACATTGCAATAAGAACTTTGCGAAGTTAGAGTAAATAAAAATAGAGATGTACCAAAACATGTCCGGAAAAATCCAAAAAATGCACCAAGCATCAGCTGAGGTTGTCTCTTTTGTGATTGGCGCAATTGAGACTATTTCCAGGAATCTTTCTGCGTCACCTTGTGACTAGATAAAATCAGCTGCTACTTGGCATATGTCTCCGAGGCGTGTCTTGTGTTGAGGAAAGTACTGCGTGAAATGTGACCATTGTTACCCGACCGAATCATATTAGTGTCGGAGAGGATCGCCAAATATAAAGTTACGAAGACCCGGGAGGATAAACCGAAGAAATGTACCAAGCATCAGTTGAGGTTGTCCCTTTTTCACTTACGCGCAATTACCCTTGGGAAAGGGATTAATCCATCTCTTCCCTCTAGTTATGGGTTAAATAATAGGACAGATTGGGTTCCATAGCCTTGGCTGGCAACCAGTCTACCGCAGAAAGCAATGGCAACCTACTGCGGGATAATCTTCTGCCCAGTCAGTCATGTCTCTTTCAAGACATGATCGCCCAAGCGTGTATCACGTATGGCACTTAATTGATTGACTGACTAAAAACTGCTGAATTTTGGTACAAGGATATAATTGTGACAGCTGAATAAAAAATGGAAAAGAAAAGAGAGAAATAAAAATAAAGTATGTAAAACAAAAGAAAAATTAACAAAGAAAGAAAGACAGAAAAAATGGAAAAAAGAAAACAAAGAAGAAAGTTGTGAAGAATAAAAAAATAAAATAAATGAAAAAATCTACATTAATGATCTCCCAGATGTAATAAGATCCCAATTAGGTATAATCTCTGACGACACAACAGTTTACTCTCGCCTCGATCAAAAATCTGCCAAGGCTGACAAAGCAAACTTCGCCGCCGAGCTTGAAAAGGAACTCCAATCTGTGGTGGACTGAGGTAAGAAATGGCTCGTGAATTTTAATGCTTCCAAAACGAAGCTGCTATCTATTAACAATCACAGACAATCGCTCCTACCCCTCATTAGCATGGATCAGTCTAGTTACCCTGGAAGCAAAACACTGCGCCTCCTCAGGTTAACTCTCACAACGTCTATTGAACAGGTGCAGAGGCTCATCCCTTGTTCCCTGTTTAGGATGTGGTTTCCGACTTTCTCTTTTCCAATCTTTTCACTCTTATGTCGCCCCCCTACACATCAGTGGGGTTACTGCCTTGCTCGGGGTGATATGATTAAAAAAAAAGACCTCAAGTGGAATGACTATATGGAATCCATAGCTAAATTTGCTGCTAAGAAAGTCGGTTCTCTGTGTAGGACCAGGAAATTTTTTCCCGTCTGAGACAATCCTGCACATATGTAAATATACCGTCAGCCCGTGCATCGAATACTGCTGTCATATCTGGTCGGGTGCTCCTGCTATTCAGCAAGGTGACCTTGACAAAATTCAACGGAAAATCTGTAATGTGATAGATCCCGTCATGGCAGCTCAGATACAGTCACATTCTCACCGACGCAATGTAGCTTCCCTGTGTCTTTCTATAAATACTTTCACGGATTCTGCTCCGATGAACTTAGCTCACTGACGCCCATATATATGAATTTACTCGAGCCACAGGATTAGAAACTAGGTCCCACCCCTTTACTGTGAAACCAATAAAATGTAAACGCGAATTTTACTGGCACTTCCCGCCTGTGGAATTCATTTCCATTTGCTTGCTTCACCGACAGCTACAATCTCCAAAACTGTAAATTCAATAGTCATCTTCTATCTCACTAGCCTGCATCCTCTCTATCATGCTCCTTTCTCTGTCCACTCCACTCTCATCAGTATTTTCATCCTTCTCTTACTCACTTTTTGACACCCCCTATAACCTGTCACTTTTTCTCATAGCTTTCCTCCTATGTAACCCCCTGCAAAACAGTGGCAGTAAAATGCTTTGGTTGGAGCGATAAGATTATAAAAAAAAGAAGAAAAATCAATAGAAATGAAAAAGGTGGAAAGAAAAGAGAAATTAGGGAATCTATCTATCTATCTATCTATCTATCTATCTATCTATCTATCTATCTATCTATCTATTGTAACCCTGTTTTAAGGGGTCACAAATAAAAACAGAAACACGGGATTAGTGTAAACAGTTGTATTAACAAAATAACTGGCAAAGGTACAATATGCCGGTAGTTCGTCTAGTTGACGAGACAGCGGTGTAGGATATCACAAAGTCTCTGTTCTGTAAGTCAATCTACGAGTGTTTGACTCGTACTAGACGCGTGCTCTCCGATGACTACTAGTCACATGGTATTTAGTGAGTTTGAGTAAGTCCATTACCATGTTAATGGGTAAGTCCGCCACAACACTATCTCAGTCTCTTCATTATCTATCTATCTATCTATCTATCTATCTATCTATCTATCTATCTATCTATCTATCTATCAGTCTGTTAATATCTATCTATCTATCTATCTATCTATCTATCTATCTATCTATCTATCTATCCTCCAAACCATGTGTACGTACGCCTTTGCTAAAGATATTTTAAGAGACAAGTGGTCTTGTTTGTATACGTGTCATTGCAGTCATTGCGTGGGTGTCAATACGCGCTGTAAGCATTTCGTTCGGTGATATCATATTTTTATCCCATTTTCCAGAAAAATCAATTCTTCTCTTCGGACAATCTGTTGCCGATGGATCGAGCAAAATATTTATGCCAGTTTTGTTACCGACAATCGCACGTTGTAGAACACGCTCACGTCATCATCAACGTATAGAAAATTCACACACACGCGAATGAGCACAAACCCTCACTCTCACACATACATCTCTCTTTTTCTCTTTCTTTATATATATATATATATATATATATATATATATTAATACAGGTTTCATTGAACAATATAGACAAGTTCTGCCTATTTATTTTGTGTAAGATCCGTTCGTATGATCCGATTAGCTTGATAGTGTTGTCATGGAAAGACGACAAGAAATCGCAATAATTGTTGATTTTTTTATCAGGTCTGAGCTTTCGGCTTACATAAGCCATTATCAAAGGATGAACATTTAATGTTCAGTGAACATAGAACATTTAAATTATTATTAACAGAGTGGAGTTATACAGACAGGTTCATTTTTTGTGTCGCACATGGCTGTAGGCCGAGAAGGAATGGTGGTAGTGGGTTTTTTGTTCAATTGAGTGTATAGTGACATGAGGGATTGGTCTGGGAACTGCTGCTACTATAGTGTAAGGGGTAAGTATAATCACTATGACACCACCTGTCGATTATAAGCATTGATGTATATTAGTGGAGGTGTCGAAATTTATTTTATTTAGGCTAGGTTTAAACTGTTTGATGTAGATAGCTTCTAGAATTTTAAGTTTTCGTTTATTATTTTCTTGTCTCAGTATATGCGTATTTTCAACAAGTATTTTCCTAAGAAGTGTGTGTTGAATTGAACAAAAAACCCAGAACAAAAAACCCACTACCACCATTCCTTCTCGGCCTACAGCCATGTGCGACACAAAAAATGGACCTGTCTAATTTTCTCTATAAAACTCCACTCTGTTAATAATAATTTAAATGTTCTATGTTCACTGAACATTAAATGTTCATCCTTTGATAATGGCTTATGTAAGCCGAAAGCTCAGACCTGATAAAAAAATCAACAATTATTGCGATTTCTTGTCGTCTTTCCATGACAACACTATCAAGCTAATCAGATCATACGAACGGATTTTACACAAAATAAATAGACAGAATTTGTCTATATTATTCAATGAAACCTGTATTAATTTAATGAAAAAATGCTGACAAAATACTCACACAATATATATATATATATATATATATATATATATATTCTATAAGTATTTAACAGTATATGCTTAGAATATATATATATATATATAAATATATATATATATATATATATATATATATTCTAAACATATACTGTTAAATATAAGAGACAATGAATGTCTATTACGTTTAATCATGAGCCGTCCTAAACATGGTATTTTGGCTTTAATTTCAGGTGAAAATAAAGACAAAAATTCTCCAACATTTTGATAATTTTTTATTAAGTTGGTTCTAAGCTTTCGGCTCACATGAGCCATCTTCAGAAAGTTTACAAGGACGTCAACATAAAAACATCCACCATCAGCGATGATTTTATCTTGTGTTGACCCAAGTCGCAGATCGTAAATTTGTTATGCGTTTCTATGAGGTCACACTGACAGCCATGACTAGGTTCTCCTACTTTGTAGGGCATGATGCAGCATCCTATTGTCAGACAAAGGTTCTTCCAGTAGTCACTCTCTTGACCCAGAGCGATACTACCTCTTCAAGTCTGCTTATGTAGGCCTCTCTGTTGAGTCTAAGTCTACGTGAGAAGATGAATAAAGGCATAACGTGGCCATGATTTTGAGTGGATGTATCATCCAATTCTTTCCGATTTCTCTGCACTGTTCCCAAATTGACACCCAAACAGCCCGAAATGTTCGTTTTGCAGCTTCCAGCATGAATGTCAAGAAGTAAAGCCGTTTTCAAATTTCTTATGGAGTTAATTGCGTCAGGACATTGTTTTTTCCACAGATGGCACCCAACTGAAGCTATTGTCAGTCAGTTAGATGCCATACGTGATACACGCTTTGGGCGATCATGTCTCAAAAGGTACATGACTGACTGGGCAGAAGATTATCCCGCAGTAGTTAGCCATTGCTTTCTGCGGTAGATTGGTTGCCAAACAAAGCTACAGAACCAAATCTTTTTTTTAATCATATCACCCCGAGCAAGGCGGTAACGCCACTGATGTGCAGGGGGCTACGTGAGAGTGAAAAGATTTGGAAAAGGGAGAGCCGGAAACAACATCCTAAGCAGGGAACAAGGGATGAGCCTCTACACCTGTACAATAGACGTGGGTGGAGTGTGAACTGGGCGATAGTTTAGTCTATCTACTCTGATTGAAAAAAAAAATGAAAAAGAAAAAAAAGTGAAAAGATTGGAAAAGAGAAAGCCGGAAACCACACCATGAACAGGGAACAAGGGATGAGCCTATACACCTGTACAATAGACGTGGGTGGAGTGTAAACCAGGCGATAGTTTAGTCTATCTACTCCAACTCTGTACTGTTATTTTACTCATAGCTAGAGAGGGAAGAGATGTATTATATTTTTAAGTAGTAATTAGTAGGGGATCATTTTATTACTTCATAATATTATAAAACTGATCCCCCACTTTATGCCCAGTAGAAGCCTTAATCATGTTTTCAACTATTATATTACGTCAGTTAGTTTAGTGTCATATGTGATACACGCTTTCAGCGATCATGTCTCTTTCGAGACATGGCTAACTGGGCAGAAGATTATCCCGCAGTAGGTTGCCATTGCTTTCTGTGGTAGACTGGTTGCCAAACAAGGCCATAGAACCCAATCTGTACTGTTATTTGACTCATAGCTAGAGGGGGAAGAGATGTATTATATTATTAAGTAGTAATTAGTGGGGGACTTAGAACCCAATCTGTCTTATTATTTAAATCTTAACTGAAGGGAAGAGACGGATTAATGCCTTTCCCATGGGTAATTGCGCGTAAGTGAATGCAAGGAATTCGACTGGAATTCGAACTCAACTTCCCGATTTCTAGTTCCGAGCCGATATCCACTGCACCACGACGCACATCCGAAACATCCTGTGGTGTGTAGTCAAAAAAACTAAAAAAAAAACGCGTATTCGCAAAATTAAAAATATAAAATGTCGGCAGTTCGCACCATACATAAGCATGTGTGTGTGTGTGTGTGTGTGTGTGTGTGTGTGTGTGTGTGTGTGTGTGTGTGTGTGTGTGGAAATTGTTTTATGCTAGAACATGTGTAAAAGAACAAAATGGATCTAAAGTGTGTAGAAAAAAAATATGATTAAGTGGGTCAAATGGTGCAGTGCGACGTTCGCCGGCAGGCCAGCTGTTTTTCGCTCTTCTTCTGTCGCCCCCAAGGAAATGGATTTCGTGTCTTCCTTTCTCGGCCCGTAACACAGGGCAGTTGTGAAACAGACACCAACTAAGCCACTCTTACTTCCTCTTTGTCAGTCTGACTATCAATCTGGATGTCCAACGCCGAGAAAAATACCAAAGTGATAGCGCTGCAGGCACCTCGCTTTTTATGCCATTCAAGGGCGGCCAAAATTTGCATGTGTGCGAGTATCGTCTCGTTTTGAACGAGATAGGCACGCATAAATTGTCTTCAATAGCGGCCATATTTCTTTTTTGTTATTTTGCAAGTAAGACACGTTCGCGCTCGTTTCGAATTCCTAGGTAAGTCATGTCTTTCGTTACAATGGCATTTATCTCTCTTATATCCGAGTTTCACTTATATCCGGGTTATACTGTATTATCTTACAGGCAAGACACGTTCGCGCTCGTTTCGAATTCCGAGGTAAGTCATGTCTTCCGTTACAATGGCATTTATATCTCTTATATCTGGGTTTCACTTATATCCGGGTTATAGTGTATTATCTTACAGGCAAGATATGTTCGCGCTCGTTTCGAATTCCGAGGTAAGTCATGTCTTTCGTCACAAAGTGACAATATAAAAACCTTTAAATTCAATACATTGAAATTCAGTTTGATAATTCAACCTAAAAGATCAGTTGTTAGTTGTTATGAAAGAAAAGAAAATCTGTCACAATTCTTAAAGATCGCAGAATAAAATCAAACGATAGTGTAACAAAATTAAAAAAGTACTCTGAACTTGTGAAATAAAGTCAATAAAAAACGTGACATATCCAACTGGAAATGTTTGCTACCCATCATTACTGGCGCACTTAAAGTGCCTTGCCAAATCGTTGCAAGAATAGAGAATCCGAGAATTAATTTCAACCTTCTAGATCAGTGGTTCCCAAACTTTTTCTGTCATTTACCCCGACACCTAGGTCAACCATCCAGATTTCCCACTTCATGTGTTTGAGAGAAAGAGCAGTTAAAACACAATGAGACTATTTACTAATTTATTTTTCAAATGGACAAATATACTGATAAACTTATAGTGACAGAGTAACTCTCTCTCCCATCCTCTCTCTCTCCCCCCCTTTCTCTCTCTTTTATTTAGTAGGTAGTGTAATTATTTCCCCCCTGGTAGCTTCAGATTTTCCACCAGGGAAAAATTTCTCCCAGTTTGGGAATCGCTATTCTTAATCAATTCTATTAACATCTGTTGCAATACTATGGAGGGTGCTGTATTAGTTAGGGTACATAAGGACCAGTTAGAGGAATATTAATGGAGATGAAATAAAACAAACTATTTTTCTATTAATTTGGTTTCTATTTAATTTCCATTTCATTTGCTTTCCCTGGGCGCGTAAGACGATTATGGAGGTTATGAGACGCGATATTTGCAGGATTTCTTGTCGTTGTCGGAAGTTTTGACACGTGATTTCCTTGAATTTTCCTTTGATTAAATCTTGGGATTTCATTACAAGTTCTTTCTTTCTCGCTTGTGGATTTCCTTCTTTTCTTTCTTCAGTTCTTTGATTATTTATTCTTTGTTTCTTGCTAATTAATCTTTCCAAATATTCTTTGTTGTTTTTTTTACTTCTTGATGATCGATTTACTTAAATTTATTCATGGATATGCTTTGCACACACACACACACACACACACACACACACACACACACACACACACACACACACACACACACATATATAATTAAATAAGGAACAAATAGTGAAACGTTTACAATTCTAAAAAAAAAATTTATTCAGATTTATTAGAATTGGTGTGGAAGTGGAATAATGTGCAGTTGTTTGGATATTTAAATTGTATTTTCTTTTGCTTTTATTGGTTAGATCGACGACACGTGTTTATTTTGTGGTATTCATATGTATATAGTTATGTTCTGTATTTAAGCAGCAACCTCTCCCTAAAAAGTGTAAAGACGAACTTCGTTGAGCTGATTATGACTTCAAATTCCCTTTAAGGAACAATGTTCCTGATCAAACTAAACTCATAAGTAATTATATTAGTCAACTACTATATACTTATGTAGACGATTCGCGTTACACCTGCCCGACTATAGCTCATTAGGACGCATTTAAACGAAGAGAAAATATACTAGAGGTTGATTAGGACTTGAATTCATTGGTCAGTGTAAAAATAAAATGTTTAATTTGTCTTATGAACAAACTCTCAGGAGCTTAATCAAGTAAAAACATGTTAGATTAAAGACACTTTTTCTACCTGTTCTTTACTTATTCTATCTTCTTGTCGGATTACAATCCATATATTCAACTCATATATATAATTATTTAATTACTTAATTTTTGGTCATAATTAAATTAGACAAGTACACAATTGTATCGGAAATATTCAATACAATTATTTTGTAGAATTTTTAATATTTTTAATATTTTTCATTTGTAAACGAGTCATTACTTAACCCAGGTTTCTACCATCTGGTGTTTTCAGGCGTTTTACAATAACTGATTTTACAATCTTTTTAAGAAGAGCTCACGTAACGGAGATTTTATGAACATGCAATTTTCAAAATTTAGAAGTTATAAGGTTTTCATCCATGGTTGTGGGATGCTAATCGGTATTATTTGGTATGGTTTCACTTCAAGCAGATTGAAGTTCAGCCCTGAGGAGTGAGGACATAATAACGGCGCCTTCATGAAACTTCGAAGTCGGCATGACTCTGCTCGGTTAAGTGAAAAAACTTTTCACTTTAATCCTACTATTGCTCTATCTCTACCTCTTGGGTCTAAGCATTATCACAACTCAACACTATATATATATATATATATATATATATATATATATATATATATATATATATATATATATTTTATAATAATTAATATCGCCCCAAGCAAGGCATTTTATTGCCACTGTTTTGCAGGGGGTTACATAGGAGGAAAGTTATGAGAAAGAGTGACAGGTTATAGGGGGTGTCAGGAAGTGAGTAAAAGGAAAATGAAAATACTGATGAGAGAGGGGTGGACGGAGAAAGGAGCATGAGAGAGAGGATGCAGGTTAGTGAGATAGGAGATGACTGTTGACTTTACATTTAAATTCTTGGAGATTGTAGCTGTCGGTGAAGCAAGTAAATGGAAGGGAATTCCACAAGCGGGAAGTGCAAGAAAAGAAGCTGATGGAGTAGAATTTGCGTTTATAATTTATTGGTTTCACCGTATATATATATATATATATATATATATATATATATATATATATATATATATACTGTGTGTGTGTGTGTGTGTGTAATTTCATGAGGTCAATCATCCGTCTCATTTGTCATATTGAACGACCGTTTCCCGTGTCTCTCCGTACATTTCACATATCCCTTAAAATCATTGCTTCAGAAAAATAACCATTTCGATTTTATCAGTTCCTCTCTTACTTTGAAGAAAACGTTTCGCGCCTAAAGGTCTTGGAACCTTTGGATATTCGCGCGTTAGCCTCGATAGAACTCCCCTGTACGCCACCTCCTTTGCTATTTCTGACATTCTCTCTTTTCTCCTTTAGATGTCTCTCTCTCTCGCTCTCTCTCTCTCTCTCTTCAATTACTCTCCATTTTATACGTCCCTGTTTACAGCTTCTCTCTTTCTCACATGCTCCGTTTTCCTTTCCTCTCATCGAATCTATCGGCAGATGTTACGATTCATCAAAGTCATTCGGCTGTTTTGTCCCAATCGAAAGTAACTCATGTGTAAATCAGGCGCGGATGACGTTGGTGCATTGTGTTCCGATACAATAACAAACAAACAAACCAACAAAATGAATTTCTTTACTTGCCAGTTTTGTTTTACTGCATCCGCCCCCGTTGCCACTGTCGCCCCCGTTGTCCCCGTCGCCTCCGTCGCCGCCGTCGTTTCGACAGAGCGGGGGTTGGTGATAGTCGACAAATGAGTAGGACACATGTGTCAGGTTGGGCTTGTTGTTCATTCAACTTCTCTCGTTTCACTTGACGTCTATTAGTTTCTTTCTTTTTTCGTTCTTTATTTCTTTCTTTCTTTCTTTCCTTTTTTTTTCCTGCTTCAAACCTTCGGTTTATTGGAACGAAATGTGTTGACGAAAGGGGTGAGTCGAAGCGGGGCAGTGTTACTCAATTTTACTCCATTTGATTAGTGAAATGTATGTTCAGAAAAAATCAAACAATGTCTTATGAACGAGACTAGAGGAAGAATGAGGCTAAGATAGATAGATAGATAGATAGATAGATAGATAGATAGATAGATAGATATAAACAGACTGAGATAGATAGATAGATAGATAGATAGATAGATAGATAATGAACAAATTGACATAGATATATATATATATATATATATATATATATATAGATAGATAGATAGATAGATAGATAGATAGCTTGATTGATAAATAGAAACAGAATGAGATGAATGGACCAATGAATGAATACAATAGATAGATAGATAGATAGATAGATAGATAGATAGATAGATAGATAGATAGATAGATAGATACTGAAAGGGTGTGAGATAGATAGATACTGAAAGATTGAAAGATAGATAGATAGATAGATAGATAGATAGATAGATAGATAGATAGATAGATAGATGAATGCTGAAAAAATTGAGAGATAGATAGATGAATGGAAGATACAAGAAAAAGATTGGGATAGATAGATAGATAGATAGGTAGATAGATAGATAGATAGATAGGTAAGAACAGACTTAGATAGATAGATAGATAGATACTGAAAAGATTTAGATAGATAGATAGATAGATAGATAGATAGATAGATAGATAGATAGATAGATAGATAGATAGATAGATACTGAAAGAGATTAGATAGATAGATAGATAGATAGATAGATAGATAGATAGATAGATATACAAAAGATTGAGATAGATAGATAGATAGATAGATAGATAGATAGATAGATAGATAGATAGATAGATAGATAGACAGACTGGGATAGATAGATAGATAGATAGATAGATGGATGATAGATAGATAGATAAGAACAGACAGATAGATGATAGATAGATATGAAAGATTTAGATAGATAGATGATAGATAGATAGATGGATAGATAGATAGATAGATACTGAAAGATTGAGATAGATAGATAGATAGATAGATAGATAGATAGACGGATGAATGCTGAAAGATTGAGATAGATAGATAGATAGATAGATAGATAGATAGATATATAGATAGATTGAGATAGATAGATAGATAGATAGATGATAGATAGATAGATATGAACAGACTGAGATAGATAGATAGATAGATAGATAGATAGATAGATAGATAGATAGATAGATAGATAGATAGATACAGACAGACAGAATCGATAGATAGATAGATAGATAGATAGATAGATAGATAGATAGATATGAACAGACTGAGATAGATAGATAGATAGATAGATAGATAGATAGATAGATAGATAGATATGAACAGACAGATAGATAGATAGATAGATAGATAGATAGATAGATAAATGTACTTCGTCTTATCTTGTTAAGAATATCTTCCTTTCTTAAGAATTAAAATTGTCTGGACCTGACAAACATGTAAACCCACATTTTTCACCTAATATTTACCTCTATATTATTCTTTCTATTGATATATTGATTTGTCATTTTAATGATATCAATCAATATTCACTGTACATGCATATTGATATATTATTTAAACTATAAATTATTAAGTTGAAATGGATGATATCTTTGCTGAATAGTGCTCAATATTCTACAAACAGAACCGTATACAGCCTAAATGTTTCGTTTTTCGGGTCTTATCATAGACGTAACAACTATAGACAAAACTAAAGCTTCCACGGTGGTAGAACCAATTGTCTCACGTTTAAAATTCAAGCTGTTCTCATTTTTTATTGTGTTTACGTGACAAGCGACTACTACTTGGCATAAAAAGTCAACTGAAGCAGCTACCGCTCCCAAAACACAAACAGGCAACTGAATGTTCATCTAATTAAATCAAAAATTCTCACATATTCATTTCATTGCCTTATATATATATATATATATATATATATATATATATATATATTAGCAGTATAGCCCGGCGTCGCTCAGGTGTAATGAAAGCTTTAAAAGAAATCCATGGTCCTGGAGCTCAGACTCAGCCTAAAGAATATTTGTGTGAAGTTTGGTGAGAATCGGATAAAAATTGTGGATTTGTATAAAGGACATACAGACAGATAAACAGACACACACACAAACATCTTGCCTTTTATATATATATATATTATCGATTTTCTGCACTATTATAAGAACTGCAACCTTGAAACTTCTGAATATCGTTTCTTATGTCTTTGTCTATGAGTGTATCAAATTTGATTCAAATCGGACCACTCCTATAAGCCGATTTTTTTCGATTATCGATTTTCGGTATTTATCCGGGGTACCTCGACACAAAACTTAGCTAACAACATTTGCAGACGCTTATAGTACAACTGAGTAAATTTTCAAGAAAATCGGTTCAGCCGTTTCGGAGTCTACAGGTAACAGACACACACACACAAACACACAGACACATACACACAGGCAGACAAAGTTCCATTTATAAATAAAGTTTAGATTATATATATATATATATATATATATATTTTAAACATATGCTATTAAATATAAGAGACAATGAATGTCTATTATGTTTAATCATGAGCCGTTCTAAACGTCGTATTTTTGCTTTAATTTCAGTTGAAAATAAAGACAAAAATTCTCCAACATTTGGATAATTATTTATTGGTTTTCTTCTAAGCTTTCGGCTCACATGAGCCATCTTCAGAGAGGTTGTTTAAACTGAAATATTATAAAATCCACCATCACCGACGATTTTATTTTGTGTTGACATAAAACTCCGCTTGGCAACGGCAATAGTTACCAAAAATAATAAACGCAGTTCTTAAGTTTGCGATGCGGTTTTATGACGTCACACCGCGGGATAGCGCGAAATGACAACAAAACCATCTAGTCAAATGCAATGTAATATGTTATTTCCTGTTTTAAAGTTGATTTTATTGAGTGTTGGTTGTTTTGATTTGATGTACATGGCCTCCAATATCTGCAGGTTCCTCTTACTGTGTGTATGAGTAAGGATCACCGTATTGTTGACCAAAATCTGTCTGATATTACCTACATGTTTATGTTTTTCAGAGAAATGTTGTTTAATAGTACTCTGATCAGAAAGATGACATGTAAGTCTACGGGAGAGCGTGGTTGTAGTAAAACCAATATATGTACTAGGTTTTTGATTAGTATCAGAGATGCAATCTCTGAATGGGCATGTAAATTGGTACACTACATTGGTTTTTTGTATAGAATTTAGTTTAGTGCTTGTTGGGTTATTATAGACTATGAGGTCAATTGTTTTAAACTTTTTATAATATATAATGAGTTTAATTTGATTATTACTTTCGACTGGTTTAACAATATATATATATATATATATATATATATATATATATATATATATTGTATGTTTATTTAGTCAGCATTTTTTCATTAATGCATGTTTCATTAAATACTATAGACACGTTTTGTCTATCTTTTTTATGTAAATTTTTTTCAAATTCTCTTAATTAATTTAACAGATTAAATAATATTTATGTTGGTCATACCACAAAGTCGCTTTCACAACGCTTGACACTACACTTGAACGATAATTCTAATATTTTTAGACACGCATACACAATTCCGGAAAATCCTAGTTGATAACACAACTATACTTAAAAACGAAAACAATAAACAAAAACTAAAAATTCTCGAAGCTATATACATCAAACAGTTGAAACTTAACCTGAACAAGATAAATTTTGAAATCTCCACAAAATGCCTATAATTAATAACAGAAGCCATTGATTTATTCCAATGACTTCCCATACTAAATATTTCTTGTTTTCACTCTCGCTTGGTCATTTGTGACGTCATAAGCTGTGATGTGACATTGGCTTCAAGCGTCTTAAATGCACTAGTTTGTTGTTGCTTGGAAATTTTCCATGTAAACAAAAAGAGTTTTTCAGTATGGTTTGTCCGTGTTTTTAATTTAAAATGTAATTTCACAGCTTTGAAAATGGCTTATGTAAGCCGAATACTTAGTTTAGATTATTAAAAATGGAATGTATCATTATTATAATTTTCTTTGTTCATTAAATGATTACGCTATCGAGCTTATCAGACAATATAAAAAAATGTTACATAAAATAAATAGACAAAATTTGTCTATATTATTTCATGAAACATGCATTAATATATATATATATATATATATATATATATATATATGATTTGTTTGAACATTATTTTTGATCGATACTCGTATTTAAGTAGATATTCTGTTTATAATCAAACAGTATTATATAATTATTTCTACCGACTTCGTTATTCACGATAAATTTTTATGAAAATGTGTCATTCGGCAGGATTCGAACTTGCGACCCCTAGCCACATCGGGGAAGCCACCAAGTGATCTGGCTCGTCTCGACCACGACTGACAATCAGTCTAAACGAAGTCAAATTAAGTCTATAACACAATTTTCCATTTATCCTAAAAACCATATCTACTCTGAAATGTGTCGTTATGTCAACAAATTGTCGCTTGTTTATAACCAGTTTCGTTAATCTTCGTTAATTTCCGTAACATGTTTACATTTGTTGATATTAAGATGCATTTCAGAGTAGATATGGTTATTACGATGAATCGAAAATTGTGTTATAGGCGTAATTTGACTTCGTTTAGACTGATCATCATTCGTGATCGAGAGGTCTAAGACGCGCCAGATCACTTGATCGAAATCATTGGCTGAATCACTTCAAATTGTCGTTTGTTTTTAACCATTTCGTTGATCTTCGTTAATTTCCGTAATATATATATATATATATATATATATATATATATATATATATATACTGTATGTATAAGATCATGGCAAAAATAGATTGAAATTTTGTATCGTTTAGTTTCATAGCAGACTTTGTTGAATGTTGATATTTTATTTACAAATGATTTTGTCAATGATTTTTGCAAATCGAAAATGTGTCATTTGTCACTGTGACATTGCAAGACCGCATGTTACAAGACAGAATTTGTAGAAGCTTAAAGAATTGGTATGGAAAATTCTCCTGCACCCACCATTGACTCGTTTCCCTTAGATTTTCATTTCTTCCGGTCTGTACATACCAATTTAAATGACATTTGCAACGATGTAATATATATCTGAATATATGAATATACGAATTTTTCACAGAAAACTGCGTGTCTTTTTGCGACGAAGATTTCATTTACAGGAATAGTGAGGTATACCGACTGAATGTTCGGTACTGGTCACAAAAAATGTGTTATGTTTACCGTTCCAAAAACAGCTAGGAACTGATAACGATGCAGTGTTCATTGTAGACTTCTCCTGTGTCTTCATCATTTTTCTTGAATGATAACATTAATGGTGAGAAATACCATTAATGATGGGCTATAGCATTACCACGTTGAGAGACCAGTTGATATTGCCGATTAAAAGGTTAGGTAAAAGCCACCCTAAGTGGTTTCACCAGGATGGACCTATGGCCGAATAGAAAATTTCTTTACTGGATTGCAAGACGTGGCCGTGAGTACTCCATGAGGACTTCAAGTCACCTTGATTTCATGGTGAGGAAGGTTTATTGGTAAATCCGGTCTTTACAGTCAGGCAGTACATATTTTTTTAAAAAACTAAGTCACTACAAGCTTGATTGAAACCTAAACCTTGCGCATTTAGGGAGGAAGGAAAACACCAAACTCCCTTGCACAACACATACTTAAAATCAGAACAAGGTAGCAAATGTAGACGTGAAAACAATTTTTGTTAAGATCAAGGAAAAAAAAGCAATAAAATTTATCTTTCGTAATATTATTTTATTTTATTCAATAAATAAAAACATAATTGCGAGCTATATTTTTTTTTTGTTTTCATGTAATTTTCTGGAAATGTTTCAAGGAGGGGAGTGATTTTGGTAATTAGTTGTACCTAACTTAAAAAATGTTCCGCAATTAATCAGGATTAACCTGAAAAAATGTTTCTCAATTATTCGCGCCTAATCTGAAAAATGAGAAAAATTATATATATATATAAATCCAGGTAAAGAGGACCGAAAGTTTTACGATTTTAAGTTCTCTGGCATTTACATTTTTTTTTAAAGTGCTCAATACAATAAATATTGTAGAGCATAATATAATTATATAATTAAATTTGTTATAAAATTAAAAACTAACATTTGTATGGTGAATAACAAAGTATGGGTGGAATAATATTCCCCATCAAAAGAAACACGATTTTTTAAAAAAGTGCTCAATACAAAGTAGAGCTAATAATAATAATATTTATTAATAAATTATAACATTGATATGTTATAATATCACTACAAAAGTAGCTATTTTGTTTCGACACTTTTTGTGTCTTTTCAAGTGATGTTGTTATTTCAAATGAATGGCTTTAAAAGGTTAAGAACAAGCAAGACCTCTTTCATCAGGGAGGCATTATTGTATGTACAATGTGGACCAATCAGAGTAAAGCAACTTTTACTTTGGAGAATATGTGGGAAGACTTAAAATTAATCTTGGTGGGCATTGGTATTAAAATTTTATAAAATTAAGATCAGCATTATTAATTAACTATTATATCTACTAAATTTTTGTTGCTAAAAAAAAACAAAAAACCCATATATATATATATATTTTAACAATTTCGTAGATTTAGAAAGTTATTAATATATTAGACGGGGTGGGAGAGAAAAAGAACGCATACATGAATAAACCTACCTACATTCACATATGGAAAAATATTCACAAACATTAGTAAGAAAAAACATATACATAGTAATACACCCATGTATATATACATACACAAATTTCAAAATTTAGTCTTTATCGATATGTCAATTTGTCTGTTAACTTTTAGGCAGACTAAATTGCTACATATTGGATACAGTCACGGCGGATTCATAAAATCACTGGCCTCATATGAATGGGGTCAGGATAGACATAATCATATTTCAATGCATGAACACATAAGCGGGAATAAATATATACTTACGCAAAAACATAAAACAAACTAAAATAACCACATCATTTGATAAGACACAAAAAGTGTCGAAACAAAATAGCTACTTTTGTAGTGATATTATAACATATCAATGTTATAATTTATTAATAAATATTATTATATATATATATATTGCCAAATAGAATAGTTCTTTTGTTATTATTACTTTGCAAAATTTTACAAAGCAAAAAAGGAAAGATGAACTCGTCCGAATCAACCTAAATTTTCTTCATTCTTTCATTGATGAAACTGCAATATAGGTAATTATTAAATATTTATAAATTCATTTGATGTACATGTTTTTGTGCAGTATTAACAAAAGAACCATTCTATTTTCATTTACAATTCTTCTTCTTCTATGTGCTCTGTCCCTTCGCAGGAGATCATGGACCTCCAAGTCTCCCTATCCCTTGTGGCCCTTAGCATGTTTGTTCTTGTTGCTCCTGGCAACTCCCATTCCGTCATCCACCCGACCAGGCCCTGCAAATATGTTATCCGCTGCCTTCCTCTGTCTCTCTTTCCCTCTACCTGGCCAGCCAGTATCAGGTTCTCCAAGCTCTCCTTCCTCATTGCGTGTCCCAGGAACTTCAGTTGTCTCTTCCTGATGCTCGGTATTAATTTCCTTTTCGTTGCCATTCTTTCCAACACCTCATCGTTGCTTGCATGTTCAGTCCACGATATCCGCAGCATCCTTCTGTAGAACCACATTTCCGCTACTTTCCTTTCCGTGTCTGCAATCAGCACTGTATCATCTGCATACCTTATATTGTTCAAGTGGTGGCCTCCAATAGCAAATCCTGGCGTGTCGTCTTGGGTCCTCAAAATATTCTCGCTGTCCAGGTTGGACAAATCCGGTGAAAAGAGACATCCTTGTCTTACTCCTCTTTCTATCTTTGTAAATCTACTGAAATCGTTACCTGTCCGTATGCAAGCCGTTTGATGCCAGTAGAGATTCTTAATTACTCTGATGTCTTTCCCGAAATTGTCTAGGCTGCCGAGCATCTCCATCAATTCTTTGTGCCGTATCTTGTCGAATGCCTTCGCATAGTCAATGAAACATAGGTATAAGTCTTTCTTCATTTTTATTGCCCTTTCGGAGAGCATCCTAATCATGAATATGGCGTTCCTTGTTCCAGTGTCTTTAACGAACCCGCACTGTTCCTGTCCTATCTCTGGCCTGATTCTGCTTCTCGCTCTATTCATCAGGATTCTGACAATCAGTTTTGTAATGTGACTCATTAAGCTGATAGTTCTGTGTAGTTCACACTCGTTTGCACCTGGTTTCTTTGGTAGTGCTATAAATATCGACTTGCATAGGTCGTCTGGTATTATTCCACTGCTATAAATTTCGTTTATTATGTCGGTAATTTTTTCTATGCCATATTCTTCTAAGGCTGTCAGCAGCTCTATCACTATGCCATCTGAACCAGGTGCTTTGTTTCTGTTCATTTTGGCCATTGCAGCTTCCACTTCGGATTTTAGTATTTTCGGTTCATCCATCTCCTTGTGTATTCTCGGTTGTTCTCTCCTGTCGCAAAAAAGATCCTTTATGTATTCTTCCCATCGCTGGAGTATTTCCTCTTTCTCTAATATGATTGTTCCATCCTTGGATTTTATGCATCCTGTTGAGGAGCAGGTTTTTTGTCCTGTCAGTTCTCTTATCTCTTTATGCATCTCTGCTTTATTGGTCCTGCTCATTCTCTCTACTTCTGCGCATTTGTTGTTGAGCCAATTCCTCCTTGGCTTGTCTGCATTTGTTCCTTATCTCCCTGTGAAGTTTCTTGTACTCTGCTCCATGTCTTGGCATTATTTTTTGTCTCCTTTGCATCATGTGGAGGATTTCTTCGATCATCCACACATTTTTTCTTCTGCGTCTGATTTCCTTTGGGCTATGTTGTTCGCTGAGGTCACCATCGCTTATTTTAAAATTCTGGTGTGGCCTAATAATTATGGCTGGTGGTTGCCGACACGGGAAGGAAACTACAAGACCTCCTACAGAAGATAGCTGAAGAGAGTGACAAAAAAGGATTACAAATAAACTACAAGAAACTGAATGCATGATCATTAGCAAAAAAAGCAACCCAAAATGCCAAATACAGGTGGGGGATATTAAAATCAAGCAGGTACAACAATTTAAATGGGAAATGTTCTAACAGAAGACGGAAAGTGCAAAACAAAGACCCAAAGCGAACCGGCATAGCGTAGGACGCGTTCCAGAAGCTGAGTAAAGTATTAAGACACAGGAAAATTTCACTAGAAACAAAAAAAGAGAGTACTAGATTGCTATGTGATGTCGGTTCTTCAGTATGACAGTGAATTTTGAACAATATCATTAAAGATGAAGGAAAAACTTGAAGCAGCTGAAATGTCGTTCTACAGAAGGATGCTGCGAATATCATAGATCGAGCATGTGAGCAATGACTAGGTTTTGGAAAGGATGGAAACCAAAAGGAAATTAATACTGAGCACCAGGAAGATACAACTAAAGTTCTTGGAACATGCAATGAGGAAAGAGGGCTTAGAGAACCTGATACTAACAGGCCAGATAGAAGGGAAAAAGAGACAGGGGAAAGCAACGGATGACATATTTGAAGAACCTGAGCGGGTGGATGACGGAGCGGGGGTTGCGAGTTGTTACAGGCGGAAGTGTGCTCAGAGCCACCAAGGATAAGGAGACGTGGTGGAAGGCCATGATCGCCTTCGTCCTGAAAGGACAAGACACATAGAAGAGAAAGAAGTATATATATATAATGTGGAAAATCCATTCTCTTCACTCAGATTATTAACGCTTGAAAAATTTTGGCTGAACAATAAATAAATTAATTCTTTAGAAATTGCATTGTTTACAATTCGGATACGAAACTGAGTGGAGAAAGGGGCTTTCATGAAAATTATTTGAGTGAAGAGGATATTGTTGCTTGAAAAAGAAATCATATATATATAGCACTCTGGCCTCCTATGCAAACTAGGGACCTAATCCAATCTTTCTTAAATAACCGCAAAATAAAGGTCGTTTTGAATGGGCGTGACTCTTCGTCATAAGGAATAGAGCCTGTGTGACACCAGCATTCGTGCTGTAGCACGAATGCTGGTGTCCCACAGGCTCTATTCCTTATTTTCATCAACGACCTCCCAGATGAGATCAAGTCCCAAGTAGGCATCTACGCAGATGACACTACAATATACTCCCGCATCAGTAAGGAAACCTGTCGTGGCGGACAGACATAATCTCACTGCTGACCTTGAACGGGATCTACACTCTGTGGTGAAATGGGGCTTGTCAACTTCAATTCGTCTCAGACCAAACTGTTGTCTGTCGACCATTACAGGCAACCTCTCCTGCCTCCCATAAGCATGGGCCAAGCGATTCTCCCGGAAAGCAATACACTACGCCTGTTCGGACTTACCCTGTCCTCAGACAGAAATGGAACCACTATATTGAATCCATAGCAAAATCTACTGCTAAGGTTGGGTCACTATGTCGATCCAGGATGTTTTTTCCGCCTGAATCCATCCTGCATATATACAATCAACCATGGAGTACTGCTGCCATTTATGGTCACGCACCCCTGCTGTTCTCCTCAGTGTTCTTGACAGGCTCCAAAGGAGAGTCTGTAATGTGATAGGTACTGATCTGGCGGCTCGACTGCAGCCACTTCCCCACCGTCGAAATGTGGCCTCCCTTTGTCTGTTGTATAAATACTTTCATGGCTTCTGCTCGGACGAACTTAAGTCACTGGTGCCTCCTCAACAGGTGTTTACTCGTGCAACCAGACTGGCAACTGGGTCCCACCCATTCACAGTCAGGTAAGCCAAATGCAGACGACAATTCTACTCCTGCAGCTTCTTCTCTCGCACTTCCCGCCTGTGGAACTTGCTCCCGTATTCTTGCTTTCCTGACGGCTACAACCTCCAGAAATTTAAATGCAAAGTCAATACTCATCTACTAACCACTGGACTCTAGCTCTCTCCCCACCCCCCGTATAACCTTCCTTTTCTCTCCACCTATGTATCTGTCATCGCACCTGCTTTCTCAGCTTTCTATTGTTCCTTTCTAACTAGTTTGTACTCCTCACTCTTTTCTAATTAATCTTTTTACAATTATGTAGCCCCCTGCACATCAGTGGCATTTCCGCCTTGCTCGGTGTGAAATGATTAAAAAAAAAAATAAAAAAATAAAAAAATAAAGGTAGATGTCTAGCCACACTGCTGAGCTGTGGTACAGCGAAACAGATGACGAATTTATTATGCTTTCATTACGATTGAGCTCTCTGGAGAAGAAAATTTTAAAAACAGTGTTCCACTTCTGCGATATAGACTGTATTGAGTTCTTTCGGTGACTGGCTTGTGTATACACCGTTTATATACTACACGCTAAAAGTTTCCTTTTTCTGTTTCCATAGGCATATGGCTTAGGAGTTAGCTACTCCGGCTTGTCGCCAAATCGGTCAAGTTTCGACCCCGGCCAGAAGCAGGTGGATATCTGGCCACACTGATGATACAGCGAAACAGGATTGTATGTGGATGACGAATATATATATATATATTGGGGGAATCTCCAAATATTAGATAAAATATGAGTATTCATGAGAAAAATGTGCCCTTAATAAAGACAAAATTTTAATGTCAAAATTTTTGTTGTTATTAAATGAAAAAAAAAACTGAATTTTCGTATTATTAAATTATATTTATAATCCTTTATAGAACATTTAGAAAATTTGATAAAATTTTGATGGCAGCATTTGGTGGCGATAATCAGATTAGGAAAATAGGAAATTATATTTCTAATCCTTTATAGAACATTTACAACTTTCGTTATATTTTTGGGGTTCATTTGATGACGATAAATCAGGTTAGGAAATTCGTAAATTATAATTTTAATCCTCTATAGTATTTTGAAAATTTTGTTTATATTTTTCATAGCATCATTTGGTGATGATAAGTCAAGGTAAGAAATTAGGAAATTATGATGTAATCCTTTATAGAATTTCTCAAATTTTCGTTACATTTTTTCTGGTGTCATTTTGTGCTGATATATCGGGTTAGAAAATAAGGAAATTATATTTTAATCTTTTGTAGATATTCCAAAGTTTTGGCCATATTTTTTTCTTGCGTCTTTTGTTGACGATAAATCTGTTTCAGAAATTGATTTGGAAATTGTTTATACATAAAATATTTAATCGTATTTTAATGAATCTTTCCGTAGAAATTAACTAAATTATTTTAAAAACGTTTCTTTATATATATATATATATATGAAATTTTCCTCGTTATATATGTTTTTTGCATTTGTTCCACGCCCTGAAGTGCAGACTCACTTATTTCATTTCATGAAATTGCGAGAAATACTCTTTTACATGTTTATATTGGTTATAATTAAAAGATTTTGGCGAATTTAAATCGTAATTTTTTTTTTTTAAATCAAAACCACCTGTTATCGAAAATCTTCTCTGAATTTTAAAATAAAAATGCAGTAAAATTAAGTCACTTAGTCAAATTTCATACGTGATACACGCTTGGGTGATCACGTCTCAAAAGAGACATGATTGACTGGGCAGAAGATTTTCCCGCAGTAGGTTGCCATTACTTTCTGCGGTCGACTGGTTGGCAACTAAAGCTATAGAACCCAATCTGTCCTGCTATTTAACCCATAACTGCAGGAAATTGCAGAATTTATGTCAGTTATGTGCTATATGTGATACAGGCTTGGATGATCGAGTCTCAAATGAGACATGATTGATTGGGCAGAAGATTTTTCAGCAGTAGGTTGCCATTACTTTCTGCGGCAGACTAATTGCCAACTAAGTCTACAAAACCAAATCTGTCCATTTATTTAATCCGTAGCTGGGGGAAGAGACGAATTATACCTTTCCCGAGTGTATTTGCGTGTAAGTGGATGCTTCGAATTCAGATGGAATTCGAACTCGGCTCTCCGAGTCGATATCCACTACGCCACATCTCACCTGTCAATCAAATTAATATATCATTTTATTACAATAGTTTTTAATTACTTTTAGAAATAATTACTTTTAATTAGTTTTATAAATATGATATAATATAAAAAATATTAACAATTAGAATTTTGATGAATAATTAAGTTTTTCAAGAATCGTAATCATTTTTAAACATATTAATTATAATAATTTATATAGTTTCAAATTTTTTAAAATCTAACATTTTGTATCGATCAAGTAATATCGTTATTATGTAAAATCTGTACTTACTAATCATGAATGGGATTTACTTCAATTTGGCGACCTGTAGTATTTTAAAATAATTCTGAATTTAGTGTGTGTGTGTGTGTGTGTGTGTGTGTGTGTGTGTGTGTGTGTGTGTGTGTGTGTGTGCAGATTTTTGTAAACACGACCTTTTATTCACGACATATCTCGAAAGAGACATGACTGACTGGGCAGAAGATCATCCCGCAGTAGGTTGCCATTGCTTTCCGCGGTAGACTGGTTGCCGACCAAAGCTACAGATCCCAATCTCTCTAATATTTGACTCACAGCTATAGCGGGAAGAAATTTATTGTATCACTAAGTATTAATTAGTGGGGGATCCGTTTATTACTTCATAACAATATAAAACTGATCCCCCACTTTATGCCCAGTAAAAGTCTTAATCATGTTTCAACTATTATATTCAGTCAGTCGGTTAAGTGCCATACATGATACACGCTTTCAGCGATCATGTCTCGAAAGAGACATGACTGACTGGGTAGAAGATTATCCAGCAGTAGGTTGCCATTGCTTTTTGCGGTAGACTGGTTGCCAGCCAAGGCTACAGAACCCAATCTGTCCTATTATTTAACCCATAACTAGAGTGAAGAGACGGATTAATAGCTTTCCCACGGGTATTTGTGCGTAAGTGAATGCAACGAATTCAACTAGAATTCGAACTGTATATCGCTACATTTCTCAAACATCAGAATGCCAATATGACTGTTAACATCTCAACAAAATATCTACTAATGTGTATAAAAGGTTTTTCTGTGATATTTTAAAATAAAAGTAAGCAATATTTGTTTCAAATATGACTGATTAAATTTTAAATCAGGTAATTTTTCGGGAAAAGTATATTTTATATTTTGAAAGAATTTTTAAGAAAGAGAAATACGTTATGCAGGGAGAAGTGTAAATATGGCGAAAATTCGCAATATTCAGTAAATCAAAAATCGTCTCATTCCAATCCACTTAAATCCGTTTTTAAATACAGCATTTTGCTTATTGTAAATATTAAATTTAATCTATCATCTTGAAATTAAAACCAAAATAAAAGCTTTTCATTTTGAAAAATTCATTTTAAAATTTAGGTATCGCTTTTCTCTGGAGGTATATATATATATATATGTGTGTGTGTGTGTGTGTGTGTGTGTGTCTGTGCGTGTGCCTGTGTGGGGAGAGTGTGTGTGTGAAAGAGAGAGATGCCATTTATACTGAAGAGATTTTTTAACCACTTGACTGAAAAATGAGCAACAATACCCAACTCACTCTGCCACGTGTCATGGGTGTGGTCATATGTCTATCAATTTTATTGGTCACAGTTAAACAAATATATACATATATATATATATATATATATATATGTATCGAAACAATAGAGAAGCCTAACCTGACGCTTGAGAACTGGCGGGAAAGTTTAAGTGGAGGCAGATGGGCCACGAAACCTTGATTTCAGAGCGAAACTTTAACCCTGAACCTACTGCCGCACGCACATTATCTTGATAAAAAATGATATTGTTTGATCTGTTGTCCCCAATATTCATTTATGAATTCCTTTCCTTATGACAAATTTCAGTATCAGAAAATTATTTTCGAAATTTTCTTCGTTAGAAAGAAGCATTTAAATGCCAAGAATCTTTTCAGAATGTGAGACAATTATTTTAGGAAAAAAAGAAAAAAATGAATTACAAAAAATCTCTCTTTTTTCAGTGTAGGTCATGTCACATGACATCAAACGTGAACGACTGATGGCACAAAATCTACCCGTCATTTTGATTTGTTTATTTGTAGATTTGGGCCCATTTAACTGAAAACGAGAAAGGCGAAACTGTTGATACTGTTGGTACAGTGGGCATTTAAGAAAGGATAAAAGATGAACGGGATTCAAGTAGACAGAATATTGCAATTGACTTTGAATTTAACGTTTTGGATATTGTAGCTATCAGAAAAGCAAGTAAACGAAAGAGAGTTCGACAAATGCTAGAAAAAGAAAGTGATGAAGTAAAAGGGGCGGCTACATTTAACTATTTAAACGACAAAAGGGTGGGATCTAGGTGCCAATCATGGTCCCACCATGATTGACACGCTTAAATTCATTTGGTCTGGTCACCAGGGAAAAAATCTCGTCAGAAAAGATGCTACGAAAATATTTGTAAAAAAAGACGGGGGGGGGGGGAAGCCACGTCACGTTGGTGAGAAAGGAACTGAAATTGAGATGCCAAGTGAGGACCGACTAAATTGCAGATCCTTCTTTGGATTTTTTTTTAACCTCGAGGAGCACCCAAACAGATATGGCAACAGAATTCAATGCACCGACGAATTGTAGATTTGTATATGTGCAAGATAGATTTTGATGAGAAACACTTTCTATCCTGACATAGTGACCCAATTTTCCTAGTAGTAAATGCAGCTACATATTCGATGTAGTCGCTCCACTTCAGGTCGATTGTGAGACTAAGGCCAAGGAGGTGCAGTGTGTTGTTCTCTAGAAAACTAGCTTTAGCCATGCTGATGGCGATTAGAAAAGTTTCTCTCTGGTGGTTCAAGTAGAGAAATTTAGTTCTGTGGGTATTAAAACTTACAAGCCATTTCCTGTCTTAGTTAACCACTGATTGGAGGTCTGTTTTAAGAAAAAAACAGGTTTATTTTGTCAGCCTTGGAAGATTTCTTATTGAGACGGTAGTAAATGTTGGTGTGTAGAGCTTGCGGAGAAAGCTAGCATGTCAATCCCTAACGAATGCTTTTGAGGTCTCTAGAGCCACTGCTCTAGCCTCGCCATAATTATCAAGATCCTGGTGTTCATATTCAGTGATGACCGTTAGCACGTCAGCGGTAGACTTGGCGAAGCGAAATCATAATGATTGTCAGGGTCGTGTGAGGTGAGATGCTTAACCACTTCTTACTACAGATCCATTCTTTCATAAATATTAATTGTTAATTGTTGGCTTTTCCATTCTTAAAGTTCCAATTGTTGGTTTGAAAACTATATGAAAAAATCAGTAATTTTAGTGAGATTTTAAATCAATTTCTTCTGTCTGTAGTCATCAATCTTGGTGTAATCGAAGTTAAGTTCGGTCAACAAAAATGCATATGAAACAATCTTAAAAACCTAGCTTAATTACGCAAAATTAATTTAATTTAATTAAATTATTGTTCTGGGATCGCCCCATAATGGACTCGACTGGGTGTACATATACTCCTGCCATAGAGAGAGTTTCAGTTGCAGTTGGCATTTGCCTCTGCTACTATGACACTGTCAGCTCTTTGCCTTAGAGTAGAGGGCACTTTCTGCTTTCGAGCAGAGAGCACTAACCTAGTCGTGGTTCCGCCGAAGGGTAGAATCACGACTCGAGAATAATAGACAGACATTTTTTGGCCCGGCTATATGGCCGGGAAGACCCACTATAAAATGACCTTGTGTCACATCTAACCTTGCGTGGGAAGGTTGGTAAATACCGTTGTAGTTGACAGTGGAGAGTAATCGTAGAGATCCGTTACAGTTATCGGAGAGTTCCGAGAGATACCGAAGTTACCCAGAGACCAGACTAGCTCTGAGCTCCACTCAACCAGAATAATATACATGGATATACGATTTCCAACGACTTCAATTCAAGACTTGTATATATTTATTTTCTCAATAATAGTATTCCTGGATTTACTAACCTGCGTTCAAGCTTGTATAATTACGTTCAATATAAACTACTTTCCTATCTCCATATCTGTTTTTGTTGTTCATTATTTCGTGCGGTTCCTCACCCGGAATCCACAACATTTTCCGTTCCTGATTTTTTTACCTAAATATTATGTTTTTCAGTTCCTATTAATGTTAACTCAAAGTACAAATTTTGAAGAGCCTGCATGTAAAATATTTCAAATAAAGATTTATATTTAATATTTTTTTGATATTTTCAAAATCGAGTATGTAATTTTAATTGATAGCTAGTGTTCTAGGGTTAAGCAGTTTTCTTGTATTTAAAACCAAAATTAAAAGATTATGTTTAAATTACTAAAAATATCTTTTGTTACCTGCCTAGATGAGAAAAGTAACAAACAAAATAAACGCTTTTATGATGATACTAGCAGTATAGCCCGGCGTTGCTCGGGTGTAATGAAAGCTTTTATATATATATATATACTATCGATTTTCTGCACTATTGTAAGAACTGCAACCTTGAAACTTTTGAATATCGTTTCTTACGCCTTCGTCTATGAGTGTATCGAATTTCATTAAAGTCGGACCACTCCTTCTATGACGCGATTTTTTCGATTATCGATTTTCGATATTTATCGGGGGTACCTCGACACAATACCTAGCTAAAAACATTCGCAGACGCTTATAGTACAACTGTGTAAATTTTCAAGAAAATCGGTTCAGCCGTTTCGGAGTATATAGGTAACGGACACACACACACACACACACACACACACACACACACACACACACACACACACACAGACAAAGTTTCATTTATAAATAAGTTTAGGTACAATATGCGATGGTTAAATTGTCACCATTTTCTATTTTTATTTTCAGGCATGAATGTAATTTCGTTTTCGTCGACTGCACTTTATAGCAGGGTATGTTTGGCAGCGTCTGTGAGAAAAAGGACACCATGCCGCAATTTATTCCACGGGAAATATGGAAGAGTCGTGCCGTTCTACTTAGCATTTGCGCAGGAAGCTTCAATAGAAATATTTCAGAGTGTTTGGGTGTCAACTTGAGAGTAGTGCAGAGGATTCGAAAAGAGGTGAATAAATATGATGGTGATGACGAAGGTATAGCAACTCGAAAAAAACTATCGTTCTTATAAGAAAAGAAGTCCTGAAAAGATGAAATAGCGCTGCTCTGGGTTAAGAAGATTGCTGCTGGAAGTCCCTACGTCTGGTAACAGGATTCTGCACCATGCCACACAAGCAGTTACACACAGTAATTGGCCGTCATATAATTTCTGCGACTACTCCAATCCTTACATCTGGCCAACTAAATCCCCAGACTGCAACCCCCTTGATTATTGTGTGTGGGGCGTAGTTGAGCGAGAGACCAATAAAACTCCCTGTAACACTAAAGATGAACTAAAAGCAAGAATTATGTCAGTTTTTAACAGGTTCAATGAGGAGGCCGCCCAGAAAAGTTGCAGGTTATTCCGAAGTCGTCTGAAGCTCGTGGTTGACGCCAATAGCGATTTGACAGAGTAAATGTACTTTTTAGTACACCAAAATATTTTTGTTTAATTTTGGTAGTAAATCAGTCAGTTAGTTAAGTGCCGTATATGATACACGCGTTGGGCGATCATGTCTCGAAAGAGACATGACTGACTGGGCAGAAGGTTATCCCGCAGTAGGTTGCCATTGCTTTCTGTGGTAGACTGGTTGCTGAACAAGGCTAGAGAACCCAATCTGTCCTGCTATTTGACTGATATCTAGAGTGGGGAGAGATGTATTATATTCTTAAGTAGTAATGCTGAGCATCAGGAAGAGACAACTGAAGTTCCTGGGACATGCAATGAGGAAGGAGAGCCTGGAGAACCTGATACTGACTGGACAGATAGAAGGAAGGAGAGACAGAGGAAGGCAGCGGATAACATATTTGCAGGGTCTGATCAGGTGTACGACGGAGCGGGGGTTACCAGGAGCAACAGGAACAAGCATACTGGGAGCCACAGGGAATAGGGAGACGTGGAGATCCATGATCGCCTACGTCCTGAAGGGACAGGGCACATAGAAGAAGAAGAAGAATAAGTAGGGGATCTGTTTATTCCTTCAGAACAATAGAAAACCGATCCCCCACTTTATGCCCAGTAGATGTTTTAATTGTTTTCAACTATTATATTCAGTCAGTCAGTTAAGTGCCATATATGATACACGCTTGGGCGATCATGTTTCGAAAGAGACATGACTGACTGGGCAGAAGGTTATCCCGCAGTAGGTTGCCATGGCTTTCTGCGGTAGACTGGTTGCCGAACAAGGCTACAGAACCCAATCAGCCCTATTATTTAACCCATAACTGGAGGGAAGAGACGGATTAATACCTTTCCTAAGGGTATTTGTGAGTAAGTGAATACAAGGAATTTAACTGAAATTCGAACTCGACTCCTCGATTTGTCGTTCCGAGTCGATATCAACTTCACCACAACGCAGATTCTATTGGTGGCCATTTTTGAAAATGAGCTGTCAGTGTTATTTTCATTTTTGCCTCATTTAGACAACAATTTATCCATCGCACGCTGTATTCTGAAGTCATTTACATAAAATACAAAAGATGTGTCTCGTCTATTAAGTATAAGCAAAAGATAACATGGCAACTTTTGTTCGTTGTAAAATAGCGAACATTGGACCGAATTAGACAGAATTTGTTTGCAATATGAATACTGTAATTGATTGAAGGAGCAGAACGATAAATATCCAAAGGCTGGCAGAATCAACATAACAGCCAGACTCATAAGATAGTAGCAGGTACATGTCTCACAGCCAAATACACTTTATATTTTAAAAAGCAATGTATGAACTTTCAGCTATAAATACTTTCAAGCCAAGGAACGTTGACGTTAACTGATTGGGAGCGTTCCAAAGAAACTACACGTGACGCCCAAGTCGCCTTGGCTTCCACATCCTTCAGATTTAAACCACCTTTTCCACCTCTAACCTGCTACTCTCTCCATAAACAGAGATGTACAATGGAGTAGCCCCTACTAGACATGTCGATGTGGTTAAGATTATGCAACTGATAAACAAATTTTGAAGGTGATATTAACTACAGCCGATTTTAATTTACCAAGACAAAATATGCACTCGTTAACATGTGTCTGTATTTTATAATAATAATAATAATAATAATAATAATAATAATAATATCATTTTTCATTATAATTTTATTTCTGCTATGGTCGCACTATCTACCAAGTCAGCAGGAAGACCTAATACAGGTTGTGGTGTGTTGTTACGGCTCCATTTCATGTTTTTTCTATCTCCCCTAACATTCCTAGGGTTACATAGACAAGTTTTCCTTTGTGGGCTGTACTTAACAAGACAATCTTGGTATATCTCTTAAGCTGGGGTTTCCAATGATTTTTTCAATGTGTTTTTTGTTCTATTTTTTATCATTCCAAGTGCACCTACTATCACTGGCACGACTCTTGTTTTCAATTTCCACATTTTTTCTATTTCAATTTCCAGGTTTTTATATTTTGACAGTTTTTCGAATTCCTTGGTTGCTATGTTACAATCCGCTGGACAAGCCATATCGATTAATAGGTAAGTTTTTTCTTTTTAGTTTTTAACAATAATGTCCGGCCTATTTGCTTCAATTTTTCTGTCTGTGTAGATGGTGTCATCCCATAATAATAATAATAATAATAATTATTATTATCATTTTTTTTTTTTTTTTAATCATCTCACCCCAAGCAAGGCATTCCACTGCCACTATTGCGCATGGGGCTACATAGGGGAAGGTAAAGAGAAGGAGTGGATAGACATAGGGAATGTCAGGAGAAAGGTGATAGATGAGTAAGGATAGCGAGGATGAGTGTCGGGCAGATGGGAAGAGTGTTTGATAGAATGGGAGCAAGTTAGTGTGTTAGGAGGTGTCTATTGACCTTACATTTAAACTCCTGGAGATTGTAGCCGTCGGGGAAGCAATCGTTTGGAAGAGAATTCCACAGTCGGGAAGTGCGAGGAAAGAAACTGTTGGAGTAGAAGTTACGGCTGCATTTTATCGATTTCACTGTAAAAGGGTGGGATCTAGTTGCTAATCTAGTATCTCGTGCAAATTCGTATTTAGGGGGCACCAGTGATCTAAGTTCATCGGAGCAGAAGCCGTGAAAGTATTTATAGAAGAGACACAGCGAAGCCACGTCTCGCCGGTGGGAGAGAGACTGCAGGTGGTCTGCCAAGTCGGTATCTATCACATTACAGACCCTCCTCTGAACCTTATCGAGAAGCCCGAGGAGAACAGCAGGGGCACCCGACCAGATATGGCAGCAGTATTCAATGCACGGGCGGATGGTAGATTTGTAAATGTGCAGGATAGATTTAGACGGAAAAAACTTCCGGGCCCTACACAGAGAACCGACTTTCATAGCAGCGGATTTAGCAATGGATTCGATATAGTCATTCCATTTGAGGTCCGCTGAAAGTGTGAGACCAAGGAGGCGTAGTGTTTTACTCTCTGGGAGGCAAGCCTGGTCCATGCTAATGGGAGGTAGGTGAGATTGTCGATGATGGTTAATTGACAGTAGCTTCGTTTTAGAAGCATTAAAATTTACTAGCCATTTCTTACCCCAGTCCAATATGGATTGGAGGTCTTTTTCAATCTCGGCTGCAAGTTTAGCTTTGACGCCTACACCAGATTTTTGTTGGAGGCGAGAGTAAACTGTGGTGTCATCGGCGTACAAACCTATTTGGGTTCTTATGGAATCAGGGAGATCATTAATATATATCAGGAAGAGTGTAGGACCTAAGATGGAGCCTTGGGGGACACCTGCGTTTGTATGGTAGTTCTGAGAGGCATGTCCGTTTAATACCACTTTCATTGTGCGGTTAGAGAGGAATGACTGGATTAATTCAAACAAATGTCCAGTTATACCATAGCTCCGCAGTTTACATAGAAGACCAGCATGCCAAACTCTGTCGAACGCCTTAGATATATCCAATGCAACGGTTCAAGCTTCGCCATTCCTGTCGAGTGCCTGGTATATGTACTCGGTGATGGTCGTTAGCATATCAGCAATAGACCTGGTGAAGCGGAAACCATATTGCTTGTCCGAGAGGAGCCTGTGTGCTGTGAGATGCTGAACCACCTCGGCGTTGATAATGGCTTCGAACACTTTGCCAAAGATCGGAAGAAGGCTGATAGGGCGGTAATTTGCAGGGTCAGAGGGTTCTCCAGTGTTTTTAAATATAGGAACTATAGAGGAAGATTTCCAACAGGCAGGAAAGCAGGAAGCAGATAGGCAGAGGTTGTAGAGCTTAGAAAGGATAGAGGAGAGTTCAGGGGCACATTTCTTTAAGACTATGGTTGGGATTCCGTCACCACCGCTCGCTTTGTGAGGGTCAAGTTTTAAGATTATCTTAGAGACATTATTCACGCCTTGAAAATGAAGTATAAGAAAATTCAGGATGTAATCAACAAAAGTTCTCATTTTGTCGGCAATACCAGTTTTATTAGCTTTTAGAGACTTCGAAGATTTAACCCAACGTTTTTCATATGCTACGACCGAAGTCTTCCACAATTAGACAAATTCTCAGTTGTAATACTGTCATGGTGGCATCACCCATTATAACTCATTGAGCGCTTTCTACAACTACATATACTTCCCCTCACAAGAGGTGACAGGGAGAAAGAAAGTGAGAAATCCGCAGAAGATCAGCGGAGAGTGATAGACAGAGATAGCCAAGACTGCTACCGTACGACGATTGCGAGTCCCAGTTATAGTATTACGTCCTAACCCGTATTTATTCGTTCTACGAACAGAGTCCCACGTATTGTATTTTGCTGTGTTAATATATGTATCTTTATTTCCTATTTTGATGTTTGTATTATTTTTTGATGGACTCTTAACCAGGCCCACGACAAAAAAATCAAACCAAAAAGTAAATCTCCCTCTAACCCTGCAAGTTACTTGTTCACCACTGCTGTATTAAACTCACAACTCTAAGAGTCAAGTCAGTAACTAACTGTCATGGGGGCATCGCCCATTACAACGGATTGAACTCTTCCTACAACTACAAATACTTCCCCTCACAAGAGGTGGCAGAGAGATCAGAGAGATCAGAGAGTGAGAGATCCTCAGGAGATCAGCATAAGCAGATCAGCGGAGAGCGATAGGCAGAGATAGCCAAGACTGCTACCGTACGACGATTGCGAGTCCCAGTTATAGTATTATTTCCTAACCCGTATTTATTCGTTCTACGAACAGAGTTCCACGTATTTGTATTTTGCTGTGTTCAATATATACTAGCATCATATCCCGGCGATGCCCGTGCAACTCAAAACATTTTAGTAGTAGGAGAAGATGCCACTTTTTTTTTTTTACATATTTCGTTTTTGTTTCAAAAAACACTTTTAAAAAAAAAAAAAATATTTCTTTTGTTTTAAAATTACGGGGAAAAATATTCACATTTTTTTGTTGACCAAATGAATTTTTAAACGTCGGAATCAAAATTAGATATAAAGGTTCACTTTTTAAAAAATATTTTAGTAGCGTTTGACACGTTAGATTTCATTTCTGTGACGTAATCTAGCAACCATCTTAGATCTTAGATGTTTTACGGAAATAAAACGTCGGAATAAAAATTAAATATAAAAGTTCATTTATTTTTTACTAAAAAATATTTTAGTAACGTTTGACACGTGTGATTTGATTTCTGTGATATAATTTAGCAACCATCATAAATATTAGATGATTTACGGAGCAAATGTAAAAAATCCTGTCCATTGGCCAAAAAATGCAAAAGGGAAAATTGCTGAACTTAAACTCAAAAAGTATGTGTCGACCTGGCTTCCCTGTAGATATGTGTTCCTAGAAAGTCTGAATGGCGTAGATTAAAAAATGTAAGCGTGCATCGGGAACAGTTACACACAGACTCACAGATTGCCTTTTATATATATAGATATCGTTATTTCCTGTTTTGGTGTTTGTATTATTTTTTGCTGGACTCATAACCGGGTCCACGACAAATAGATTCTAGCGAGACAAGTTTGCTAATCATTTACACCCCGTCGAGGCATCCAAGGTAAGAGAGATAGAGGAAAGCAACTCATAACCTGTCGAATTTGATGGAATGGACGGAGAAACATGGTTGGAGAGAGATGGTGAAATCATTATTAAGAGCTACAAAGGACAGGAAAATTGTGGAGAGCCGTAATCGCCTACTTTCTGAAGTAACACACCATAGACAAGAAGAATCTTTAGCATTTTCTTCCTTGCAGATTTCAACGATGTCGTTTTCTGGGTAGTGTCAATCCTAGCTCAAATTTCTAATTTTGGCTGTCAAAAAGCTTCTTTTTTCTTTTTAGATATCCTTCATTAGATGTCCTTATTATTATTATGTCATTTTTCATCATATTTCGATTTCTGCTTTAGTCTCACTACCTACAAAGTCTGCGGGGAGACCTAAGGCAGGTCGTGGCGTGTTGTTATGACTCCATTTCATGTTTTTCTATCTTCCCTATCATCCCCAGCATTACATAGATAAAGTTTTCCTTAGTGTGTGGGCTGTACTTAATAAGACAATTTTTTGTATATCCCTTAAGCTGAGGTTTCCAGGGATTCTTTCAATGTGTTGTTTTGTTCCATCTTTTATCATTCCAAGTGCACCTACTATCACTGGCACGATTCTTGTTTTCAATTTCCACATTTTTCTATTTCAATTTCCAGGTCTTTATATTTTGACAGTTTTTCAAATACCTTGGTTGCTATGTTACAATCCGCTGGACAAGCCATATCAATTAATAGACAAGTTTTTTCTTTCTGGCTTTTAACAGTAATGTCTGGCCTATTTGCTTCAATTTTTCTGTCTGTGTAGATGGTGTAATCCCATAGAATGGTTACATCTTCTATTTCTGTAACCGGTGCTGAGTGATGTTCATACCAGTGTTTGTTTACAGATTTTCAAAAGTGTTTGCACATTGTCCAATGTAAATATTGCCCAACTCTATCGTGGCGATTTTTATATTTATTTAGGGCAAGTACAGAATAGCCTCAGTTTAGGTGGTCTAGTGTTTCTTGGTGTTTATCACAAAACCTTCATTTTGGATCCATATTATTATGTATAATATTTGCCTGAAAGTTTCCAGTGAAAAGATTTTGGTCTTGCGCTGCAAGAATAAAGCCTTTAGTCTCAGACTTTAATCCAGATGCACGTAACCATCGATGAGTATTAACTTTATCAACATTGGATTTATTGGCACGTTCTGGATATTGGCCATGCAGAGGTTTGTCTTGCCAGAGTTGTTTCATCTGTTCAAGAGCTTTATTCTTGGCTTTCTTTTTCATATTTGTTGCCGCAATATTTGGTTCTTGGCTTCTGTTTGGCTTTTCTACAGAATCTAATAAATGTATTATTATTATTATTATTATTATTATTATTATTATTCATTTTGATTAAGGTAAAGAAAGTGATTAATATAGAATAAATGACTCTGCATTTAGTCTCTCTGGTTATGAATTATTATAGTCGAGAAGAAGCCAACAGATCAAGTAACAGTCAGTCAGCCAGTTAAGTGCCATACGTGATACACGCTTTGGGCGATTGGGCAGAAGATTATCCCGCAGTAGGTTGCCATTGCATTCTGGTTGCCGACCAAGGCTATAGAACCCAATCTTCCCTGTTATTTAACCCATAACTGGAGGGAATAGTCGGATTAATACCTTTCCCAAGAGTATTTGCGCGTAAGTAAATGCAAAGAATTCAATTGGAATTCGAACTCGACTCCCCGATTTCTCGTTCCAAGTCGATATCCACAACACCACAACGCATAGATTTTAAAATAATCTACGCGGCCTTGTGAGCGATGAATTATTTTCAACCCTACAATTCCTTTCCTCCAAGACAAAGCAACGCTAATCTGCTATTATGTCAGTATTTACATGGCAAATGTTCAGACGTGCTACATTTGTTAGATTCCCAAGGTCAGACTTTTACTGTTAAAACCTGCCATGACACATACACAGTCTAATTTTCCCCATTCTCTTCCCAGAGAATCTTTTTTGCCCTCAAAACCGCTACATTTGGAACTGATACCCGTGATGATTCTTCCCCGATCTCGACAGACACCAGCGAGCATTCTTCCCCATTCCATTGTTATCTATCCTACTTTTTTCCTCTCCATAGTAAACCACCTCATTCATTAGCCGTCTTTCCTGAGGGGTTCTTGAGCATTACATCAAAAGAACAATAGTAAACAAAATGTATTTCATTCTTTTACAATGTTATTACGTGATCTGTTATAACACAAACGTCCATAAGAAGTTCTTGGTTTTTCTTTCCTCTATAGAGAGATTCTATTCCCTGGCCTGGATCGGGAAACGCATGTCATTTCCAAGTCCCAACGAATTTTACTTTTGCAATTTTCTGGAACGCTTGATTTGTGCATAGAATTGCTTTGGATCGTCAAATACCAGACCTTACTACTGTTCCCAAGAGATCACCAATCCAACCAACTCATGTTTCTTCATAGGTCTTCTCAGCTAAATAATTATATTCAATTCTACAATAATCTTTCACACAAGATAGTTAACACTTACCATTTGACATTTGTGTATCTTCACCTTTCTAATCGGATGATATAAACATTTTTCAGCCTTCCCTAATTATCGTATTATCTCACGAGTGTTGTCTTTCTTCAACTCTTTATTGCTTGTCAAACCAATCAACGGATATCGTTCATAACCTTTTGGGAATATTCCTATACCTGGAAATTGAGATTTCCCAAATAAATATCGGTCAGATTTGTCGTTCTCTTTTTACTCGACACGGCAATAAATGTAATTTTTGGATGAGATTGTCACTAAACATTTAAATTGACGTCAAGAATATAAAATAAAGTGAAGGGTTGCAAAATCGAGGACAGTATTAGCATAAACGGAATCTACGGGAGCAGGAAGAACTATTTCCATGACTAGTTGTTTTTTTTTTTTTTACTAATTGCCGTAATCTGGATAACATTTTACAATGATCTTGTTTGAATGATGAAATAAAATAAAGAAAGCCTTTTCCTGGAAATAGAGTTGAATGGTCGTTTTTACTTGAATCGCAACGCCGTCAAATGCGACACCACAAATGATCGCAGCAACGAAAAAAGGAAGTGAGAAAAAATGTCCAGATTTTGGTTCATTTTAAACAACATTCTTCGTTAGGTTAGCAAAAATCAAACAGGCACGGAAATTTAAATATTTGGGTAGTGTTCTAACAGAGTAGGGAAAGTGTAATACTGGGATCCAAAGGCGAACTGACATGGCCAATGTTGTACTCCAGAAGCTAAGTAGAGTATTAAGAGACGGAAAAATTTCGCTAGAAACAAAGAAAAAATACTGGATTACTATGTGATGCCTTTTCTTTAATATGGCAGTGAAGGCCGGATAATTTCTAACATGTGAGCCAAGATGAGTTTTTGTAGAGGATGGAAACGAAAAGGTAATTCATACTTAACATGAGGAAAAGACAGTTGAAGTTCCTGGGATATGTAATGAGGAAGAAGGGATTGGAGAACCGGATACTCACAGGTCAGACAGAGGAAAAAAGAGACAGTGGAAAATAACGTGTAACATACTTGATGAGCATTAGCAAATGGATGACAGAGCGGGATTTGGTTAGGGTAACTGCAGAAAGAGTTCTAAGAGCCACTAAGGATAGGGAGATGTGGAAGGCCATGATCGCCTACGTCTTGAAGAAACACGACATAAAGAAGAAGAAAAAAAGAATTTCCCCGAAGAATTCACCGAATTGATAGCCAGAATCGTTCTTCTGGGATGAAATACATAATTTGATCGTAAACATGGAAAGAAAAGAACCTCATGGAAAGAAAAGAGAATATTTCATTTGATTTTTTAAAAATTCTTTATACAGTTTGCATGCGGCCTATTGTCCACGTTTTTCAGGGAATAGTGGGCATGTGAATAATGATAACTATTTATCCCATAAATTCAGACAGAAATCGATGATACGAATTTTATATGAATAATTTATACGAATAAAAGAACCTACTAGAAACTTCTATATCAATCTAATAATACACTTCTGATAAATTATTATTCTGTAACGCTTGGGAGACATGTAACCTACTTGTTATTATTATTTAAGCCAAAAGTGGAAAGGTCAGAGATTTTCCTATAAGGTTAGACTCCATTAAATCAACGATTTGTTATTTTGATCGCCCTAATCCTCCATATTCTTTTGTTTCTCTGATTTTTTCTGTTCTTTGCAAATTATTTTGTCGTTATTATTCGTCTCAGCCCTTGCGTGTCTCGGCACCGTTGATGTTTTGCGAAAGCGTGACGTTCCACATTTCCATTTAATTCACCATTTTCGCCAAATTCTTACAATCATTTCATATCCGCTTTCATACGTCAACGAAGCGAATAAAGCGAACATCATACAAGGTTAAACTAGCCAAAGAAAAACGAAAGTGAAACGCAGAGCTTCGAACGTATGAACAAGCAAAAATGAACAAGCAAAAATGCAGCGATGTAGTAGGAGAAAAGGGAAAACCAAATTTGAAGCTCTTTATTATAAAAGACAATTTCTTGACATGACAATAACAAGAACGATTCCTAACGTTGTAACAACCCCTGCACTTGCTTGGAAACAATTTGTTCATTGCTTTGTCACTTAAAACCATTGTTACTTTAGACCATAACACTTGAGATAGCTGTCACTTAAGACTATGTCAAGATCATTGTTACTTATGATTATTACACTTAAGACAGTTGTCACTTAAGATTATGTCACTTGAGACCGTAATACTTTAGACCATTGTCACTTTAGAGTATAATACTTTAGACGGTTATCACTTAAAACCAAGTCACTTAAAACCGTTATCACTGATGACCATGAGACTTAAAACAGTGTCATTTAAGACCGTTGTCTCTTAAGACCGTTGTTACTTAAAACCGAGTCACTTAAAACCGTTATCACTGATGACCATGAGACTTAAGACTGTGTCACATAAGACCGCTGTCAGTTAAGACCAAATCACTTAAAAGCGTTATCACTGATGACCATGAGACATAAGACTGTCACTTAGGACCCTTGTCACTTAAAACCGAGTCACTTAAAACAGTTATCACTGATGAGCATGAGACTTAAAACTGTGTCACTTAAGACTGTTGTCACTTAAGACCAAGTCACTTAAAACCGTTATCACTGATGACTATGTGACTTAAGACTGTGTCACTTAAGACCATTGTCACTTAAGACCAAGTCATTTGAAACCGTTATCACTGATGACCATGAGACTTAAGACTGTGTCATTTAAGACCATTGTCACTTAAGACCAAGTTACTTAAAACTGTTATCACTGATGACCCTATCACTTAAGACTATGGTCATATATATATATATATATATATATATATATATATATATATATATATGAACTCCCAGAATTTATTAATGGTAGTCGAGTTATTTCCGTTTTAGTTTTGCGCGGTGTCTGAATACAAGTATGATTATAGACTTTTAGCCAGCCAAGGCCAGAGAGTCAAGTCTACCTTGCTACTTAACCAATAGCCTCGCAAGGTGAAGAGGCGGAGACATGATTACCCAAGTAAATTAGTAGAATGAAAGGAGGCTCGGTGGAGTAACGGATAGCGATTAGGATAGAGCAATAATAGAGCTAAGTTCGAATTCCGTGGTCCAGTTTACTACATTCCTTTGCGTACAAATACCCTTTGGAACAATACGAATCTCTCACTTCTCTCCCTAAATTAGGTCCTATAGCCTTGGGTGACAACCTGTCGAAGAGAAGGACAAATCTGAGAACAAAACTTTCAGCTATGGGTTAAATAGTTTCACCACGCACGATCGGCTAAGTCTAGTGAGGGCAGCTATACACCTACAATCAGTGGAGTTCCTCCCATAGGAGAGTATGAAACCCCCCTCCTGGATTTAGATACCTACAACGTACATGCACTCGATCGATGAGGCTGGAATTTGAATCGATGATTTTACTTTCTGTGCCGCTCATCAGAGTTGGTTCTTCTACATTTTCAGTCAGTTAAATGCCATACATGACACACGCTTAGGGCGATCATGTCTCTTTCAAGACATCGCTGACTGGGCAGAAGATTATCCTGCAGTAGGTCGCCATTGCTTTCTGTGGTAGACTGGTTGTCAGTCAAGGCTATAGAACCCAGTCTATCCTGTTATTTGACTCATAGCTAGAGGGGAAAGAGATGCATAATATTATTTAGTACTAATTAGGGGGGATCAGTTTATTACTTCTTAACAATATCAAATTGATCCCCCACTTTATGCTCAGTAGAAGCCTCACTCATATTTTCAACTATTATAATCAGTCTGTCAGTTAAGTATCATACGTGATACACGCTTAGGGCGATCATGTCCCTAAAGAGACATGACTGACTGAGCCGAATATTATCCCGCAGTGGGTTGCCATTGCTTTCTGTGGTAGACTGGTTGCCAGCCAAGACCATAGAACCCAATCTGTCCTATTATTTAACCCATAACTGGAGGGAAGAGACGGATTAATACCTTTCCCAAGGGTATTTGTGCGTAAGAGAACTCCATGAATTCAACTGGAATTCGAACTCGGCTCCTCGATTTGTCATTCCGAGTCGATATCTACTGCACCACAACGCACATTCTACATTTTAGGATGTGTTAATTTCCAACAGGGAAAAAACAAAACAGATCATACTATTCACAGTTAATCTAGATGACGTACAAGAACTAGCATTGTTAATGAGATCATCTACAAGATGCTGATAACGACGTTGGATTCCATGTCAATGTCTTCAAAATGAATTCAGAGGTTTCAACCAACAAGACTCAATACATATTGTCTCGGGTGAATCAATAAAATTTGTCGAATCTAGGAAACGAAATAAATTCTATTGAAGAGGATATGAAAACTGGCATATCTACATAGAACGTAGGCTGCCTGGAATAGAATCGATGTAATCTGAAAATTTGATCTCCCAGACAACCACAAACAGAAATTCTTTCGTGCCACTCTAGAGACAATGTTACTGTTTGAACATTAACCAAACCCAAGATTCTAAGCTTAATGGAACCTAAACTCGAATGCTGAGAGTTATACTTAACATCTCCTTGAGACAACATTCAACTAAGTCACAGCTCTATGGAACCATCCCTGGTGTTTATACACACTTACGTGAACGCAGAATACGATTTGCAGGACACTGATGGTGAGCAACACAAAAGCTTGCGAGTGATCTACTGCTCTGGACACCTAACCACAATGCAAGTCGTTCTGCTCAGCCAGCAAACACCTACATTGACCAGTTATGTTTTGGCACAAAACACCACCCTAATGACCTTCCGACCTTCATGTCGGACCGTGATGGTTAGCGTGACAGGCTCCTCAATGTAGAAGGTAATCAAAAATATTCACAGTTAATCACCGTTCGTGTCCATTAGTCCCTGCTTCTGATGGATTTTGTTTTGAATCATTTTGATATCTTCTAATCACTTGTGATTCAATTTCATATTTTAAGCGCCATTTTCTTAACCAATCCACTCATTCTATTTGCATTTCTTTTGGGTTTTCTCTTGGATTATATTACAGGTTGTTATCACTTTTGTCTGAATTTTGAAAAAGAGGATGATCATAGACACTAGTGTGATTTTGTTTAATGACATATGAACTCCTTATGGGTGATTTAATTCTGAAATTTAATTTTTTATGGAGTTTTGAAATAATAAAAATATGTGTTATTCTGCTTTCACAATTGAATTCATGGTAGATGATGCTCAGATTTTGGGCATATACATGTTTGTGTGGACATAATTTTTACAGGCGTTGATTTGTGAGTTTGGTGTTGTAGTTTTGTTGAAGATATTTTTTGGAATACAGTTTGATTTATTGAAGAAATTTTAAGATATTATATGGATTAATGCCTTGAAAGAGTTTTCTTGTTGGTTGATTTGTTTAGCGGTGCAGAAAACCACACAGGTGCCATTTAATGCTGAAATGTAAAAAAATTGAATAATTTTAGGGCTTCAACTAAAGATACTTTGAATTCCTTTTCATGTTGCTAATTGTTTTTGTTTCTTTTTTACGTAAAAATGTATTTCTGTCATTGTTATTAGGTTAATAATGGCCGCTGAAAGTGTTGCATTTGAAAATTCATTTTAACATTGTATCATAGTATATATTAGGTAAATTTCGGTATCCATAATAATTAATGTGTGTTCTTTAATCTTTTTAACTTATTTTCTGACGGAAATATTCCTAAAGCATAAAAGCCCTTCATTATGAACATGACAAAACAAGATCTTCGTTTACTTTTTTTTTGCATGAATTCAAATGTGGGCACAGTGCCTCCCAAATTTCTGCCAGTATCAACAGAGCATGTGAAGGTGGGTTCACAAGTGATCGCACAGTACGAAAACGATTCCAAAAATTCCGTACTTGAAAATGAAGAAGGTAAAGGACTGTCATGCAGCCTTGACAACAAACAATTGCAAGCAGTTGTTGAGCAAAACCCACGACAAAGTGTCAGAGAAATGTCTCAGACACTTGGTGTCAGCACGGTAACAGTCTCACGACATTCATTGTATCATAGTATATATTAGGTAAATTTCGGTATCCATAATAATTAATGTGTGTTCTTTAATCTTTTTAACTTATTTTCTGACGGAAATATTCCTAAAGCATAAAAGCCCTTCATTATGAACATGACAAAACAAGATCTTCGTTTACTTTTTTTTGCATGAATTCAAATGTGGGCACAGTGCCTCCCAAATTTCTGCCAGTATCAACAGAGCATGTGAAAGTGGGTTCACAAATGATCGCACAGTACGAAAACGATTCCAAAAATTCCGTACTTGAAAATGAAGAAGGTAAAGGACTGTCATGCAGCCTTGACAACAAACAATTGCAAGCAGTTGTTGAGCAAAACCCACGACAAAGTGTCAGAGAAATGTCTCAGACACTTGGTAACAGTCTCACGACATTTGCAGATTACTAGCAAGGTGAAAAAACAAGTGTATTCCTCATGATCTCAATGAAAATCAAAAACTTAGGCATTTTGAAGTATGCTTGATGCTCTTTCTGCGTAACATTAATGATCCCTTTCTTGACCGAATAGTCACTTGTGATGAAAAGTGGATTCTTTATGATAACCGTAAACGATCTGGTCAATGGCTTGATCGTGATGAGTCCTCCAAACAATTCTTAAAGTTGTATCAGCAAAAGATTATGGTGAGTGTCTGGTGGTTTGCTATTGGCGTTATCCACTACAGCCTTTTGGAAGCCAATCAGAGCAATAATGCGGAGCTTCGCTGCAATCAATTTGTTGAAATGTATGCAAAAAGAAAAGTGACCTGCATTGGTTAATCTACGTGGTCCAATTCTTCTCGACAATCATGCGCAAATAATGTTGCGAGAATGACGTTACAAAAACTCAGAAACCTGGGATACAAAGTTTACCAATTCCTCCTTATTCTCTTGATCTTTCACCAAATGATTATCAGTTTCAAGCACATTTTTAAATGATAAATCTTTTGTGTTTAGACCAGAAGTGGAATCAGCTTTCATAGAATTCGTTGTATCAACTTTTTATCAACGAGGAATAAATAATTCTCGTCAATCAACGGCAGGAGTACAATTTTTTTTTTTTAATCATATCACCCCAAGCAAGGTGGTAACGCCACTAATGTGCAGGGGGCTACATAAGAGTGAGAAGATTGGAAAAGAGAAAACCGGAAACCGCATCCTAAACAGGAAACAATCGATGAGCCTCTTCACCTGTTCAATAGATGTGGGTGGAGTGTGAACCGGGCGATAGTTTATTCTATCTACTCCAATTGAAAAAAAAAGTGAGAAGATTGGAAAAGAGAAAACCGGAAACCGCATCCTAAACAGGAAACAAGGGATGAGCCTCTTCACCTGTTCATGGCTCGTATTTTGACTAATTTTAACATTTCTACTGTTAGTTTTTCAATAGTAATGTTTCTGAACCTGGTCATTATTTTTGTAACAGCCTAATTCTACAAAAATGTATTTTTATATTTCAAACATACTTTGTTTGTGGTGTCACTATTTGTCTCTAACTGGTGGTACCCCCGGGTCAGAGTGGTTCCACGCGCCTCGAAACCTTCAAGTTCCCGACCTTACTGCCGGATGTAGTTTATCGTCAAACCCAGGACTCATCATGAACACTGATTTACTTGAACTACTCCCGAGGGTTTAATTGAAATTTGCTTGAAACTTATCAACTACGATAAACACTTTAAGAAATGTGGATAAAAAAAATACGCGATATCCGATTACAGCAATGAATATCAGAACATTAACGAATAAACATAAAATTTTGCTTACAGACAGAACTGTTGTTATACCTCCCCCATGTCTGCTATACCTGTAACACCGTATCCTCACCCCACTGGATCGACGCACTACACAAGACCGGCCGTTGGTCCGGAATGGTCAAGTGTTACAGATTAGACCCAAGTCGTCGGTTCCCATTGTCAATTCGAGGTCCCTCTCCATCCACATTGTGATATTTTTTTTTATCTTAGAGAGCGATCATCAGATCGTAGAAATACGGAAGCTCCCCGTCGGTTCACCTGCGTGTTCGTTGGGTGAGGATCGGGTTAACAAAAAAAATAAATATAACCAAGTTAATGCTATTTTGAAAGGACTAAAATTTTTTATATATTAAAAACAAATACACACACACACACACACACACACACACACACACACACACACACACACACACACACACACACTTCTTGTTGCACAAAGCTGAATGTCTCTTGCATATGAGCAATTTTTTTTTTTTAATCACATCACCCCAAGCAAGGCGGTAAGGCCACTGGTGTGCAGGGGGCTACGTAAGAGTGAATAGATTGGAAGAGAGAAAGCCGGAAACTACATCCTAAACAGGGAACAAGGGATGAGCCTCCACACCTGTTCAATAGATGTGGGTGGAGTGTGAACCGGGCGATAGTTCAGTCTATCTACTCCAATTGAAAAAAATGAACAAAAGAGAAAAGTGAAAAGATTGGAAAAGAGAAAGCCGGAAACCACATCCTAAACAGGGAACAAGAAAAACAGAAATACTTCGAATAATTTCGCTAAAGGAGATATGCGGCCTTCGTTTAACACTTTTTGTTATGTTCATAACGCAACTATAACAACCTTCGACGTACCCGTTCTCAGTAGTGGTAACAGTAGTAATAGTATTAGTAGTAGGAGTAGCGGTATTTAGATGTTAGCGGAGCTTCTTCGCCCCCAGCATCAGCAACACACAGCGGACTCTTTCTTTTAATCTCTGACGTCTCTCAACTCAGTTCGACTGCATTCGAAAACAGCCGAAACCCAACTCCACTCTCCACTATTTCTCTCCTACTCTCATCTCGTCTCGTCTCGTCTCATCTCGTCTCATCGACTCGATCTCTTGGTGCATCTCTCTATACTCGCGCAAACACGCGCTTAAATAGAGGTTGATGGTCAACCTGATTATTATTAATTCGACCACATTAACCTCCTCTATCACATACTTTTAAAATACAATTTCAACCCCCTCTATGACATACTTTTGAAATACAATTTCAACCCCCTCTATGACATACTTTTAAAATACAATTTCAACTCTTCGAGTATAAACAATTTACTTCTTCACCGATTGCTTTTCGTGGTTCACAACAAAACGCTATTGTTATAGCTATTAATTATTCTAACGTTCTTTTAGTAAACTACAGAGATCTTTTTTTTTTAAAGTTCTCGATCAAAACATCCTTAATTTTAACCTCAATTCTTATAATGTCAAAATCCATTTCTCTTTAAAAGTTCCAAATTATTACTATTCAATTAGCAATCTGATATTCTTTGTATCCTTACAAAAAGATTGCATTTCTAAATTAACTTTCTATACCTTAAGTCTTTAAAGCATATCAACGTCTTGATTATTCGAAGACGCCCCTCTCTTTCACTTTTTTTTTCTTCTTTTTTATCATTATTATTATTTCAGGGGTGACATCGCCTCTGCTTTCAGGATCCATGGAGGGGAGATGTTTTATCGTAACAAAATATTCTTGCAGAAAATTCGGTTCTACCGCTTCTCGGTTTTGCCGAAATACTTTCTGTCGTAATAAGTTTAATCTCTATTTTAAAACAATAATATTTCTTTTGTTATACGTCAATAAGAAAATAGATTCTGTACTTTTAAAACGACCTTGTCACTGGATTTTTTGTTCTTTATTTATTCATTCGGCCAAACTCGTCGCAAATCCTTTTTTCTGAAATCCTTTTACAGAAGGTCGTTTGGTAGATCAGTCGAATGGCTCTCTTTATTCCTCCGTATCTGTTTTCTATCGCTCTCTGTCTCTTTCTTTATATATTGCTGTTATTTTTATTCAGTCGAACAAGTTCGGATATTCATGTGTCTATCGCGCCAACCGTCACGGTCCTATATTAGTTGCAGTTTCTCTATTCATGTGTTCATCATGCCAGGCACAGTTGAATGAATAGCTGCTGATTATAAAGTTCTCCAAAAAAATTAGTACTAAACCAAAGAAATGAATTGACAGTATTATGTAAGCACCATAAATAAATCTCTTTAAAATTTAAATAATTATAATGTCCATTTATAATTTATGCTCCAATTTTACCTTAAAAGATTGTTAAAATTAATGATGCACACAATACTTACTTGGTTTCAGAACTCAAATATGTCTGAGCATACCATAATTATTTTAATTTTAGCCTAAACAATCAAGCCCCTTTAACAGATAAAGTAGCATAAAATTAAATTTTAAAAAAGCCAAAATCTAACCTGCTGTTAAAAACTATTGTCTACACGTTTGAATATTGTAAGTTCTTAGTATGTATGAAAGGACACGGCACATAGAAGACGAAGAAGAAGAAGAAGTCCCTTCTGGATGCCGAAGATCATTGCTCTCCACAGCCACCTCTCTTTTTTTAGCTATTTTTACTATCGCCGCAAATCTTTTCTCGGGTCATAAGGTCTAGTAGATTATTAACATAGCTGGTTAATGTTGGTGATTGTTGGGCATCCAGCTCGTCTTGCGTCATAGCTAGGTGTCCAGAATGGTAGATAATTTGCGAGTACTTGTTTTGCTCACCAGCAGTGTCTTCAGCGGGTTGTACTTTATAGTAGACTAGAGATTGCTGTTAGTATTTTACTGTACATGACCAGGGTCGATGAAAATTGAGCTAGAACCCACACAATAAATGCTGATAGTAAATTTTAATTGACAAAACTGTAGAATAGAATTTCATTTCTTTCACTACTTGAACTTTTGTGGGACCACTTTTCAAAAATCTATCTATCTATCTATCTATCTATCTATCTATCTATCTATCTATCTATCTATCTATCTCCAAATGATTAAGGAACGAAGAAAATATTTACAACGTTCAAAACTATTTCCCTGCCCCCTTTACCTCGTACACACACACACACACACACACACACACACACACACACACACACACACACACACACACACACACACACACAAAATTGCCAGTACAAGGAAGTGAATCTTCATCTCTTTTCAAAATAACGTTTACTACGTTATTGTTCTTTCAATGTCGAAACAAAATGTACACTTTTGTAGTAGATAGCAGTTTGGACATGTTCTATATATATATATATATATATATATATATATATATATATATATATTTAATCATTTCACCTCAAGCAAAGCATTCCACTGCCAATATTGTGCAAGGGTTTACATATAGCGAAACAGATCTGTCTGCGGATTACTATATATATATATATATATATATATATATATATATATAGTAATCCGCAGACAGATCTGTTTCGCTATATGTAAACCCTTGCACAATATTGGCAGTGGAATGCTTTGCTTGAGGTGAAATGATTAAATATATATATATATATATATATATATATATATATATATATATATATATATATCACAGCTCATCAGTACGGTTAGACATCCGATTGCCTTTTACCCAGGATTGAAACCCGACAGAATTGCCGTTAGTCGGCGATTCTACCTATGAGCTATGAGCGCTCGGTAGAAGGAAGCAGAGTTTTAGCGTGTGATATGTAAACATACGCTAGTAGCTAAGAGTGTTCTAATTAATTACTGAATGAAAGATGCGTAGATGCTAGAGTAGCTACTGTTTTTTCAAAGTCTACCATTCTTCAGAGAGTGCTCAATCAGGATGTGAAAGCGTAAATAGTCATCCGCAGACAGATCTGTTTCGCTGTATCGCAGCTCATCAGTACGGTTAGACATCCCATTGCTTTTATCCAGGATTGAAACCCGACCAAATTAGCGATTCTACATCTGAGCTATGGGCGCTCGGTATATATATATATATATATATATATATATATATATATATATATATTCACTTTTAACGTTATTTTAGTGGATATTCATATTAAAATAGACGCCACGTTTATTTATTAAACAGTACATTTATTTATTTTCTTCGAATATTAGATAAACCTTATAAAAAAAGTTGCGCACTCTGGAAGGATGCAAACCTGCGTCCCCCTTGGCAGGAGAAACTGTGGTTAAATCCGACGTACGTCAAAGTAAATCGTCCAAGAAGGGTCTCACTGGCAGCGCAAAACCGATTTTTGTGCATTAGTATCTAATTAAAAATGACGTTTAAGTGATACAATCTGTCGGATTAATAAATAAATAATCCATTACTTCTTCATAAATTATATTAATTACAAATAGCATGGCAGATGGTGTCTTACCATCCTGCCGTTAAAGTACGTTGGCTTGAATCATTTTATTCTAGAAATATCTTACCCAGATTAGACGGAAGAGCCAATCAGTTAAGTGCCATACGTGATAAGTGCTTGGGCGATCATGTCTTGAAAGAGACATGACTGACTGGACAGAAGATTATTTCGGAGTAGTTTGCCATTGCTTTCTGCGGTAGACTGGTTGCCAGCCAAGGCTATAGAACCCAATCTGTTCTGTTATTTGACTCATAGCTAGATGGGGAAGAGATGTGTTATATTATTAAGTATTAATTAGTGGTGGATCAGTTTATGACTTCATAACAATATAAAACTGATCCCCCACTTTATGCTCAGTAGAAGCTTTAATCATGTTTTCAACTATTATATTCAGTCAGTCAGTTAAGTGCCATACGTGATACACGTTTTGGGCGATCTTGTCTCGAAAGAGACATCATTGACTGGGCAAAAGATTTTCATTTTTTGTTATTTGATCCATAGCTGGAGGGAAGAGACGGATTAATACCTTTTCTATGAGTATTTGCGCGTAAGTGAATGCAAGGAATTCAAGTGGAATTCGAACTCGACTCTTCGATTTCTCGTTCCAAGCCGATATCCACTGCACCGCAACTCACATTAGCTATGATGGTTATTGTCGTTCGTTTCAATGAAAACATTTACATGAAATCGACTGCATTTTAATCTCGGCTGAGAACCAAATAATTATTTTATTTTAATTGTTCAGCATTGTGATTTCTTTTCGTAATGATCTCCTGTGAGAAGTTGACTTTGTTGAATCTCTCACCACAGAAACAATTCTGTACAACGTCGTGATTTTAGTTCTATTTGAATCGGGTGTGGCTGTCACGGCGAAATTTAGGTAAGGCTACGTATCGGCGCAGAAAAGACTCAAATTTCCCTTCTTCTTCTTCTTCTTCTTCTTCTTCTTCTTCTTCTTCTTCATTTTTTTCAGTTAAATTTTTTCGTGGTTTCGTTTCAGTTGTCATGGGAACAAATTCATGACAAATGTATGTCAAAAAATTGTGGGTGATCCTGGGGCAAATTCGTGTCAAAAGAGAAAATTAAACGGAGGTTAAAAGAAGAAAAAAAGGAAGAAGAAAATAAAAGAAAAAACGGGAAAGAAAAAAGGAAAAGTAAAAAGAAAAAACGTAAAGAAAAAAAAAGAAAAAGAAAAAAGGAAAACAATAAAAGAAAAAGAAAAAGGTAAAAAGGAAAGAAAAAGAAAAAGATAAAAGGGAGAGAAAAAGGAAAACGGTAAAGAAACAAAGGAAAAGAAAAAAAGAAAAAGGAAAGAAAAAAGGAAAAGAAAAGAAAAAAAAGACAAAGAAAAACTACTCCTAAATGCATAACACGTTTACGGACATATGCGAGTATCTAGATACTTTTTCTAAACGTCAGTTCGTACATCAAACAAATTTATTATCCACTAAATATCCCATACATTTGTATATTACAGTAAAGAATATATAATTTTTTTTTAAATGGACTTATTTGAAGGCTGGGAAATCGAGAATTCCATTGAAGCTAACAATATAAATCAAGTGACAGTGAAAAAATCAATAAATAAACAATGCCTTGCAAGATTTAAAAAGAAAGTGAAACCCAACCGCCCTAACTTTTGGTAGCGGAAAAGGAATTTGTTTAAAATAAGCGGTAAATAACACGAGAAAGAGAGAACTTCGGTCAGTTTCCGAGACTCTGCTTTCAACTTATTTAAGACAACCTCCTTCATCATCAAATATCTCTAATTCTATCCATCACCACATCGTTGAATGGTTCTCCACGCCTCCCTATCCCTATGTTTTCTCCTGTTACACCTCGCAACCCCCGTTCCGTCATCCACCTGATCAGGCCCTACAAATATGTTATCCGCTGCCTTTCCCTGTCTCTTTTTCCTTCTATCTGGCCTGTCAGTATCAGGTTCTCCAAGCCCTCCTTCCTCATTACATGTCCCAGGAACTTCAATTGTCTCTTCCTGGTGCTCACTATTAATTTCCTTTTCGTTGCCATTCTTTCCAAAACCTCGTCGTTGCTCGTATGCTCGGTCCATGATATCCGTAGCATCCTTCTGTAGAACCACATTTCCGCTGCTTCTAGTTTTGTCCTCATTTTCGATGATATTGTGCATCATTCGCTGCCATATTGAAGAACTGACATCACATAGCAATCCAGTACTCTTTTCTTTGTTTCTAGGGAAATTTTCCTTTGTCTTAGTACTTTGCTCAGTTTCTGGAAGGCGTCCTTTGCCATGCCAATTCGCCTTTGGATCTCTGTGACGCCCTTTCCATCTCCTGTTAGAACACTTCCTAGGTATGGCACACTAAACAAATTTTTTAAAGTGTATACGTTTGAATGTTACAAAATAACACTATAGATTAAGAAAAACAACAAAAAAAGCTACGCAAATTTGAACTTAATTTAGTTTCAATCTTTCTATTCAAATATTTATGCAGTTTATTTCATGCGAAAGCTGTGGCCTTTTTTTTCGTGATTTCTTCAATTTTTGTTCAAATCTAAACTTATTTATTAATGGAACTTTGTCTGTGTATGTGTGTGTCCGTTACTTATAAACTCCGAAACGGCTGAACCGATTTTCTTGAAAATTTACACAGTTGTACTATAAGTGTCTGTGAGTGTTCTTAGCTAGGTTTTGTGTCGATGTACCCCCGATAAATATCGAAAATCGATAATCGAATAAATCGGGTTATAGAAGGAGTGGTCCGATTTTAATCAAATTTGATACACTCATAGACAAAGACATAAGAAACGATATTCAGAAGTTTCAAGGTTGAAGTTCTTACAATAGTGCAGAAAATCGATAATATATATATAAGGCAAGATGTTTGTTTTGTTTTATATACAATGTAAGCATACGCCAGTAGCCGAGAGTGTTCAAATTCCTTACTGTTTATCTGTCTGTATGTCTGTATTTTTTTCAGCCCTTTTATTTTAGCTTTTGCTTCGGGTTTGGCTCTAAGTAGGTATAATTGTAGTTCCTAGTCTCAGCCATGATACCATTTACTCAGAGGACTTATTTAACCTTCAAAATTCAGTTTACGACGAAAACAACTTATTAGATATCGATACCAGGAAATCAAAATTTGACTTACATCCATTCATTTTTCTTTCAGTCTACGGTTTCGCTTTAACTGGAAACAACTATTGCTTTTTAGTCTTTCGTGCCAACGTCCAAAGAGGCCCAATTCACATAAATAAGTAGAAAATTGTAATACAACTGATAAAGCCTTTTTAGCTAATGTGGGATAAATAGTTTAATATTTATTAATTTATTTAAAAAAACTAGGTCGGTATCATTACTTTTTCAAAACACACGCATATATATGTATGTGGGGACGATATTTCGCGGAAGACTTAAAAGGCTCTGGCGGGACATGTGTGTCTCGCAACAAAGCGGCTGAGAATTATTAATTTAAAGTAACGGGGATTGACGTTTAAAGCGGAATCGGTGAGACGAGTTCTAATTCCGGCCTCGTCTGTTGAGAAATACTTAAATAGAGTTTTTCACCCTGCTTCAGCCATGAATTAAATAGCAGCATAAAGTCGGATTTATAACCTTGTATGGCAAACAATCTAAGAGAAGGAAAACTTTAAATTCAAACCTGTGGAGAAAACAATAAAAAAAAAGACCTATACATCTTTCTTAAGATATCATGCCAATTCTCAGATAATGAAAAAGAACGTTTGGAGAGCCATGATTTATACCCTTCTTCTTAATTCTTCTTTTTTCGTCGTTTTTTTTTTTCTTAATAATATTTTTTTCTTATTCTCTAACACTCAGTAACCCACTTGCGTCTTAGTGACTTTATTGTCTTCCTCGGGGTGAAATGATTAAAAAAATAATTACTTTTCTAAATAGGCAAAGAAAATAACCGTTAATTATTGTATACTGACGATTATCAGAATAGACATCGAAATATTTGTCCAAACTTCTTTTTATTTGTTGATAAAATAAACATAATTGATATTCATGATTTTTAATGAGGGTTTTAAATGTTAAAATTGACATGTTTCATCTGTATGTTAGTTAGTTTAGTGCCATACGATATTGCACGTCTGGGCGATCATGTCTCGAAAGAGACATGATTGACTGGGCAGAATATTATCCCGCAGTAGGTTTCTGCGATAGACTGGTTGCCAGCCAAGGCTATAGAACCCAATCTGTCCTATTATTTAACCAATAACTGGAGCGAAGAGACGGATTCATACTTTTTTCAAGGGTATTTGCGCGTAAATGAATGCTATGAATTCGAACTGAAATTCGAACTCGGGTCCCTGATTTCTCGTTCCGAGCCGATATCCATTGCCCCACAACGCATATCCGTGTGTATATATGTTTAAATTTTGCTTTCCTAAAAGGGACGTCCGCTCATTATTGGAGATATAGCATTTATAAATGTAAACAGTATGTAGGCATAGGTGATATGATGGTTTTGAATCGGGATTTTTCATTCTTAACGCAGGGCCAGGAATTTTCGCCTGGAGCGACAATATGTAATATTCGACTTTCATTCGTGAGTCTTTTTAACTCCTTAAATTACCCTCATAGGGTCTTCATGTAGACATATTTAAATTGGCTGGTGGTGATTTCATCCTTAACTTTGGATTTCCCAAAAGGCTGGGTGTTGATTAGTGAGGAGTGTGGTGATGTCATTAACCCTCAGGCGGCCAGGATGCATCACGTAGGTATGACGCCGAAAATGAAGGGCTAAGGTGAACGCTTATAGCTCAGCCGGGAAAATAGTAACGTCGGTAAAATTCCTTTGATGGAGTCACGTTTTTTGAACCCAGAAATTCCACAGCGGTAATATCGTTTTGAAATCAATAAAAATTTTGAAATCAATTAAAATACTTTTATACTTCAACCTAACATGCGTACACACACACACACACACACACACACACACACACACACACACACACACAGAGACTCTCTCTCTCTCTCTCTCTCTTCTCTGTCTTTCTCTCTCTCGTGTATATATATGTATAGGAATGGTAAACTTTAAAAAACAGTAGCTACTCACGCATCTACGCATCGTTCATTCAGTAAGGAATTTGAACACTCTCGGCTACTGGCGTATGCTTACATTGTATATAAAACTCTAAATTCAGACTCCCTCTACCGAGCGTCCATTGCTCAGAGGTAGAATCGCCGACCGATATCAATTCGGTCGGATTTCAATTCTGGCTAGAAGCAATCAGATGTCTAATCAGTGAAACGTCCGTCTGCGAGTGACTATATATACATGTATGTATATATATTCAGTTTTCATTAAAATACACAGACAAGGTGTGATGGTTAAGTTATTTCATGTCATCATATGATTCTTTTCTTTTGAGGATATAAATTATGCATTAAATAAAAATGAAAATGAAAAAATGAAAAATGAAAATGAAAAATGAAAAATGAAAATGAAAAATGAAAAATGAAAATGAAAAAAACACAAAAATATTTTTAAAAACATAAATTCCATAAAAACGTAAAAATTACAAAAAAAAACCTTTGCTGTCATTTTGAAGGAAAGCTGCATAAAGGCGAGATTGCTGCCATACAATATATATATATATATATATAGTCATCCGCAGACATATCTGTTTTGCTGTATCACAGCTCATCAGTACGGTTCGACAGCCGATTGTTTTTTACCCAGGATTGAAACCCGACCGAAGTGGCGTTAGTCGGCGATTCTACCTCTGAGCTATGAGCGCTCGGTAGAAGGAGGCAGACTTTTTAGCGTGTATATTATCATTATAGACGCCCAATAGCTGAGAGTGTTCTAATTCATTGCTGAATGAACGATGTGTAGCTACTGTTTATCAAAGTCTCCCATTCTTCCAGAGCGCTCAATCAGGGTGTGAGAGCGTAAATAGTCATCCGCAGACAGATCTGTTTCGCTGTATCACAGCTCATCAGTACGGTTAGACAGCCGATTGTATATATATATATTATATATATACAATATACATTATATATATATACGCAGTGTGTGTGTGTGTGTGCGTGAGAGAGAGAGAGAGAGCGAGAGAGAGAGAATGCGAGAGAGATAACTTGGAACTGAATACTGCTTGGTCGCAGTTAATTCCATGCCTCAATGCAATCTGGTGGTCTTGTACCATAATGTGCAAGAACTATCTTGTTTGAACGGAAATCTATCTGTGTTCAGTTCCACCAACCGATCGTACATATTATTTACAACATCAGTCAGTGTTACAACCGAATTATACTTATATTAGTGTACAAGCATTTATATACGTGGAACAATGTGCGTATGAGAGGGGAAAGAGGGTGTGCGATTATGTCGAGAGACAGTGGCAGAGATTATAGCGCGGCTTATCGATTTCTCAATTCAGCTAATTGAACCTAAACGAGGCGCAGACGATCGAGTGAAAAAGAATCGATTCGGTGGGTGACGAGATTAAAGTTGGATGCAACAGTCGGACGCTCGCTTAATCAGAGCGAGACGGTGTCACTTTTTCACGTTTCGTGTGGCCACGTTGAAAAGAAGCTGTTTGTTGTACAAAACACACTCCCCAAGTTTTTAAACAAAATCGGAACAAAAGAATAATTCAAGAGAGAATTACTGGCCTTTGTGATTGTTATTCTAGAATCTTGAAACCCTAAAGATTTCATCTTTCTTCGAAGAGGTATTCTTATATTCCTAGTTCAGGAGACGCACACGGACACACACGCAAAAACACACACACACACACACACACTCTCACACATACACAGAAACTCTCTCTGTCATACACTCTCTTACACACAGGGACACACTCTCTCCCATACACAATCTCTCACACACACACTCTCTCTCTCTCTCTCTCTCACACACACTCTCTCTCCCTCTCTCTCAAACACTATGTCTCTCTCCCTCCCATTCACTCACACACACTCTCTCCCTCTCTCTCTCTCTCTCACACACTCTCTCTCCCTCTCTCTCAAACACTATGTCTCTCTCCCTCCCATTCACTCACACACACTCTCTCCCTCTCTCTCTCTCACACACACTCTCTCACACACACAATCTCTCTCCCTCTCTCTCAAACACTATGTCTCTCTCCCTCCCATTCACTCACACACACTTTCCCTCTCTCTCTCTCACACACACTCTCTCACACACACAATCTCTCTCCCTCCCTCTCGCAAACACTATGTCTCTCTCCCTCCCATTCACTCACACACACTTTCCCTCTCTCTCTCTCACACACACTCTCTCACACACACAATCTCTCTCCCTCTCTCTCAAACACTATGTCTCTCTCCCTCCCATTCACTCACACACACTTTCCCTCTCTCTCTCTCACACACACTCTCTCACACACACAATCTCTCTCCCTCTCTCTCAAACACTATGTCTCTCTCCCTCCCATTCACTCACACACACTTTCCCTCACACTCTCTCACACACACAATCTCTCTCCCTCTCTCGCAAACACTATGTCTCTCTCCCTCCCATTCACTCACACACACTTTCCCTCTCTCTCTCTCTCACACACACTCTCTCACACACACAATCTCTCTCCCTCTCTCTCAAACACTATGTCTCTCTCCCTCCCATTCACTCACACACACTTTCTCTCTCTCTCTCACACATACGCACACATTCTTTCTCACACACTCACTCTCTCTCATACACACACCCTCACTCTCTCTCCTACACACACACTCTCTATCACACACAAAAACTCTGTCTCTTCCTCCCCCTCTCTCTTTTTCTCTCACACTCATACACAAAACCTCTGTTATATACACTCTCTCTCCCTATCGCTCACACGCACTCACACACTCACTCTCCCTCTTTCACTCACACACACACAAACTCACTCTCTCGTTCTCTCTCTCACACACACATTCTCTCACATACAAATCTGTCTCCCTCTCTCACACACACACACACTCTCTCTCTCCCACTCTCACACACACACTGTCTCTCCCTCTCTCTCTCACATACACTAACACGCTCTCTCATATACACGCACACACTCTCTCCATCCTACACACTCCCTCTCTCTCTCTCTCACACACACACACACACTCTCTTCCTCACTCCTCTCTCTCTGTTTCTCTCACACATATACATGTATAATTGTTTATTTCGACACCAATGCTTGTTAGTGAATGTGGAATCGTACCCAAACAAATGCAGACAAATACTTGTAGACGCCGACCTGGCACATGGGAATAAAACGCGTTGTCATTAAAAAGCTTTTCAACTTTGTCTCATTACTACACTTTTGGGTAACAAAAAATCTTTAATACATGCTTCATCTCACAAAACCGACAAGGTACTTTTGATATATTTTTTATAATGTTTATCTGTACAGGTAACTCTTTCTAAATTAAATGTATGCAGAAATTGTCCCAAGTTTGGTTTGTTACGAGTGTATTCGGCTAAATTGTTAGTCCTTTTCAGCTATTATTATTATTTTTTTTTCATCAGAGCATACAAAAGAGTATATTCAGAAAGAATCCTTGAAGATGGCTAAAAGTTTATCAGAAAGTGCTCGGATAAAAAAACATTTTTGAACAATATTTACATTCTAACCAATACGAAAAAAAATTATGTATATACAAAGAAGACATAATAGAAAATGAAGTGAAGTACCATGTCAATCTAATTCAATGAAACTTGCATATTTGTATATATTGTTTAAACTTTAGTCTGTTTATAGAGGAAGAAAGTTCAATATCGGAGTGTTTCTAGGGATAAAATATGGACATTGGAAATTACAATCCCTAAGTAACCTAAATACCCAACCCGAAATATATACAGACAGCTAAAAGGTGTAAAGGTGTAAAATCGTAACTAACACAATTTTTAAAAAGCAACAACAAAAAAAAAAAAAAACAGCAACAAAAAGTGCTCAATGTGACGGAGAACAATTCTAGCACGATAGAGAAGCTTACTACTTCAAGCAAAAATTGACTGCTCGCTTGAAATTTGATTTTAATATATATTAAAGTTGTGCCATTTAATATAGTGTTGTGCGATTTCTTTATTTTTCTATGATAATGGACTCGTCTTGACTATACATATACTCCTGTCATAGTGAGAACAGGGACTGATCCGTAGGTTACCGAGAGATACCGAAGTTAATAGAGAATACCGCTTCAGTAGCTCTGAGCTCCACTCAGCCAGAATAATAGTACATGGACATACTATTTCCAGTACAGCTTTACTTCAAAGACTTGTATATATATATATATATATATATATATATATATATATATATATATATATTCTTTTCTAATCGTATTCCTGGATTACTAACCTGCGTTCAAGTTTGTATATTTACGTTCAATATAACCTATTTTTTTTTATCTCAAATATCTGTTTTTGTTCATTATTTTGTGTGATTCTTCACCCGGAAACCAGAACATATAGGATAGAAGACCTTTTTCCGCGTATACTGCCTTAAGCAGACGCTTTTGGGAGATGCTTAGTCTTAGTTCTGTTAATATAAATGTTCTGTCATGGGGGACTTTTGTGGTCCGCTATTGTAAAACACTTTTTGCTTGAAACAGTAAGTTGCTCTACCGTAAGGATATTATTCCTCATTACACTGAGCCCTTTGTTGTCGCACCGGTAAACCATTTCAGGTGTTTTTTTTTTCAGTTGTCATATTTACGGCTATTTTTATCTTGGGCGACTAGGTTACACTCACGCCTCAACCCGGTGAGTTTCGTTGATGTGTTCATGGTGTGCACACACCGGCTGCACTCTTATAATCTTTGTCTTGCCTGGGAGTACAAGGGTTCTTATTTTCCCACACTACAGTCAACAGACGGCTGATTATTGCATGAAGACGCTTGAAACTGGCCGTCGTGGCCGGTCGCAGCTCACTTAAAATTTGACAATATATATATACAGAAAATCTATGCAAGAGCCAACAAACCTACCTAGGTTTCAACCTTCGGCTCGTTAGGGTAAATTGGCCAATTTACCCTGACGAGCCGAAGGGTGAAATCTAGGTAGGTGAGTTGGCTCTTGCATAGATTTTCTGTCTTTGTTGCTCTACTCTCGTATTGAGCGCTTTAATGTTAGGGTTTTCGTCTTGGTTTTTTTTCTTTCCTACGAGTATTTGACTTTTTGTTCATGTACTTCGTTTTTTTTTTTTTTTTTTTTTTTTTTTTTTTAACTTCCGCTCCTTTTCCCTCCGAGTTCGTCCTCGGTGGGTTATTCAAGAAGATCTAAATTATAGTATAACTATTTTTTTTTAATCGCATCACCCCGAGCAAGGCGGTAACGCCACTGATGTGCAGGGGGCTACGTAATAGTGAAAAGATTGGAAAAGAGAAAGCCGGAAACCACATCCTAAACAGGGAACAAGGGATGAGCCTCTTAACCTGTTCAACAGACCAATAGACGTGGGTGGAGTGTGAACCGGGCGATTACTAGAATTCGCAGAATTATTTCTGTTACTATTAATATTGTTATAATTACTATAGTTATTATATATATATATATATATATATATATATACACTACGGTCCCTTATTATTAGGCCACCCCAGTTAAAAAAAAAAATGATGTATTTCATACAATTTTTTAGTATTTTTTGCCAAGTGGATAATTCTAAATGAAAATAGAATAGTTCTTTTATTATTACTTTGCAAAATGTTACAAGTCATCCAGGAAGTCTTAGCTTTTGCCAGCCAATAAGAAGACGATACTATCATGGGGAAGAGAGCACAAAAACCGGACACCAGAGCAGTTCATTTGATGCACATGTTATTGTGCAGTATTAACAAAAGAACAATTCTATTTTCATTTAGAATTATCCACTTGGCAATAAATATTAAAAATAGTATTAAATACATCATTTTTTTAAAAACTGGGGTGGGCTAATAATTATGTCCGGTAGTGTATATATTGGATACTGAGGTCAACACGAATCGATGTCAGTCTTTTTCATACCGGAATAAAGTCTTCAGGCCATATATAATATATGCCTATACGTATATCTAAACTTATTTATAAATGGGACTTTGTCTGTGTGTGTGCGTATGTGTGTGTATGTGTATGTGTGTATGTGTGTCCGTTACCTATAGACTCCGAAACGGCTGAACCGATTTTCTTCAAAATTTCCACAGTTGTACAATAAGTGTCTGTGAGTGTTCTTAGCTAGGTTTTGTGTCGAGGTACCTCCGATAAATATCGAAAATCGATAATCGAAAAAATCGGGTTATAGAATGAGTGGTCCGATTTTAATCAAATTTGATACACTTATAGGCAAAGACATAAGAAACGATATTCTGAAGTTTCAAGGTTGCAGTTATTACAATAGTGCAGAAAATCGATAATATATATATATATATATATATATATATATATAAAAGGCAAGATTTTTGTGTGTGTGTCTTTTATCTGCCTGTATGTCTGTATTTTTTCAGCCCTTTTATTTTAGTTTTTGCTTCGGGTTTGGCTCTAAGTAGGTATAATTGTAGTTCTTAGTCTCAGCAATGATACCATTTACTCAGAGGACTTATTTAGCCTTCAAAATTCAGTTTACGACGAAAAAAACTTCTTTGATATCGATACCAGGAAATCAAAATTTGACATACATCCACTCATTTTTCATTTAGTCTACGGTTTTGTTTTAACTGGAAACAACTATTGCTTTTTAGTCTTTTGTGCCAACGTCCAAAGAGTCTGAGCTCCATGGATTAGTTTTAAAGTTTTCATTACACCCGAGCAACGCCGGCTACACTGCTACTATATATATAATCTGACATGCATCAGAAACTGACGTGTGAAAACTTGATAGTTGAAATCGACACGACAGCCACTGATGTGTGATGATGCGACTCTTGGAAACTACCAAAGAGAACATAAGATATTCACACGAAGCCGAACATTATAACGGGCCTGGCAACCATGCGATTGAGGTTCACGACTAGTGAGTGGGGGATATTTGGGGGGGGGGGAGGGTGCTTAAGTATGACTAAATAACAGTTACTGATAATATTTTTAGTAAGAAACTTGTTAGTAATGTTCAGTATTTAGTTATTTAGCAAATGCACATAATATTAGAAAGCATTTTGAAATTATTGACTTATTTCCATAGATGTAAATATAGAAAGAAAGAAAAAAAACGTAACCCAAAATAACCACACCACAAAAATTCACCATTCACAGACATTATAAAATAAATATTTTAAAATAATTTTGCAAAAATAATGAGTTAGGTTGTTCATTCATGACAGAATCAGAAAGTGATTTCAGCATTTTGCAAAATTGTGTATCAACAAAGTCTAGAAATACTTTACAAAAAATGTGAATTTCATCCAAACTATAATTTTGATAATCTTTAAAAAAATGATTGTGATTTTGTTAAAATGAAGAAAATATTTATTTAGCTATGAGACAATAATAATTACCAGCGGAACTCGTGGAATTTCCACGGAAGGATAATTATGATTTCCTGGAAAAATTTTACTTTGTCATACTACAAATGATAGTAACGTCTTAATAAATAAAATAAATTAATAAAATAATAAAATTTTAAAAAATTATTATTATTATGTCATTTTTCATCATATTTCGATTTCTGCATTGGTCTCACTACCAACCAAGTCTGCGGGGAGACCTAAGGCAGGTAGTGGCGTGTTGTTATGACTCCATTTCATGTTTTTCTATCTTCCCTATCATCCCCAGCATTACATAGATAACGTTTTCCTTAGTGTGTGGGCTGTACTTAATAAGACAATTTTTTGTATATCTCTTAAGCTGGGGTTTCCAGGGATTCTTTCAATGTGTTGTTTTGTTCCATTTTTTATCATTCCAAGTGCACCCACTATCACTGGCACAACTCTTGTTTTCAATTTCCACATTTTTTCTATTTCAATTTCCAGGTCTTTATATTTTGACAGTTTTTCAAATTCCTTGGTTGCTATGTTACAATCCGCTGGACAAGCCATACCAATTAATAGACAAGTTTTCTCCTTCTGGTTTTTAACAATAATGTCTGGCCTGTTTGCTTCAATTTTTCTGTCTGTGTAGATGGTGTAATCCCATAGAATGGTTACATCTTCTATTTCTGTAACCGGTGCTGGATGATGTTCATACCAGTGTTTGTTTACAGCTTTTCCATAATGTTTGCACATTGCCCAATGTAAATATTGCCCAACTCTATCGTGGCGATTTTTATATTCGTTTGGGGCAAGCACAGAACAGCCTGAGATTAGGTGGTCTATTGTTTCTTGGTGTTTATCACAAAACCTGCATTTTGGATCCATATTATTATGCATAATATTTGCCTGAAAGTTTCTCGTGAAAAGACTTTGGTCTTGTGCTGCAAGTATAAATCCTTCAGTTTCAGACTTTAATCCAGATGCACGTAACCATCGATGAGTATTAACTTTGTCAACATTGGATTTATTGGCACGTACTGGATATTGGCCATGCAGAGGTTTGTCTTGCCAGCGCTGTTTCATCTTTTCAAGAGCTTTATCTTTGGCTTTCATTTTCATATTTTTTGCCGCAATAGTTGGTTCTTGGCTACTGTTTTGCTTTTCTACAGAATCTACTAACTGTAATTCTTGTTTGTATTTACTGCCTTCTTTTATTATTGAATATTTTTTCTTTCTTTCTTCATGTTGCCTTACTAATTGTATCATCCAATCCTTTGTTGTTTCTATGTATGTTAGTAAGCCAATAGTTGTTGTCTTGTATGACAATTCCAGCTGAATAAGACCCCTTCCACCTTCTTTACGGGGTATGTATAGACGGTCTACATCAGCCTTTGGGTGATGCATCCTATGCTTAGAAAGAAGCTTTCTTGTTTTAGCATCCATTCGCCTGATGTCGTTTAGAGTCCAGTTTAAGATGTTGAAGCTATATTGGACAACTGGGATTGCAAGGCTATTAATGGCCATAACTCTATTCTGTGAATTTAATTCAGTTTTTAATATCATTCGTAGCCTTTATTTTTTTTTCATTTTAAGTCTGCAATCATTATCCGAAAATCTTCTCCGAAGAGTAAAATAAAATATGCAATAAAACACTGATACAATTCAATTTGATAAACTTTTAATTGCTGGAATAAATAATAACTATTAAGGACATTATACTCAGAAGAAAAAAAATTGATTAATAATAAAACGATTTTTATTAAACTTTTCAATTTTAGATAGGCAATATAATCATTACATTTGTAATATATCTTAAAAAAATATCATAAAAAGTTGTCTCTAATTTTTTAACTGGGATGATTTAAAATAAAATTTTGGTCCTCCTTTTAAACATTTTACAATGAGGCCCAATACAAATTTTTGCTAATCCTTTGAAATATTCAGTCATACCAAATAGATTTCTTCCATGATATTTAGGGCAAGCTTGGCATACACTTCATCAACTAAACTAATACAACTTTTGTTTCTGATTTTCAGAGATGTTATTACAATATCACCAAGAAAATTAAAGTCATCTAATTGTGAAGACTTCTGATGTCAAATCTGGTTATGTTCTAACAATGGGTAACTTAAAATCATCCTGAGGTCAGTTATATAATAACTGAGATGTAACAAAATATTCATATGTCCTGATAAGAATATCAGAAACATGTTTTGTCTCAGTTCTTTCTGGTGATATAATATCAATATGCTCTTTTGAAATATTTTTATTATTATCAATTTTAAAGTAACTAAGTTAACGAATTGATTTATTGATTTGTGACCCGAGCTAAAATATTGAGATTTGTCTTTTGGAAAAAGAAAAAATTGTTGTGTATATACCAGCGTGGTAACATTCCAATCTCAAGCTTTCAAGTATTTTAGGGAAAAACGTTGGAATATTTCCAGTGAAAATAATTTTTAAAAAATCAACAGATTCGATGAACAGCTGATTGTTTGATTTATAGCATGTACCTGATGACACAAGAACCTGTTGATCAATATTGTGATACAGTTTTTCAGAAGTGAAGATTTTGTCTTTTTCTAGAAACAGTCAAGTCATCATTTTGCATATTTCGTACAAAAGCAGAAGTTTCGTTAGTTTTGGTTGAGGAATCAGTAATACACTTGATGGCAAATGATCAAATATTCATGGCGGATTTCTGGGTCTAATTTTCTTGAAATAACCACTGTTTCATTATCAGATGGAAAATGCTTTTCACAGACAACAGTGTTTTATTTGTAAGGGGTGCTGTCGTAAGTTAATTGCCTTTACTTATCCTTATTGCTCTTGAGAAAGACGAAATACACAAACCTTATTTTGATAATCATAGTTACCATCACAACTTGTTAGACGGTACCTTTGTCACAATTTTAGAAATATTTTGGGGTACTGAAATTTAAAAAAATATTATTCTTAAATTATCAATTATTTATCAATTATATACTGCTCCTAAAAAGTGTCTAAACTTTATATTCTAAGTTCTGGAAGATTTTGAATTCAGAATTTTTAAGTTTGTTGGAATGGGGAAATTTATCCTCTAGTGTTACTTTTCATTGTCTTTTAAAGAATTACGTGTTTCCAAAGGATTTCCAAATTGTTTCATTTCACTGGGTCCATTTTATGTTGAAGTTATGAAGTTTTATTCTGAACAACCTTCATTAAATATTTTGGACAACAGTAATTTATGCTGGTTGCGGATTGATCACATCTTTCCATTTAAAATACAATCTAAACAAAATTAACCAGTGTTATATTTTTATTGTATATTTTGGAAAAATATTACACTGGTTAATTTTTTTGTAACGTTTTTTAAATTAAAAAGAAATATTCTATATAAATAAATGGAAACTGAATTCGAACCAATACGGCTTGTTTTATAGGAATACCCTAGCAAACGGAATCTTAGGCGTCAATAATTAGTTATTAATAGTAATATAGCCCGGCGTTGCTCGGGTGTAATGAAAGCTTTAAAACTAATCCATGGTCCTGGAGCTCAGACTCTTTGGACGTTGGCACGAAGGACTAAAAGCAATAGTTGTTTACAGTCAAAGCGAAACCGTAGATTGAAAGAAAATGGATGTAAATAAATTTTTGATTTCCAGCATTGATGTCAAATAAGTTTTCCATCGCAAACTGAATTTTGAAGGCTAAATAAGTTCTCTGAGTAAAAGATATCATGGCTGAGACTAAGAACTACAATTATACTTACTTAGAGCAAAACCCGAAGCAAAAACCAAAATAAAAGTGCTAAAAAACTATTTTGATCAGACTCGATAGGATATTGGGGTATCGATTTCCAATACCGAAGTCAAATAAGTCATCCAAAAATAAACTAACCTAAATAAGTCCATGAAAATATCGTACTCATCGGGAGTAAAATTGGAGAAAATGAGCCATATTGATGATGGCTGAATATCGGTTTTTGATTAGATTCGATAGAATATCGGAAGTATCGATTTCCGATATCGGGGAAAATGAGTCGTCTGAGAAGTTCTACTAATGTTTGAGACTAAAAACTATAATTTTACCAAGTTAGAGCAAATTCTGCAGCAAGAACCACGATAAAAGGAATGATGTCCTGATCTTGATCAGACCTGATCGTATACCGGGGGAAAAATCGGAAAAAATAAGTTGCCCATGATCTGACCAGAGGCCTAAAGAATATTTGTGTGAAGTTTGGTGAGAATCGGACAAAAATTGTGGCTTTGTATGACGGACATACAGACAGACAGAAACACACACACAAACATCTTGCCTTTTATATATAGAGATTTTATGTAATGACTAAGCCAGGTATTACTGTGAGTAAGAATTCTCTGAACGTTATTGCTGAAATGCTTTCGTCTATTCGATTAGCTATCATAGATTGACAAACATGTAATGAACTAGTTCTGGGGACATGTTTAAACATTTACGAAATCCTCAAAACCAGTTTATTATATGTTTGTCAATTTATAAATCAATTGTTCTCGCTTGCCTTCCCGAGGCCAAAGGCTTAATGATATAGATGGTTTTGGTAGTCATGAGTTATCTTCCCCTAACCTGGCTTTAAGTTTACCACGGGGCAATATTTCCTGAAGGATACATCGCTCAGTGAATATAGACGTTGGTTAGTTCAGTGATTTAACCCAAAGAGTTGTGAGTTCAATACCACGCTACAGCAGTGGTGAACGAGTAACTTAGAGAGTCGGGTTAGTGGGAGATAATTCATGACTACCAAAAGTGCGTCGCACAAGGAATGAGAATGATATACCCCAGTGATCGTAATAAAGGGTTTGGTTCGAAATTTCTAGCACCTGAAGAAGGCCGGAGCGTACAACGGCCGAAACGTCGTACAAATGGCAACCAAGATGAGGACAATAGTCCGAATAATCTAAATAGTGTGAAGTGAGAACCGGTTTCTAATTTATATGACAAAAGTGTGGGTTGTTAAATAAGTGACCCCTCTTCGTAAAAATTGTAAAATAAGAGAGAATCTGCTCTCACAAAATTGAAATCCAACACTGGACGAAACTCATTAAAAAGATTAATCAGCCTTTATGGATTTTGAGGGGTAAAAGTTGACATGAAAGTGAATTTGTGTGAGTGATGGGCGATGAATGTTAGAGGAGGTGGCATGAAGAAGCAATTATACGGATAAGCAGGATAAATAACGATTGACCCTTGATTTGAAGGTTTCAGTGAACGCAGGGGTCTGTTGCACAAAGTAGTACTTCTTAAGAAAAGCTGTCAATTGTTAAGTTGAATTGAATTCTTAGGACAATTATTTGAGATATTTTTTACTTTCTCATTTTAATCTAATGGACGTAAATGTGACCCCAATTTTTACAATTAGTATTTTGAAGATAAACATTGAATAAAGATTGACAATTATAATGCTTACATTGTTCGGACTGTTGTCCTCATCTTTGTTGCCATATTCACGACATTTCGGCCGTGGTACGCTCCGGCCTTCTTTAGAAACTGTCTATTTTTCTGAGATGAGGCATTGAATACTGCTGCCATATCTGGTCGGGTGCTCCTGCTATCCGCCTAGGTGTCCTTGACAAAATCCAACGGGAGAATCTGAAATGTGATCAATCCCGACTTGGCATCCGCCGTGCATTGAATACTGCTGCCATATCTGCTATCCGCCTAGGTGTCCTTGACAAAATCCAACGAAAAAATCTGAAATGAGATCGATTCCGACTTGGCAGCTCAGATACAGTCATTTTCTCACCGGCGCAATGTGGCTTCCCTGTGTCTCTTCTACAAATACTTTCACGGCTTCTGCTCCGATGAAATTAGCTCACTGCTACCCTCTATACATGAATTTACTCGAGCCACAAGATTAGCAAATAGATCCCGCCCTTTTACTGTGAAACCAATAAATTGTAAACACCAATTCTACTCCAGCAGCTTCTTTTCTCGCACTTCTCGCCTGTAGAATTTCCTTCCGTTTACTTGCTTCTCCAAGTATTTAAGTGTGTAGTCTATACTTATTTCCTCTCTCACTAACTTGAATCCTCTCTCATGCTTCTTTCTCCGTCCACTCCACTCTCATCAGTCTTCTCATCGTTCTCTAACCCACTTCCTGACACCTCTTACGACCTGTCACTCTTTTTCATAACTTTCCTCCTATGTAAACCTCTGCAAAACAGTGGCAGTAAAATGCTTTGCTTGGGCCGATATGATTATAACAAAATTTGGATATTATTTTAATGTGGATATAAAGTGGGGGATCAGTTCCTTATTACAATCAATATATAAACTGATCCCTCATTTTATGGTCACAGTCATCTTTCTCTTACCTACTTCCTGCACCCGCTATAACCTGTCACTCTTTCTCATAACTTTCCTCCTATGTAACCACCTGCAAAACAGTGGCAGTAAAATGCTTTGATTCGGGCGATATGATTATAAAAACAAATTTGTATATTATTTTAATGTGGATATAAAGTGGGGGATCAATTCCTTATTGCAATCAATATGGCCACAGTCATCCTTCTCTTACCTACTTCCTGCACCCGCTGTAACCTGTCACTCTTTCTCATAACTTTCCTCCTATGTAAACCTTTGTAAAACAGCGGCGATAAAATGCCTTGCTTGGGCGATATGATTATAAAAAATGTCCTAAACATAAGCACATATGGTGCATTGAATAAATGGCGAGATGCGAGTGTGTCTAACGTTACTATTTTTGTAATAATATTTTTGATACGTTCGAGATTCCCGTTAGAGAACGAGACTCGTTTGTCCCGGATGCTTCTTTGCAAATTAGGATTTACATTAACATTTTCTCTAGATATCATTATCGGTAATTTTTTGATCACCGGAAGTGAATGTATTTGAACACAAAGTCTTCTTTATCTCTTTACTCTTTCTTTGTCTCTTTCGTTTTCTTTCTTTTTCTACGCCTGTTTCATTCTCGCTGTTTGTTATTTCCTTCGATTTTTGTTTCATTCAATTATTCTTTTTCTCTTTTTGCGTTTTTCTTTTATTCTTTGTTCTTTCTCTTTCATTCGTTCTTTTCTTCTTTTTATTTTTCTTTCTTTCTTACTACGTTCTTTCTTTTTTTTGTCTATTTCTTTTTCTTCTTTTATTTCCCTCGTTCGATTTCTTCGTCTTTGCTTTTTTCCTTCCTTTTTAATATATATTTTTTTAAATTTCATTCTCATTCTTTCTTCTTTTGTTTTCCTTTATATTTCCCCCTTTACATATTCTGAACCCTACTAATAATGCCTCTCATTACCGCTCGCTAAATTTAATTCTGGAATCAATGGACTTAAGAAGATTGTGTTTTCTGTTTTCCTTAAACTTTTAAAGTAGATTTTTCTTGCCTTGAAAATCAGCACCAGAAATGGTGGATTTTTATTTTCTGAGATAAAGAGTTTGTAGAAAACATCTATTAAATAATTCAGAAAATACTATCAGATTTTAGAATCAAATTAATGTACTTAAACAGCATTCGAATCAGTTAATAAGGAACCCTAATCTATACATTTCTGCCATCAAGTTTTATTTTCAATGTTATTTCTGCGTTTACGGTAAACATGAAAAGTTTGAACGCCAAGAAATCATTGAATACATTTTCTGCATCTTTTTCGCAACGGAATGGTAAAATTGCCAAGATGCTTGAAAAGGTGGCCACCAATAGACGAGAAATCAGGGGAATACGGTGGAGACAGTGCCAATGTCCAAAGTCCTTAAGTGTCCTCCTGGCAACTTGTGGCTAAGTGTTGTCAAGAAGTAGAATTGAACTTCGTCAATTAATCATTGCCGGTCGCATTTTGCTTAACTGGAAGTGCATTTCATCAAGTTGACAGTAGTAAGCTCAAGCAGTTAATACTCTTGTGAGATTCCAGAGAGCTGCAATTGATAACGCCAATGGCATACTCCTCCTCAAACAGTCATCATAATCTTCTGTAGAATTTTAGTTTTGGAAAGTGTTTAGTTGCTTTGTCATGATCAAGCCATTGACCAATCATTTCTCATCTAGTCACTCTTCGATCAGAAAATCAATCATTCGATTTTCGCAGATGTAGCACCGAACACACTTCAAAACGTCGAACTCTTTGACTTTCCCTGAGTTCACGAGGAACCCATTTATCGAGTTTCTGCCCTCTGCCATTTTTCGGAAGATTGTCCGATATTGTTGAAATACCGACACATTGTCTGAGACTGTTATTTGTCATTTTCCCGTGGATTATGTTCGATCAGTTAAAGATGGACATCCTCTAACACCTTGATTTTCAAGACTCGTATCACTACTGCTGAACCACCACCATACGCTCCGATCATGTGGTTTCTTTACCCCGTGTTCTGTTTATGCTTACAGAAATTTTTAGAGGCATTATGATCAAACTTGAACTAATGCAAAATGGGAAACGCATCTCTCCTTGTTTTCAGGTTCAAGCCGAAGACCTATTTAAAGTTTGAAGTTAAATTTTGAAAGGCCTTGATATAACGTTAACAAAGAGGACATTTTAATTATTAGGAGTGACTAACATATTTTAGTGCAACTGTTGGAATAATATATTCGAACATAATTAAAATGTTTATTCTAAAATAGGATATTATTTCCTGTGCCACCTAAAATAGATATTTTGCATGAAAGCGGATCGATAAACTCATAGTCTAAGACGCTGATATTACCTCAATGTTTTTATATAGATATTTCAAGTTATCTAGATATACAAAAGTCTAGCTAGTAGAAGAAATTACATACCCACACATTCGTATGAAAGATATTAATCTTCCAGTCAAGACACCTGCATCTTTCTAGTAGATCTTCATATGAGCCAGATTAGGTTCATAATATCTGTCGGCATTTCCTCTACTGCTAACTGAACGGTTTGAACTTAAAAAGAAGAGGAAGAAATAAACAAGTGACAAAGTGAGTAAAAATGCCATTTTACTTATAAAGGCAAGACAACATATAGAATAATTCTACTGCGACTCTACAATCTGTAGCAAAGAGTGTGACTATAAAAGGGGGTCTATTGACAGACACACTTTTATGCATGTTTTTTTTTATTTTGAAAGGATAAACAATAGTCTGATAATGGTTTGTAGTTACATTCCAATTTAAGAAAAAATAATGTTATGCCAAGAGCGTATGTTTTCAAAATTCATTTTTCGTTAACACACAGTTATATACGTACCTATGAACATTAATGGATATGTTACAATCTTCATAAATACGTTGGACACTATTGTGAGGGGCGTTATTTTGCTGTTTAGTTTTAAACGTCGCTCAAAAGCTTTCCTGATATTTCCTCTCTGCTTCGAACAGAGAGAAAACCATACGAAGCTCCGCCAAAGGTTAGTGTCTCGTCTGTGGAAAAGTAAACTAAAATTTTTGTCCCAAGCTATATAGCTCGAATTGCCCACAATAAAAAAAGCTTTTGGCCGCATTTTAGGCAGCTAAATATCTATATTGCTGTCAAGCAGTTCACCACTAGCAAAGGTTAGCTATTTCACGCAAATGGCGAGTAATTTGTAAATATTTGAAAGATTACTATTTCATATTCCATCTGTTCATCTTGTACAGCGTGACTATTGAGAGAACCCTAGACGTTATGCCAGGATTTGTTATCGGAAGCCACAATTTGAACCACATAAGGTACGCAGATGGTACTGTGCTGATAGCCGACACGGAAAGGAAACTAAAACAGCAACCCAAAATGCCAAATACAGGTGGAGGACACTAAAATCAAGCCGGTACAAAAATTGAAATATCTGGGAAGTGTTTTTACAGAAGATGGACAGTGCAACACAGAGATCCGAAGGCGAATTAGCATGGCGAAGGATGCGTTTCAGAAGCTGAGTAGAGTATTAAGAGACAGGAAAATTTCGCTAGAAGCAAACTAAAGAGTACTGGAATGCCATGAAATGTCAGTTCTTCAATATGGCATTGAATACTGCAAAATATCATCAAAGATGAAGGAAAAACTTGAAGCAACTGAAATGTGGTTCTACAGAAGGATGCTGCGGATATCATGCATCGAGCACGTGAGCAATGATGTGATCTTGGAAAGGATGGAAACGAAAATGGAAATTAATATTGAGCATCAGGAAGAAACAACTGAAGTACCTGGAATATGAAATGGGGAAAGAGGACCTGGAGAACCTGATACTAACAGGCTAGATAGAGGGGAAAAGACAGAGGAAATCAGCGGATAACATATTTGAAGGACCTGAGCAGATGGATGATAGAACGGTGGTTGCGTGGTGTTACAGGAGAAAGTGTGCTAAGAGCCACCAGGAATAGGGAGACGTGGAAGGCCATGATCGCCTACGTCCTAAAGGGACAAGACACATAAAAGAAGAAGAAGAAGAAGGAGAAGAAGAAGAAGAAGAAGAAGAAGAAGAAGGCTTCATTTTCAAACTTCTATTTCGGTTATTTCTCATTCACTAACAATTTCAGGTGACAACGCACACACATACACACACACACACACACGCACATACACACATACATGCAAATACACAGACACACATACAAACACACACAGACACACACACATACACAAACACACACACAGTCACATACAGACACGCAGACACACGCACACAGACACACAGACAGACACATACACAGACACACATACACAAACACCCACACACTGACACACGCATGGACGCGCGCAACTACTCCGTTTTAGTATGAGGCCGACGAAATAAAAATGAATTTTTCACAAAAATCCCTTCCGGAATCATTCCTTCCCTTAAAATATCTTTTTTTTTTTTTTTTTTCGCTGGCGTTTTCTCTCTTGTGAGCTGTGATATGAATGGTTAAAAAGTAGATAAAGAAAGAAGTTTAAAAGAGAAAAGGAAATCAAAGAGGGGGAGAGAACAAATGCGATAAAAAAAGAAAAGAGAAATGGTGTAGGAAAGCGAAAATGGGAACTAAAAAGAGAGAAGTGAGAATAAGGAGAAGGAAAGAGAGGATATAAAAAGAGAAAAGAGAGATGGACGAAGAGAGATGAGTTATATAAAGAGCAAAGATAGATGGAAGAGAAGAAAGAAATAAAGAAAGAAAATGAAAAGGAAGATGGAAGAAGAGAGAAAAAGAAAGAGAAAAGGCGAAAAAGGAGATGGAGGAAGAGAGAGAAAGAAAGAGAAAAGAGAAAAGTGAGATGGAGGAAGAGAGAGAAAGAAAAAGAAAAGAAAAAAGTGAGATGGAGGAAATGAGATAAAGAAAGAGAAGAAGAGAAAAGAGAGATGGAGGAAGAGAGATGAGGTATATAAAGAACAAAGAAAGATGGAAGAAAGAAAGAAAGAAAGAAAGAAAGTGAAAAGGAAGATGGAAGAAGAGGGAAAAAGAAAGAGAAAAGGCGAAAAAGGAGATGGAGGAAGAGAGAGAAAGAAAGAAAAAAGAGAAAACTGTGATGGAGGAAGAGAGAGAAAGAAAGATAAAAAAAGAAAAATGAGATGGAAGAAGAGAGCGGGAAAGAGAGAGAGAGAGAGAGAGAGAGAGAGAGAGAGAGAGAGAGAGAGTCCATTCCTTAACTCTTATATTGTTAATAATTTGGATTCGCAATCGATTATACGTGATCTTTCCTAACACGTAGGAGACTGAACTGGTTTCCACGAACTTCCCGATGAAACCTGAACTAGACTCTCATTCAATTATCACGTGATCAGCTATCTCTTCTCTACACTCAGATTTTCAAACTTTGTCTTTGTTCTGTTCATTTCTTTCTTAATTTAATCGCGTACATTTTTTTTTTCAGGGGAGGTTTATTTGTCAGCAGTTCTTCAGAAACTCTTTGGTGGGCAAAATAGTTACCCTGACAGGAACCGCCAGAGGTTTATTTAAGGAAGTTTTCGAAAGGAGCATTCCTTTATTGTGATATTGGTTGGGTAAATAAATACAACAAAACACAATTGATAGAAAAAATGTAGTTTGTTCGCCCAAGGTTGTGACACAAGGTCAGATTAATGTGGGGCAAAAAAAACCGAACCAGGTCCAAAAATATCCCAGGCCGCGCAAAAGTCGGTTGTGCGCCCTGATATCGTTATTTCCCACATATAGAGTGAAATCTGGGAGGTACTGCCACGATCAGCTGCTTTTCCGAGATCGGGTGCCTCTCAATAGTATTTTCAGCAGCGTTTTACCTGAAGTTGTGGTGCAGTGGATATCGTCTCGGAACGAGAAATCGGGGAGCCGAGTTCGAATTCCAGTTGAATTCATTGCATTCACTTACGCGCAAATATCCTTGGGAAATGTATTAATCCGTCTCTTCCTTCCAGTTATGAGTTAACAGGACATATTGAGTTTTATAGCCTTGGCTGGCAACCAGTCTAAGTAATGGCAATCCACTGCGGAATAATCTTCTGCTCAGTCAGCCTTGTCTATTTCGAGACGTTATCGTCAAAAGCGTGTATCACGTATGGCACTTAACTGACTGACTGAATATAATAGTTGAAAACATGATTAAGGCTTATACTGTGCATAAAGTGGGGGATCGGTTTTCTATTGTTATGAAGTAATAAACTCAACCCCCCTAATTACTACTATAATACATCTCTTCCCCCTCTATCTATGAATCATATAACAGGACTGATTGGGTTCTATAATCTTGGTCGGCAACCAGTCTACCGCAAAAAGTAATGGCAACCTACTGCGGGATAATCTTCTGCCCAGTCAGTCGTGCCTCTTTTGAGACATGATCGCCCAAAGCGTGTATCACGGATGGCATTTAACTGACTGACTGACTGACTGACTTTCCCCGAAGACACAAATGAGTTGCGATCTGTCCGAAGGCAGAGACAACTAAAAGACAAAATGCTGTTTATCGTCCACAGGGTGGACACTACACTTTATTCCTAACACAATCACCAAGTAGTGAAAAAAAGAAAAAAAAAAAGGCGGGACTGTTACTAGTGTGAAGGGGGAGGTAAAATGAGAGAAAAGACTGGGTACAGTGGGTGTTGATAAAAGGATAAATAGAGAACGGGATTTAAGCATATAGAAATTGGCAATAGATGTTGCGTTTAAATTTTTAGAGAAACAAACGGAAGTGAGTTTCACGGGCGAGAAGTGAGAGAAAAGAAACTATTCGAGGTGAAGCGTCGGTTAATTTTAACTATTTCGACAGTAAAAGGGTGGGGTCTAGTACCTCGCTTAAATTCGCGTGGGCGTATTGATATTTTGAATAAGGGTACGTATAATAATCTGAAAATACATTTATATTTTATAGATTTTTCATGTCGATAAAAATGTATCATAAAAATTTTAGCATCTCTTGTTTGATATCGGTTTGGTTGTGAAAACATTGAATTGTATAAAACCAGACACAGTGAAGGGATAATAGAGTGAGAGGAAGAATAGTACAGAGATAGATAGATAGATAGATAGATAGATAGATAGATAGATAGATAGATAGATAGATATGAACAGACTGGGATAGATAGATAGATAGATAGATAGATAGATAGATAGATAGATAGATAGATAGATAGATAGATAGATATGAACGAACTGAGATAGATGGATGGATGGAGTGAATGAACAGACTGGATGATAGATAGATGGACTGGAAATTATGAACAGACTGACATAGATAGATAGATAGATAGATATAGATGAATTGGTGTAGATATGATAATTTTGAATGTAGACAGATGATGATAATTCGACAGACTGGAATCAGGCAGATAGATGATTTCGATATAGATGAACTGCAGGCATAGATAGATAGATGATGGATAGATGAATATGAATGAACTGGAATGAATGAATGGATAGATGGGTAGATGATGATGAATGAATAGGTAGATGAATGGAACAGGTATAGGTGGTGGGTAGATAGATAGATAGATAGATAGATAGATATGGTAGATATAGATGATAGATAGATGGATAGATGATTGATAGATAAATGAATGAAGACAGAATACATAGATAGATAGATAGATAGATAGATAGATAGATAGACAGACTTATATAGATAGATGATAGATGATAGATGATATGGGTGATTGATAGATAGATAGATGATAGATGAATGCTAGATGATAGATGAATGCAGATGAATTATGGTGAACACCGGTCCATTCAGGTGATGAAAACAAATTATGAACTGGTGACTCTAAATCATCAGTTTGTAGATAGATAGATGAATGAATGAATGGATAGATGATTGATATGAACTGGAAGCTGATATAGATGATCAATAGATAGATGATAGATAGATAGATAGATAGATAGATAGACTGATAGATGGATAGATAGATGATTGATAGATGATAGATATAGACAGACTTATATAGATAGATGGACTCGATAAATGGATAGATAGATGATTGATAGATAGATAGATAGATGATAGATAGATAGATAGATAAATAGATAGATAGATAGATAGATAGATAGATAGACAGACTGATAGATAGATAGATAGATAGATAGATAGATAGATAGACAGACTGATATAGATAGATAGATAGATAGATAGATAGATAGATAGATAGATAGATAGATAGACAGACTTATAGATAGATAGATAGATAGATAGATAGATAGATAGATAGACAGACAGATAGATAGATAGATAGATAGATAGATAGATAGATAGATAGATAGATAGATAGATAGATAGATAGATAGATAGATAGATAGATAGATAGATAGATAGATAGATAGATAGATAGATAGATAGATAGACAGACTGATAGATAGATAGATAGATAGATAGATAGATAGATAGATAGATAGATAGATAGATAGATATAGATAGATAGATAGATAGATAGATAGATAGATAGATAGATAGATAGATAGATATGAACAGACTGATATAGATAGATAGATAGATAGATATAAACATACTGAGATAGATAAATAGATATGTACAGAATTATATATATATATATATATATATATAGTCCAATGTCTGTGCTACAACTCGGAGTTTCATGCGCTATGCAATCATATTAGTCCCTATCTATCTATCTATCTATCTATCTATCTATCTATCTATCTATCTATCTATCTATCTAAACAGACTGAGATAGATAGATAGATAGATAGATAGATAGATAGATAGATAGATAGATAGATAGATAGATAGATAGCGACCACTGCTTTACTTAAAAAAGATTTTATTTTTAAACGAATGCCACATATAATCATTTTATGAATTATACAGACCAAATGTTGACATAACGCACATAGATAAGCAACAAACATACAAACATCTCGTCACACTTTCCAATCAATAACCTTTATTATATCTCGGCACACAAAGAGACGTAACCAGACATCAGATGACTTCCAAGCGCATAATAAGCTGTCATATTTGCTCTCTAATCCTTACACTCTTTCTTACCGAAGGTAGATATACACGCCGACATACGTATCCCCTTTCGCAAGGGATAATCCTCCATTGTCAAAAGCACCTCTTCCATCTGCCTTCCGTCCAATAGTCGTGCTCTCGCTGTCTCCGCTTCAAGCTGAGAGGAAAAGAAGATTTTTAGGCCCGGCCATGTCCAAGCGAACCGGGGAAACTGGACGCGGCCCTAATCTACTGTCAGTCTAAAGTAATTTGAGGGAGGTCAAAGCCGTAAGGAGAAGTCACCACTGTAATCACTCCTGTCACTGGCCCTCTCCATCCTCAAATGAAACGGAGTGGAAGAGCGAGGCAGGTTCTTCAGCTGCCCAAAAAAAAGCTTCTCTATCCAGATATTTCCATCTGATGTACAGCGAGGGCAAGAGGCAAAGAGCGATAATATATATATATATATATATATTGAAGAGCTGTGATACAGCGAAACAGGCATGTCTGCTGATGGTATATATATATATATATATATATATATATATATATGTATGTATATATATATATATATACATATATAATGTGTGTGTGTGTGTGTGTTTATACAATATATATATGTGCGTCTATGTTTATACACACACACACATATATATATATACACACATACATATATATGCATATATATACTGACATTATACACATGTATTGATAAGTCTAAATTTATATATATATAAATATTTATATATGAGGATTAATATACAGGGCTCCTCGGTGTGGTGAAATGATTAGCAAGCACGTCTAGCTTGAATCATTATAACTGGGTAGTGAGATCGATCCTCACTGGGTACCCCCTACTTTCGGCCGTGTGTCTATGTAGGATGTGCGTTGTGGTCCAGTGGATATCGGCTCGGAACGAGAAACCGGGGAGCCGAGTTCGAATTCCAGTTGAATCCATCGTATTCACTTACGCGCAAATACCCTTGGGAAAGGTATTAATCCGTCTCTTCCCTCCAGTTATGGGTTAAATAACAGGACAGATTGGTTTTATAGCCTTGGCCAGCAACCAGTCTACCGCAGAAAGCAATGGCAACCTACTGCGGGATAATCTTCTGCCCAGTCAGTCATGTCTCTTTCGAGACATGATCGCCCAAGCTTGTATCACGTCTGGCACTTAACTGACTGTCTACGCTTAGAAAATCACCCTCCTAACAATCCCATAAAAAACAGTGTGTTACGGAAACAGCAAAAACGCTGCCCTACACAGTACTGGTTGTAACGGAAAAGTTTATTTATTATAAACACACAAACATATATATATATATATATATATATATATATAAATATATATACACACACATACATATATATATATATATATATATATATATATATATATATATATATATATATTAAAAAAGGATTAATTCGAAGATGTTGAATGGCCATTTCGATATGAAGATCCCCACGGGGGACGACACATCACCTCAGCAACAGAAAAACCTTTCAGAAACTGGAGAAAAATTAGTCTACTTTTCCTTTTTAAATAGATTGCAAAGAAATTAAAAAATAAATAATAAAATAAAATAAAATAAAAATAAAAATAAAAATAAAGGGAAAGAAAAAGAAAAAGAAAATGAAAAAGAAAAAGAAAAAGATAGAATAAAATCAAATAAATAAGAAAAGGAAAAAAAAGGAAAAAAAATTGACATCGTCTGGGTTCGCAAAAAAAAGGGGGAATGTAACTAAAAATTAACAGACAGCCGTGTTAAATCGACGTCAGTTTAAGCAACACGGAAAAAAGGTGGTAAGAGAGATAAAAGAAGGAAGGGAGGGAAAAAGAAAGAAACTAAAGAAAAAATTTTTTTTTTTTTTTTTTTTTTTTTAAATATTGCAGACGCTGGACAAATTCAAAAACCTAATTTCCCCAAAACGTTGAAGTATTAGAAAAAGGCCTTTACTTAAAAAGGCATAATTATTAATAAAAGGGAATAAAAAGATATAGGATTTAAAATAAAATTATTTTTAAAAAAATTAGGTCATTTGAAATTAAACTAAATAAAGACAATACTAGGTAAAAAAAAAAAAAAAAAATTAATTACAATTATTATATACATACCTATAGAAGTACACACATACATACATATATATACACACACAATTCTACGAATAAGAATACATATATACATACACATACACACACATACATTCAATTTATTACACACTTATATACATATACATGCGCATACACACATATATATGTGTGTACACACCTATCTACAAAAAAATCATATACACATAATATACATGTGTACACATACATGCACACATATACACACACACACACACACACACATATATATATATACATATTCCATATGCACTCACACACATACATATTAATGAATATTATGAAAAGGAGCATTTAAATAGCTAAAAAATCTTTTTCAAAATTACATATAGCCCACATACATAAATACATATATACATATACATACATATATATACAAATATGCACATCCACACACAAACACATATACATAAAAAAAAAAAATAGAAAAAAATTAAAATTAAAATTAAAAATTTTTTTTTAAAATATTAAAAAATTATAGAAAAATTTAGAATTTAAAAATTAAAAATTAGAAGTTAAAATCCGCCCTATGGCGGCACTTGTTTATAAATTCCCTCCTAAAGTTCAAAAGTAAGTCCTGATGAGGATACTTCAAAATCAGAATCTTCTCCAATAAACACAGACGACACCTATCACAAAAACTTTTAGGAGTACAAGCTGAGCCTATTAATTTCCAGCTGATTATAGGGTCCTGCCCTTCCTCCTTCATTTCCCAGAACCTACGTGATAGTGCCGTCTGGAATCTCTGTTTAGGGTTCGAAAACGAGTACCTGTGATTATAAAGCCTCTGTTTGAAAGAGCCCGCGGACATGTCAATATAGGTCCGGTAATTGTCCTTGTTATTAGATGGAGAAATGCGGGCTTCATAAATTACATGGGTGGATTTACATTGGCCTTGCACCGGGCAGGCATCCACCGAATAACAATTGCATTTGTCGACAATTCCGGATTTAGCTTCCGTATTATTTAGGTTCATTAAAATTAGTTTATTGTGGGAATTAATTATATTATCTATATTTGAGGTGCAAGAATAACTAATTTTTAGGGTGAATCTATTAAAAATTTTATTTAAGGGATTGTTATTATTATTAAAATGTTTATCGATTAATTTGAGAAAATACTTACCAATATTTATATTAGTTAGCTTACAATAAGGAGGGTTAAACCAAATTATCTTCCTTTTTCTACATTTTCGGGTGTTTTTAGTTTTTGATGATTCTGGGTTTATAGCAGGCTTATCATACTTTAACTTATTAACAAAACCGCTTTTCTGAAGGGCCTTATCGTAAATTTCTTTGCTTGCGTTGAAAATTTTTATATTGGAAGATAATTGGTTAACCCTATTATTTACTATCTTGGGTATTTGTCTTATAATATTCTTGGGGTGGTTGGATAAACTATTTATATAGGTGGGAGAACTATTTTCTTTGAGAAAGGGTTGGTAGGAACCATCATTTAAGTTAAGGGTGATATCTAGATAGTTTACAATTTTGAGATTGGAAGTAACCTCAACCTTCACACACACACACACACACACACACACACACACACACACACACACATATATATATATATATATATATATATATATATATATGTGTGTGTGTGTGTGTGTATATATATATATATATACATATATACATGTGTATATGTATGTGTGTGTGTGTATATATACATACATACATATATTTATACAAATATGTATACACATATATTGCGTATTTGGGTAGCAGTCATTCTTTTATACAGGTTTCATTGAAAATGACATACATAATATTATGGTTAAGTTTTTTAAATAATTTTTCATGTGATCTTATAATTATTTTCTTTTCATAGCATAAATGATATAAAAATTGTCCGAATGTTTTATTGTTTTTACCGTTTTCGGCTATTCTTCAGCCATTATAAAGAAGGAATATTTTTTTTGCTTGTACCTTTGCACAGTCTTTATGTTGGTAGAGTCAACTGTGTTTTATATTCCGAAAACAGTAAGCACATAGTATTCCTGTTCGTATTATATTTGCATTATCAATGTACATGTTACGGATTTAATATAATTTATAATTTATATTGTGAAAAGAAAAAATATAAAATCACATAGAAATTATAGAAAAACTTAACCACAATATTTATTCTGTCATTTATAATGATATATATATACATATAAGTTCTTTCAGTGACTGGCGTGTGTATACACTGCTTATATACAACACATTAAAAATTCCCCCCACCCTGATTCCATGCGCCTATAGCTTAGGGTAGCGACTCCGACTGACACCAAATCGGTCGAGTTTCGATCCCGGCCAGAAGCAAGTGGATGTGTTTAGTCACATTGATGAGATGCGATACAGCGAAACACGCTTGTATGTGGTCCATAGCTCAGAATCACCGACTGACGCCAATTCGGTCGGGTTTCAATCCTGGGTTACAAGCAATCGGATGTCTAATCGTACTGATGAGCTGTGATACAGCGAAACAGATCTTTCTGCGAATGACTATATATATGTATACAGCTCGATATTCTATTACATTATTATATATTTATTTCTACCGGCCTGATTATTTACGATAAATTTTTGTTACGAATAAGTATCATTCGGCAGGATTCGGACTTGCGACCCGTATCCACATAGGGGAAGCCACCAATTGATCTTGTATTATATAGGCTTGATTTGACTTGGTTAGACTGTTAGTCATTCGTGGTCGAGAAGTCGAAGACGCACCAGGTCAATTAGTTGCTTCCCCTATGTTGATAGGGGTCGCAGGTTTGAATCCTGTAAAACAAACTAAATTAAACCAAACTTTCTTTGCACTTTGTTGACATCATATACGGCCAGATATATCTCTTAACTACCCTTGTTCTTTGTTGCCCTTCCTTACGGTCGGATGTACCTGTCAATCACCCTGTTGTTCAAGGCGGGTGTGATTAACACGTAGAATTACAATATTAGCCGTTTCGTTATGAGGAAATATTCGGTATTTATTAACCGAGCAGTAAGTGCTACTTTCAGTTGAAATAAATTTTTTCTATTAAAACAATTTCTCTGAAAACTAATTTGTCAAGTTCAGGCTTTTTTATGTGTTGATGAAAACTTCTTTCCTAACTTTTTACTTGAAATCGTGCGGAAAGTTAATATTATTTCATTTTAACTTAATAGTTGCACATATGTTGTCCATTTTAGTTGCTGGTGCTGCTGTAAGTCTTAAAGTGATATGGTTTCTTTTGTTGGGTACAGATATTTATTTGTGAAACTGTAAGGCCAATCTATGAAGGTTGGAAGAAGGATGATCCGCGCTAAGACCTACAGGTTTCCTTGAACAAAAACGGTTTGCCAACATCATATTTGAAAGTAGCAAAGATACAATGAAAAATTAAACATACGACAGTTGTCGCTTGAAGAAAAGTGGTTATCTGTTGGGCAGGCGGGAAAAAGAAGAAGCGAGAAATCGGTTCAAATGTTCCAAGTCAGATGCCACATGTTTACACTCATCAACGGAACATCTTGCGTCATTTAAGGGTTATTTTTTTCGAAATTGGGTAGACGGGATCAGATGGTTCCAATCAGGATTAGAGATCAACAGAAGCAGAGACGTTATCTGAAAGATAAGACAAATGGCGAAACCCCAGAAAAAGTAAATGAATTATTACAAGAAGTTCTGAGTACGAAAAAAAAAAATAAAATAAAATAAAATAAAATAAAATAAAGAAAATAATAAAGAAGAAAAATACATGGTGCCCATGTAAAACTAAAACCATCGACGACATCTTTGTTGTCATTTAGCGATAATTAAGAAATCTGCAGAGTCAGTTGTCCCTACGCAGGCTGAAAACATGTGTCTATGGATATATATATATATATATATATATATATATATATATATATATATATATATTTTTTTTTTTTTTCTTTTATAATCGTTTCACCCCGCGCAAGGCATTTCAATGCCACTATTGCGCAGGGGGTTACATAGAGGGGAAAGTGGTGAGAAAGGATTAGATATAGAAATGTCAAAAGGAGGGTGATAGACGGGTAAGGATACCGAGAATGAGGGTTGGGTGGATGGTGAGAGTGTTGGGAGAACAGATGCAAGTTAGTGTGATAGGAGGTGTCTATTGACCTTACATTTAAACTCCTGGAGATTGTAGCTGTCGGGAAAGCAGACAGGCAGGAAGCGCGAGAAAAAAAGCTGTTGAAGTAGAAATTACGGTTACATCTTATCTTTTTTCCTGTAAAAGGGTGGGACCTAGTTGTTAATGTAGTATCTCGTGTAAATTCGTACCTAGGCGGCACCAGTGGGCTAAGTTCATCGGAGCAGAAGCCGTGAAAGTATTTATAGAAGAGTCACAGGGAAGCCACGTTACGCCGGTGAGAGAGTGGTTAGGATTATTTTCGTGTGTGCGTGTGCGTGCGTGTGTGTGTGTGTATGTGTGTGTGTGTTTAAATACCCTTGACGCACTCAATCTTCAGGTAATAAGAAGAGAACAATAGAGTGCAACATATAATTCATTATGTAGAACTCTAAGACTAGACAGTCAGTCAGAAAGGAGATCTCCCCTTTCAGCGACATCTATCTAAGATATATATATATATATATATATATATATATCCTCTCTATTATAAAAAAATCGTTATTGTTCATTCAGTAATGAATTAGAACACTCTTAGCTACTTTTTCGCGCGTGTTAAATTTATTAGTAAATTTTATTTTATTTTTCATATATTCACCCCTCGGCAAAAAAAAAAAAAAAAAAAATCTATTTTGTATTAACAAGAGCAGTAAATATCAAAATATTTTCAGTAATAACTGAAACATTAAAGAAATATCACATTCTTTATTAAACCTGTTATGCATACTTTTTTTAATTAACTTTAGATATGTAAAGTAATATGTGCGTAATTAGGTAAGAATCTAGAAGTTCATTTTTCCTTATATATATATATATATATATATATATAGTCATCCACAGACAGATCTGTTTCGGTGTATCACAGCTCATCAGTACGGTTAGACTCCGATTGCTTTTAACCCAGGATTGAAACCCGACCGAATTGGCGTCAGTTGGCGATTCTACCTTTGGGCTATGGGCGTTTGGTGGAAGAAGGCAGACGTTTTAGCGTTTATATTGTCATTATACCCGCCTAATAGCCAGAGTGCTCTAATCCATTACTGAATGAGCGATGCGTACATGCCAGAGTAGTCTACCATTCTTCCAGACATTCTTACACACACACACACACACACACACACACACACACACACACACACATATATATACACACACACACATACATACATACATATATATATATATACACACACACACACACATATATATATATATATATATACACACACATACATACATACACACATATATATATATATATATACACACACACACACACACACACACACATATATATATATATATATGTATATATATATATATATATATATATATATTAAAAAAGGATTAATTCAAAGATGTTGAATGGCCATTTCGATATGACGATCCCCACGGGGAGCGACACATCACCTCAGCAACAGAAAAAAACCTTTCAGAAACTGGAGAAAAATTAGTCTACTTTTCCTTTTTAAATAGATTGCAAAGAAATTAAAAAATAAATAATAATAAAATAAAATAAAATAAAATAAAAATAAAGGGAAAGAAAAAGAAAAGGAAAAAGAAAAAGAAAAGGATAGAATAAAATCAAATAAATAAGAAAAGAAAAAAATTGACATCGTCTGGGTTCGCAAAAAAAAGGGGAGAATGTAACTAAAAATTATGCCTTTTTAAGTAAAGCCTTTTTTTAATACTTCAACGTTTTGGGGAAATTAGATTTTTGAATTTGTCCAGCGTCTGTAATATTTAAAAAAAATTTTTTCTTTAGTTTCTTTCTTTTTCCCTCCCTTCCTTCTTTTATCTCTCTTACCAACTTTTTTCCGTGTTGCTTTAAATGATTCAACACGGCTGTCTGTTAATTTTTAATATATATATATATATATAATCATGCGGTGTAGATATAGAAGAATCCAAAGGAGTATCTTGTACATACAGTGGTAAGATAACTCTCTAAGAGAGCTCTAAATATATATGTATATAAATACATATAGAGCAAATATAAGAATAAATTTAGGCAGACACGTTATTTCATGATAAATCGGAAGTGTAGACCTATTTCAGGCAAATCATCATCAGCTTCCGTCTTTATTGTACAGAAGATTTTACACGAACCTATATATATATATATATATATATATATATATATATATATAGAGAGAGAGAGAGAGAGAGAGAGAGAGAGAGTAAAGTCGTAGAATTGAACCCCAAACATACTAATTGGGATGTCGTCTTGGCTGACCAGATAATTCAGTTCGGGAGAAAAATCTAGTGGATTAAAACGTTTTATCAAAAATTTGGTGACCTCGTAACTGTGAGCTCTTTTGCAGGGATGCGCAGTGATATATTGACTCAGCAGAAATAGGGCACGCAATAATGTATGCACCACTAAACATAAAAAATTAGAAGAGATATCCCTAGACATGAACAGTGGAACAAGAACTCCCATAGATTAGATAGCGACATCAGTTCGAAATTCTATTTAGCTTTCCTTGATTGATATATATCTGATGAAGACCGGAGGCCATAACAGCCGAAATGTTGATGAGAAAAATAGTCCGCGTGTAAATAAATATAACTTTTGAGTTGATAGCAACATTGACTTCTGATTATAGTATTTACATTATTCGGACTATTCCCCTCATCGTTGTTGCCATTAGTACGACGTTTCGACAGTTGTACGCACCGGCCTTCTTCAGATGCTAAGAATTTCGAACCGAAACCTTTATTACAATCACTTGGGTATATTTTCAGTAATTTTATTATTCGAACTATGCTAAATATAGACAAATATAATGATCTATTATTAAATGACGTACAAATGGCAACAAACATGAGGACAATATTCCAAAAAATGTAAATACGATCTTATCTCAGAAATATAAACAAATACAATGATTTATTATTAAACGTCGTACAAATGGCAAGAAAGATGAGGACAATAGACCGAATAATGTAAATACTGTAAATACTACCTAATCTCAGAAATATAGACAAATAGAATGATCTATTATTAAACGTTGTACAAATGGCAACAAAAATGAGGACAATAGACCGAATAATGTAAATACTGTAAATACTACCTCATCTCAGAAATATAGACAAATAGAATGATCTATTATTAAACGTCGTACAAATGGCAAGAAAGATGAGGACAGTAGACCGAATAATGTAAATACTGTAAATACTACCTCATCTCAGAAATATAGACAAAAATAATGATCTATTATTAAACGTCGTACAAATGGCAAGAAAGATGAGGACAATAGACCGAATAATGTAAATACTGTAAACACTACCTCATCTCAGAAATATAGACAAAAATAATGATCTATTATTAAACGTCGTACAAATGGCAACAAAGATGAGGACATTAGCCTGAAAAATGTAAACACTGTAAATACTACGTCGTCTCAGAGATTTTGACAAACACGACTTCTAAATATCTCTGTTTGATGATAACCTACCACACCTCTTTGCCTCTTTCACACAATTTGTTTTTGCCTGTATATATACCACGTTACTAAAGGCAAACAGAACTAATCAGCTGTTATTTCTCAATTTCTATATACGAAAACAAAAAAAAACAAAAAACAGGGCGTCTGTTCAAACACGTGCATCCACTAAGATTTAAAAAAATAAAAATAAAATTTGTCGGATTAAAATATAAATCTATTCTTTCCTTAGAAATGACTGACTGGTTTGTTTTGGTTTTTCTTCTTCTATGTGCCCTGTCCTTTCTGAAAATTGGTGATCATGGTTCTCCACCATTTCCTGTCTTTTGTAATTCTTAATAAATTTTATCTTTTTATCTTTCCTAACCCTTTTCCGCCATCCATTTACTCAAGCTCTTTCTTCTGTTATATGACGTGTCCTTTCTAGTCGTTAGCAATCATGGCTCTCCACAATTTCCTCTCCTTTGTAGCTCGTAATACATTTTGTCTTCTTATCTTTCTATGTTCTGCCATCCATTTTTTCAATCCCTTTCTTTTTTTTATGTGACGTGTCCCTTCAGGACATAGGCGAACATGTCTTTTTGCTATCTCTCCTAAACGTTACACTGAGAATAAAAAATAAAAAATTTCATCATGATTCAAAATTGTAAATGTCTAGAATCGACGATGTACGAATGAAACCGGTTTGGCCAAAATCAGTGTTTGATCCCCCGAGCATCTAAAGTTAGCAATAAGCTTCTGCCTGTGCTATCGATTGAATCATCACTGAACTTTGGTGTCGAAGGAATACTCGCGCGTGTTAAATTTATTAGTAAATTTTATTTTATTTTTCATATATTCACCCCTCGGCAAAAAAAAAAATCTATTTTGTATTAACAAGAGCAGTAAATATCAAAATATTTTCAGTAATAACTGAAACATTAAAGAAATATCACATTCTTTATTAAACCTGTTATGCATACTTTTTTTAATTAACTTTAGATATGTAAAGTAATATGTGCGTAATTAGGTAAGAATCTAGAAGTTCATTTTTCCTTATATATATATATATATATATATAGTCATCCAGAGACAGATCTGTTTCGCTGTATCACAGCTCATCAGTACGGTTAGACTCCGATTGCTTTTAACCCAGGATTGAAACCCGACCGAATTGGCGTCAGTTGGCGATTCTAATTTTGGGCTATGGGCGTTCGGTAGAAGAAGGCAGACGTTTTAGCGTGTATATTGTCATTATACCCGCCTAATAGCCAGAGTGCTCTAATCCATTACTGAATGAGCGATGCGTACATACCAGAGTAGTCTACCATTCTTCCAGACATTCTTACACACACACACACACACACACACACACACACACACACACACATATATATATATATACACACATACATACATATATATATATATATATACACACACACATATATATATATACACACATACATATATATATATATACACACACACACACATATATATATATACACACATACATACATATATATATATACACACACACACACACACACACACAATATATATATACACACACACATACATACATAATATATATATATATATATATATACACACACACACATATATATATATATATATATATATATATATATATATATATGCGTGCGGGTGTAACTTCAATATATGGGTTGAAATCTAATAATATGATAACAATAAGAACAAATAAGAAAAAAGTGTCTTTAATCTGACATGTTTCACTTTAATAAGCTTCTTCAGAAATTTTTAAAGACGATTTAATGATTTAAATTTATTTTTTTTTAATCCATAGAGACAGTATGTTTATTGATGTTTGATTTCATTGATTAATCAGGGACGTGTCACTTGCAATAAAGCAAAATTATGATTACTTTTAAATGTAGAAAACTTACGCCTGTTTATATGTGTGTGTCGCGTGTAATAAAAGCAAAATTTAAGTATATATATATACTTAAATATATATATATATACTTATATATAGTAGGATGTGCGTTGTGGTCCAGTGGATATCGGCTCGGAACAAGAAATCGGGGAGCCGTGTTCGAATTCCAGTTGAATTCATTGCATTCACTTACGCGCAAATATCCTTAATCCGTCTCTTCCCTCCAGTTATGGGTTAAATAACAGGACAGATTGGGTTCTATAGCCTTGGCCGGCAACCTGTCTACCGCAGAAAGCAATGGCAACCTACTGCGGGATAATCTTCTGCCCAGTCAGTCATGTCTCTTTCGAGACATGATCGCCCAAGCGTGTTTCATGTATGACACTTAACTGTCTGACTGATATATATATATTCTGCTCCGATGAACTTAGCTCAGTAGTGCCCCTATATATGAATTTACTCGAGTTACAAGATTTGCAATTAGGTCCCACCCTTTTACCGAGAAACTAATAAAATGTAAACAAAAATTCTACTCCATCAGTTTATTTTCTCACACTACCCACCTGAGTAATTCCCTTCCATTTACTTGCTTTCCCGACAGCTATAATCTTCAAGAATTTAAATGTAAAGTCAATAGCCATCTCTTAACTTACTGATTTGCATCCTCTCTCTCTCATGCTTCTTTCTTCGCCCACTTCACTCTCATCAGTATTCTCATTACCCACTTCCTGACACCCACTATAACCTGTCACTCTTTCTCATAACGCTACTCCTATGTATCGCCCTGCAAAACAGTGGCAGTAATTGTAACCTTCTGCCAAACAGTGGCAGTAAAATGCCTTGCTTGAGGCGACACGATTATAAAAATAAAATATATGTGTATATATATTAGTCATGCACATACAAAATTAGTCATCCACATTAAAGCCTGTTTCGCTGTACCAGAGTTCAATACTTAATGCATTCAACGTAATTATTCTGACTCAGCCTGAGTATCAGAATAGACTACACCCGGCAGCAAGATCCCCAATCGGGATCTTTTGCGGAGCATGGGGCCCGCCTGTTGTTCCTGATCCGGGTGGTAGCTTCTGTTAGAGCCTCAGGTATGAGCATATAGTTGTCCCCCAAGCTTTGCTCAAAACAGGTCGAGTGATAGCGTCTCGGATTGAGGAAGCAGAGAGCCGTGTTCGAACTTCAGTCGGATTCATTACATCCACTTACTTGCTAATACCATTGAGAAAGGTATGAATTAATCTCTTCTGCCCCCAATCTATGGGTAAATAGCAGGACATACTGGGTTCTATAGCCTTGGATGGCAACCTGTTTAAGAGAAGTAAAAACTTTGTATTTCAACCAGCCTGGAGAGTAATTTGCCCCGTTATGCAATCTAGCGTGGCTGTGATACATGTGATGCCCCTATGACTCACGGAAGTCACGGGATATACATGTATGTAGAATATATAGCCAAACACATATTAAAAGAAAAGAAATTTCAGCGTCGTATCTCATTTATGCGCTTAAACATCAAATTTAAAAGACCAAATGCGGCAAAAGAAGCCCTTTTCAACTTTGTCATAAAGTTTCATAATATTATTCGGATATAGAAAAATGTATCTATCGTTCTTCTATATATGTGACGTCATAGAAGCGCATTACAAATTTACGAACTTCGTTTGTCATTTGGTAACTGTCATCGTTGCTTAGCAATATTTTATGTCAACACAAGATAAAATCGTCTTTGATGGTGGATTTTTTTGTATGTTAACGTCATTGTAACCTCTCTGAAGATGGCTCATGTGAGCCGAAAGCTTAGAACCAATTTAATAAAGAATTATCCAAAGTTTTGCCTTTATTTTTACCTGAAATTAAAGCCAAAATACGGTGTTTAGAACGGCTCATGATTAAACATAATGGACATTTATTGTCTCTTATATTTAACAATATATGTTTAGAAAATGTATATATATATATATATATATATATATATATATATATATATAATCATACGCATAATCTTGTGTGTGAGTGTATTCGTAATCAAGGCGTATGATCGTGTGTGTTTATGCATATGTGGATAATACAGGCCCAAACATTGGTGGCTCGTGAATGATTTCGATGTATAAAGTGGAATTTAAGTTTGAATGCCTATAAAGAAGGACTTTCTTTTTGCGCATATTTGGAAAGATACTCAAGAATAAAAAGTGTCGTATTCCTACCGCCTAGCCGCTTCCACACTTCTCCGGATCTTGCCAACGGCAGATTCAAATGTTTTTATCTTGACATGCTGACAGCAGATAATCCTATGTGCAGTGGTGATACAAAAAGGTAAAAAAAAAAAGTAAAGAAAAAAAAAAGAAGATAATCCTTAACTATTCGAAAGCGAAAACATTCTTCTAGACGATGGCCAGATCGAATTCTGGGAGTCTGGGACACTTACCATTTGCTAAAGAATGCAAAGAAACTATTCTGCTGTGTATTTAGTCGTTGCTTTCCGATACTAAGTGTGGTGTAGATGGCGAGTTCAGTAAAGCTGAATTTCTTCCCTGCTATGCATGCGAGAACGACAAAGAGATTTACGATGCTAAAAAGTTTTCGGCTCAACCCACTTCCAAAAATCTAAGCTAAAAAGAAAAATAGATAAACATCATTTTGATGCTGGATCAAGAAATTTTCACCACACGTAGCTTTCCAGTTCGTTTTCTATAAATATTTTCCTGGAAATTATTCTGATGAGATTTTCTATTTGCCACCTCGAGATTGAGTCTGAGTTTTGCTTAACGGCATATCAACATCTGTGGGTTATTTAATACCAAAAAGGTGGGGTTTTAAGATATTTTTTATAATGGTCAGTTGTAGCATGAAAGTTCATTTAGTCAGATTTTAATGAAATTTTTTTGTATTTATTTTTTTATTTTAGAAAACTGAAAATATCTTCCAATTTTGTATTCAAAAACGTATTTTTGGGAATAATTTATTTCTTCAAAAATATTTGATGGAAATAATTTTTTCTTCAAAAATGTATTGTTGGTAATATTTTTCCTTCAAAAATGTATATTTTTCTATAAAAGTCTATTTTATACTTTTATAGTGTTTTGACCCCAGTTTGGAGGTTAACTATTTACCCATAGTTGGGACCCTAACAGGTGCTACCACTACGGGTCGGGGTGGACCTGGGAACAATAGCAATTAAGAGGTGGTTCTATGCTCTTCACAACCTCCCAATCAAAGGCTTTGCTGCTCGATGCAGTTTACTGTCATGCCCAGGACCATTTGCCATCTCAACATCAAGAATTTAAGCGCAATGCTAAATTGGCAGTTAGATTTCAGAATTTTACTATCGAAATTGCTAGATGTAACCTTATGTTCTATGCTAATAGTTTCTTCTCAATTGCGAAACACTTTCCCGGTTTTCTGGTGTCATGATCAAAAATTTACTTGTCAATTCCTCTCTCCTTAAATCCTATTCTTTTATTCTCCCCTCCCAATTTCTTTCTCTCCAAGTAACCCCTTTCGTCGTAGTGGCTTTATCACCTTGTTTTGGACGAATTGGTTAAACAAACTCCATTCAGAATTTCAGCTTTGAATGTTTTGTTTTTTTCATGTTTATTTTGAAGGTCTTAAAAGGAAATTTATGAGTTTTTGTTTAAAAAAGTTTAAAAAATGGACGATTTAATTAGATCTAAAAATTTGCATTTATTCAAAAATATCGAAAGATGTCTACATAACCACGGAAAGAAAATAAATATAAATTTCAGCTTAAAATACAAATGATTCTTATATGTTAGGAGTATTTGCAAAAATAGGAAATATACAAAAAATAAAGTTGCTTTTTTAAAAATTAAATTGATTTTTTTGCTTTAGATTTAAAACTAACATAAAAAGATGATAAAGAAGGAATTAAAATGAATTTTTCAGAGACGTTGAAGAATTCAAGAAAAATTGATTAGAAGCAAACACAAGCCGACAAGTTTATAGAAAAAAAATAAAGGAGCAGTTTCTCAGTACCGCTCTGAAGGACAGTAGAATATCAAGCGGCAAACGACTTTAAATATCTTTTTCATGAAAATGAGATTATTAAAAATTATTTCATAGAATGTTTGTTGTATATACTTATTTGTGCCTCCATTTTGATTAAAAAGTACGTAAATTAGATGTGTTTTCTAACCGGATTTTTTCAACCTGTACAGCGAAGCAATTATGAGAGAAATAAAAGCCTTGCCAGGATTCGTCACTGGCGGTCATAATCTCAACAATATCTAATATGCGGATGACACAGTGCTGATAGCAGACGCGGAAAGGAAAATGCAGGACCTTCTATAGAAGTTAGCAAAAGAAAGTGAAAAGAAAGGATTGAGCATAAACCTCAAGAAAACTGCATGTTTGGCCATCAGCAAAAAGAGGAGACCAATATGCTAACTGCAAGTTGGAGAATCTAAAATAAAACAAGTAAAAAAATTCAAATACTTGGGAAGTATTTTGCCAGAGGATGGAAAATTCGACAAGGATATCCAAAGACGCATTAGCATGGCCAAAGACGCATTTCAGAAGCTATCCCGAGTACTGAAAGACACGAAAATCTCATTAGAAACAAAGAAAAGAGTGCTAGATTGCTACGTGATATCTGTTCTTCTGTAAGGGCGTGAATGCTTGACGAGCTCATCAAAGATGAAGAAGAAGCTTGAGACAGCAGAGATGTGGTTTTACAGAAGGATGCTGAGGATACCATGGACAGGGTACATGTGCAACGTTGAGGTGTTGGAAAAGAAGCAAACGAGAAGAAGACTGATACTAAATATGAGGAAGAGACAAGTGAGGTTTCTGAGACACATAATGAGGAAAGAGCGCTTGGAGAATTTAATACTCACAAGTCGGATAAATGGAAAAAGCCAGGGGAAAGCTGCGCGAGACGTACTTGTTCGGTCTGAGCAAATGGTTGGCGAGGCGGGAATTGGAAGACATACCAAGAGAAAAATTATAGAGAGCGACAAGAAACAGAGCCAAGTGGAAGTCCATGATCGCCGACGTCCCGTAGGCACATGAAGAAGAAATTAGAAATTAATTGTGTATGACACTAAAATTTGAGGTACAAATGACATCGTTTTTTGTAAGTTATTATATTCGATTAAATGAGTTTTTGATTCGTGTGTCTCTTTTAATGGACACACATTAGGCGCAATAACTAAGGGATTCCTTTATAAAAAAAATGTTAAGAAAATAAGATCGACTAAACTCCCTATATCTCTTCTATTGTTCTCGCTAATTCGTGATGTTTCTGTTTTCTAATTCTTTCACGCCCTGTAACCCCTTGTTTCATCCGCTTTACTAACTTGCATTGGGCAAATGAGACAAATTCGTTTAAGAAAAAGGAAAAAGACCCCAACAACAGACATCAAGTGGAATGAATATATAAAATCCATAGATAAATCCACTGCTAAGAAACTTGGTTCTCTGTATAGGGCCAGGAAGTTTTTTTCCCGCCTGAAACAATCCTGCACATATATAAATCTACCATCCGCCCGTGCATTGAATACTGCTGCCATATCTGGTTGGGTGCTCCTGCTATCCACCTAGGTTTCCTTGACAAAGTCCAACGGAGAATCTTTAATGTGATAGATCTCGACTTGGCAGCTCAGATATAGTCACTTTCTCACCGGAGCAATGTGGCTTCCCTGTGTCTCTTTTACAAATACTCCGATGAACTTAGCTCACTGGTGCCCCCTATATATGAACTTACTTGAGCCACAAGATTAGCAACTAGGTCCCACCCTTTTACTGTGAAACTGATAAATTGTAAACGCAAATTCTACTCCATCAGCTTCTTCTCACGCACTTCCCACCTGTGGAATTCCCTTCCATTTACTTGTTTTCCCGACAGCTATAATCTCCAAGAATTTAAATGTGAAGTCAGTAGTCATCTCCTATCTCACTAACCTGCATCCTCTCTCTCTCTCTCTCTCTCATGCTCCTTTCTCCGTCCACTCCACTCTAATCAGTATTCTCATCCTTCTCTTACCCACTTCCTGACACCCCCTATAACCTGTCACTCTTTCTCATAACTTTCCACCCTGTGTAACCCCTGCAAAACAGTGGTAGTAAATGCCTTGCTTGGGGCGATATGATTTAAAAAATAGATAGATAGATAGATAGATAGATAGATAGATAGCCCGACAGTTACTATTTCCAAGAATTTAAATGTAAAGTCAATCGTCATCTCCTCTCTCTCATGCTCCTTTCTCCGTCCACTCCACTTTCATCAGTATTCTAATACTTCTCCTGCCCACTTCCTGACACCCCCTATAACCTGTCACTGGTTCTCATACGTTTCCTTCTATATAACCCCCTGCAAAACAGTGGTAGCAAAATACCTTGCTTAGGGAGATATGATTATCAGCCCGTCAAACTGTCCAAGATTCATTATTATTTTTTAGGATTACAGTTTAATTACCTTTTGTAGAATATAAAAAAATATTACATTTTAATATTTTCTCCCTTCCACGTCCATATAAACAAGTATTGTTTCCTGTAGCCGGGTTCGAATCATGTCAACAGGAATGCCCGTGAATATTTGCATCACCAGCATTATTTCATTATTTTCATTTAATGATAACTCTTGTTCTTTAAACATAGCATTTTTATTTATTTATACAGCATTTATTTACTTTCCAGCATAAATTTCAATGACCACATAATTTCAATGACCAAATCTCACTTTGTAGATTTCGATATATTTTTTTACCTTCCAATCAATAACAGGAGACTGGTATTTAATTTTTTCTTTTTTTATAATTCTTTCGTTATAGTCCGCGCATATTTCGAAAGCGCTATTCTATTTTTACATTTATATGTATTTACCGATATTTTGTGGTAAGAGAACTATTGTTTTAAAGGTTTCAAAATAGGACTTCAAATTTAATTATCACCTTGTACGCTACATTATGTATCAAGCAGTTACCACTGAGAGGGCATGAATAGAGATTTCTACAGTTAAACTTGTTACATTACATGTTGAATTCTACAAAGTGGGTATGGTGAATTGTCGTCGAAATGATGCCAAAATGAAAATAACACTGACATAATATTTTAACAGAGATATTTTCTAAAATAACATTAAAAAATTTATTCAGATATTAAAGAGGAAAATTGATTCAATAAAATCGCCATTGGCTTCAAAAACAACTTTGGAATCTTCTGCAACTCTTCTGGGCGGAATAATGTTTGTGTGTGTGTGTGTGTGTGTGTGTGTGTGTGTGTGTGTGTGTGTTATTTACAAATACGTACGGTGGAGTAAAGTAACTCCATTATGATTATGTTCGGATTCACCTTAAAATTTGCTTTTTTACATTGCATATTTTTTCAATATGGTCTTTTTGGTTCGTAACAATGGAAGGATTGTTGACATCAATTTAATGAAATCTTTGTAACACCTGGCAATTGATAATCGGGTAGTTTTGTTTAAAAATATCTGTAAATATACGCATTCATATATATATACATACCCGAAAGCATAGTCATACGCTCACATATTTAAGAGATTGGGCGGATGTGCGTTGTGGTGCAGTGGATATCGAGTTCGAATTCCAGTTCGTATCCATGGCATTCACTTACGCACGAATACCCTTGGGAAAGGTATTAATCCGTCTCTTCCCTCCAGTTATGAGTCAAATAATAGGACAGATTGGGTTCTCTAGCCTTGGCTGGCAACCAGTCTACCGAAGAATGTAATGTCAACCTACTTAGGGATAATTTTCTACCCAGTCAGTCATGTCTCGTATCATGTATGGCACTTAACTGACTGACTGAATATAATAGTTCAAAACATGATTAAGGCTTCTGCTAGGCATAAAGTGGGGGATCGGTTTTCTGTTGTTATGAAGTAATAAATTGATCCCCTACTGATTATACTTAATATAATAATGTAATATAATCTATCTTTTCTCCTTCCAATTATGGGTTAAATAACAGGACAGATTGGCTTCTACAGCCTTGGGTGGTAACCAGTCTACCGCAGAAAGTAATGGCAACCTATTGTGAGATAATCTTCTGCCCAGTCAGTCATGTCTCTTCCGAGACATGATCGACCAAAGCGTGTATCACGTATGACACTTAACTGACTGACTGACTGAGCAGGACTAATCATGGAGACATGCAGAAAGAAACAAGGGAACTAATAGAACAAAGGACATGTTCCTCAACAGGATGCATAAAATTCAAAGATGGAGCGATCATATTAGAGAAAAAGGAAATAAGCGATAGAGTATAAAAAATCTCTTCCACTACAAGAGAGACCAACCGACAATAAACAAACATGCTGGCGGACTGGAAATATTAAAATCAGATGTGGAAGCTGCAATAGACAAACTGGATAGAAAAAAATTCCGCTAAACCAGACAACATTGTAATACAGACGATTTCGACATAGAGAAAGTAACAAAATAATAACTATGACATTGGTGTAATACCAAACGACCTAAGGAGATCCATTTTTATAGTTCTACTTAAAAAGCCCGGTTCAAATTAATGCAAATTCCACTGAATAATCAGTTTAATGAGCCACATAACAAAACCCATCACCCGAAACCTGATGAATAGAGCGACAAACAGAATCAGGCCATAGGACAAGAACAGTGCGGTTTCGTCAAAGACAATGGAAAAAGGAAGGCGATATTTATGTTTAGGATGCTATCAGAAAAGGCAACATAAATGAAAAAGGATTTGTACCTGTGTTTTTTTGACTACACAAAGGCGTTCGACAAAGTACGCCGCAAAGAATTGATAGACACGCCCAGAAACGTCGATACATTTGGGAAAGACATTAGAGTAATCAAGAATCTCTACTGACAGCCAACGGCCTGCATGCGGACAAGAAATGAATTCAGCAGCTATACAAAGATAGAAAGGGGCGTAAGACAAGGATGTGTCTTTTCACCAGATATATTCAACTTGTACAGCGAGACTATTGTGAGGACCCTAGAAGTTATACCAGAATTCGTCATTCGCGGCCACAATTTGAACAGCATAAGGTACACAGAGGATACAGTGCTGATAGCAGACACGGAAAGAAAACTACAAGACCTCTTAAAATGTAGATAAAGAAAGTTGAAAGAAAGGACCATAGATAAATTACAAGAAAACCGAATATATGTTCATCAGCAAACGGAGGAGCCCAAAATGCCAATTACAGGTTCGGGATACTAAAATCAAGCCAGTTCAAAAATTTAAGTTCAAGAGTCATTCAATAAATAAGATGAATTGTTCGGTATAAAGACTTCTAATAAAGATAGAAGCTTACTTTTTTTTTTTTCTTTATTTCTTTTTCAAAGGGATTATTATTTTTTTTTTTTTTTTTTTTTGCAGATTGAAAGAAAACTTTGTGAGTTTTGGAGATTAACAAAGATGGCCGACCAAGAAGCATACTCCAGGATTGAACATAGGTCATTTATCAAGTTTTTGGTTGTTGAAGGGTGCAAACCAGTTGAAATTGAATGTCAACTGTGTATGGTGCCACATGTTTCAGCCAAAAAATGTCTACAAGTGGGCTAAATTGTTTAAAGAAGTTTGAAAGTGACGATAAAGTCAAAAGTGCACAGAACCTTGTGCACAGATGGAAAAAGTGTGACACTGCTGGGAGACTACGTTGAGAAAAAAAAGTAAGTTTTTATCTGTATTAGAAAAATTCACCTTATTTATTGAATGATCCTCGTACTTGGGAAGTGTTCTAAGGGAAGAAGGAAAGTGCTATACTGAGACCCGAAGACGAATTGGAATAGTCAAGGATGCATTCCAGAAGCTGAGCAGAGTATTAAGAGACAGGAAAATTTCGCTAGAAATAAAAAATACGGCTATCTCATCAAAAATGGGAGAAAAAACTTGAAGCAACCGAAATGTCGTTCTACAGAAGGATACTGCGAATATCATAGACCGAGCATGTGAGCAATGATGGCGTTTTGGAAAGGATGGGAACGTAAAGGAAATTAATACTGAGCATCAGGAAATGACAGCTTAATTTTCTGGGATATGTAATGAGGAAGAAAGGCTTGAAGAATCTGATACTCACAGGTCAGCTAGGGAAAGAGAGACAAGAGAAAGAAGCATGTAACATACTTGACTGGCCTGAGCAACTGGATGGCAGAGTGGGGCATTTTGGTGGGATAACAGGAAAGAGCATGCTAATCGTCACCAAGGATAGGAAGACGTAGAAGGCTATGATCGCCTACGTCCTGAAGGGACATGACACATAAAAAAAGAAGAAGATTGAATATTAGTTTGTTTCATTCACAAAGTAAACAGATTTTTAACCATTATTTAAATAATCTTAGATTTTACTTCAGAAGAATAGAGTTTCCACTACCATTGAATTTTCGAGGCCACAAAACATTTGGAGAAATTTCGGACAGCAATTGAATAGTTGAAAACTTCTCAATGTAAGAAATTGCTAATCACTTGCCAGGTGTTTAGATGGGTCAGGTGGATGTGGCAGTGTTTTGTAGACCATTTAATTGTATTGGTTGTGCAACAGAAGGCCGAACATGGCTGTGCAAGAGGGTTGTACTTTTTTCTGGTTCAGCTGTGATTATTTATTCAGTAAGCTGTGGTGAATCGGTCTAACTTAAGCTCACCAAACATTGACCGTAATGTTATTTTGAGGAATTTCAGCTTTGGGAAATGGTTAGGAGTTTCTTTTCGATTCAACCATTACCCTGAACGACCACATTTTTCATCACATAGCACATAACAATTGAGAAATGAGTCATTGATGAAGACATCATAACGACAATTTATTTGGTTTTGAATCAATTCGTGTGGTATATTTATCGAACCTCCTAGAATTTGCAAATGTTCAGAAACTGAGCCAATACATGCAAAAAGTATATAAAATACTATTTTTTAAAAATAATAATTTTTTTTCTGTTTTTGCATGTTTGCATTACTTTTAAAAAGATTTGTTAAATATACAATAACAAAACTCTTTTAATTTTCAGAACAACAACATAGCTAGGAGTTACAACAATTTTTTCTTCTTCAGATCAATATTCGTTCTTAAATGAGACGATAATTCTCCCAGGAGTTCGCTTCGAAATAACAACGTATAGCACCTGAAAAAGGCCAGAACGTACATCGGCCGAAGAGTTGTAAATATGACAATAAAGATTAGGACAGCAGTCCAAACAATGTAAATAGTGTAAATAAACGATAATTTGTGTATATTTCATTGTGATTTTTATAGAAATAAACAATATCGTACTTATTTGTCGACTTAAAGATACAACAAGAAATATAACCGATCAGACAACACCTTGTATTGGTAACTGTCTAGAGTCCGATTACCGACGTCGCGCGATAATCTCCGAGAATTCACGGTCTCTTGCTATGAGCAGCCAAGAATGTGTCCATGATGGCACACTAGATGAGTTGAAATTCCAGTAGAATTCATTATGCTCACTTAAATGCTAATCCCCATGGGAAAGGCATGAATCCATCTTTTCTCTCCCCAGCTATGTGCAAATAGCAGGACAGACTTGGTTCTATAGCCTTGGTTGGCAACCAGTCTACCGCAGTAAGACTTGGCAACATAATGCGAGAAAATTACTTATTGAACAAAAAAGTCCCATGAAACTTAAAGAAAAAAAGCTGGCTCAACCCTCTCAGGGTGAATGCTGCGACAGACAGACAGACAGACAGACAGACAGACAGACAGACAGACCGACTAGATATCAGATATAAAATTGATTTAGATCTCGGAATATCGATGAGGTCAAAGTACGGTGTGTAATCTATGATTAAGCTCTTAGGCATTCGCCTGACTGCTCTATGACACTGTCAGCTCTCTGCCTTCGGGTAGAGGGCGCTCTCTGCTTCCGAGCAGAGAGCACAAACTCAGTCGTGGTTCCGCCGAAGGGTAGAACTACGACTGGGGAAAAATAGACAGATTTTTTGGCCTGGCTATATGGCCGGGAATAACCACTATAAAATGACCATGTGTCACATCTGGCCTTGCGTGGGAAGGCTAGTAAATACAGTTACCTTTAAGGACTGAAAACATCAGTTATGGACGTTACTGTATGTAGTTAAAATATTTAGCGGTTTACTTTATGAAATCTTGAAATAAACTAGATTCTTACATGAATGCGCTTATGGTGCAGTGGATATCGGCTCGGAACGAGAAATCAGGGAGTCGAGTTCGAATTCCAGTTAAAACCATTGCATTCACTTACGCACAAATACTCTTGAGAAAGGTATTAATACGTCTCTTCCCCCAGTTATGAGTTAAATAGCAGGACAGATCGGGTTCTATAGCCTTGGCTGGCAACCAATCTACCGCAGAAAGCAATGGCAACCTACTGCGGGATAATCCTCCGCCCAGTCAGTCATTTCTCGAAAGAGACATGATCGCCCAAGCGTGTTTCACGTATGGCACTTAACTGACTGACTAAATATAAAATTTGAAAACATGATTAAGGCTTCTACTGGGCATAAATTGGGGATCAGTTTCTATTGTTATGAAGTGATAAACTGATCCCCCACTAATTACTACTTAATAATATAATACATCTCTTCCCCTCTAGCTATGAGTCAAATGATAGGACAGATTGGGTTCTATAGCTTTGGCCGGCAACCAGTTTACTGCAGAAAGCAATGTCAACTTACTTCGGGATAATCTTATGCCCAGTCAGTCATCTCTCTTTCGAGACATGATCGCCCAAGCGTGTTTCACGTATGACACTAAACTGACTGACTGAATAGAAACGAGCATCATAAAACATCGCCGAAACTGTCACCGTCAGATGAGTCGAATGGTTGTTTGTAAAAACTAACAGTGGATATGAATAATTGTTAATTTGTCCCAAGTCGACAGATTTTTATTGATTCGTTGATAGATACGGAGGTGTTTAATTTTATTTTACGAGTTAGTATCGTATTATTCATATTTATACTTATAAATACATGATAATACACATACACATATTTATCTAGAATGTTCAGAAAAATCTGAATCTTTTAGAAAGTGAAAAACAACAAAAATCTTCGTCGCCGTCAGGTGGAATTTCCAAGCATTTACTTCCAATACAAAAGACTATATGTGTAAACACATATCTTAGAAATGGTACCATAATCTGATAACTCATGACTACCAGAAGAGGCTCTAGGCAAGGAATGAAGATCATATACCCCAGTAACTGTAATAAAGGGTTCGGTTCGAAATTCCTAGCGCCTGAAGAAGGCTGGAGCGTACAACGGCCGAAACGTCGTGCAAATGGCAACAAAGATAAGGGCAATAGTATGGATAATGTAAATACTGGAAATACTACCTCATCTCAGAAATATAGACAAATACTAAAGGATCGGTACGGACCCGATACCCCAAAAATATGGAGACGAATAGAAGACTTCCAGAGAGTTTTAGATACACTTTTTACTAACCCGTATTCTTGGACTAGTAATCTTCATTCAAGTCTGTATTCTTACGTTAATCCACCTATTTTCTATCTCAATTACTGATGCCAAAAAATAATGAACCGTTTGCGGGCAAGTGAAACAAAAATAGCAATTATATTATGCAATGTAGTCCGCGAATTATCAGTTAACCTGAAAGAAATTTAATAAAAGGTAGAACAAGACATCAAATCAACCATCCGTCCGTGCATGGAATACTGCTGCCATATATGGTCAGGCGCCCCCGTTGTTCATCTCATTGTTTTCAACAGGCTCCAAAGGGGAATCTGTAATGCAATAGGTACCGACTTGGCGGCTCAACTAGAGCCACGTTCTCACCGACGAGATGTGGTTTCCCTCTGTCTGATCTATAAATATTTTCATGACTTCTGCTCCGACGAACTTAAGTCACTGGTGCCCCTGCCACAGGAGTTTACTCGTGCAACGAGACTGGCAACTAGGTCCCACCTATTCACAGTTAAATCAACCAAATGCAGCCTAAAATTCTACTCTACCAGCTTCTTTTCTCGCACCTCCTACCCGTGGAACTCTCTTCCACATTCTTGTTTTCCTGACAACTACAACCTCCAGGAATTTAAATGCAATGTCAATACTTAAGTCTTAACCACTTGACTCTAGTTTTTCACCCTGTATATCTTTTCCTTTTTCTCTACCTTTGCAACTGTCATCGCACCTGTATTCCCATCTTTCTCTTGCTCCTTTCTCGGACACCCCCTGTAACTTGTTCGCCTTTCTCCTTACTCTCCTCCTATTTAATCTTTAACTCTTATGTAGCCCCCTGCGCATCCGTGGCGTTACCGGTTTGCTTGGGGTGAAACGATTAAAAAAAAAACACTAAAAGTACGAAAGGACGCAATCCGGACTTAAATCCTTACTCGGTATGTGAAAGAGTACTGATATTCACAAGAGTACTGATATTCACAAAAAAGGAGTAATTTCTCTCACATTACAAGATGTGAATATGAAATTAATTTCCTCGTAGACATCCGAGAATTTCAAGGATGAAATCTCTTATCAGATTCTATGTATACTGGACCGAAATGAATCAAGACATGGTAAAGTAGAAAAAGCCTGCAGTGGTTGTGCTCTGACACCAAAATTACCTACCACGAAAATACAACCTTAGCCAAATACTCATTGGCCAAGACGGCACATAGATTTTACAGGTTCAATTATACCATTGTCTTGTGGCAGTGGATAGTTTATTAAGTTATCTGAAATTTGTATAAATAAATAAATAAATAAATAAATAAAACATCTACGGTAAAAATGAATTTTTAAACCCAAGTTTTTGCAAGATATGGCATTCCAGATACCATAGTCTCGGATAACGGTGCACAACAAGATTTTTGTAGAATATATAATACTTTTTTTTTTAATCGTTTCACCCTAAGCAAGGCATTCCACTGCCACTATTGCGCTTGGGGCTACATAGGGGAAGGTAAATAGAAAGAGTGGTTAGATATAGGAAATATCAGAAGGGGGGGTGATAGGTAATTGGGAGGATGGGAAGAGTGTTTGAAAGAATGGAAGCGAGCTATTGTGTTAGGAGGTGCCTATTGACCTTACATTTAAACTTCTGAAGATTGTAGCCGTCGGGGAAGCAGTCATGTGGAAGGGAATTCCACAGTCGGGAAGTACGAGAAAAGAAACTGTTGGAGTAGAAGTTGTGGTTGCATTTTATCGGTTTCACTGTAAAAGGTTGGGATCTAGTTGCTAATCTAGTATCTCGTGCAAATTCAAACCTAGGGGGCACCAGTGATCTAAGTTCATCGGAGCAGAAGCCGTGAAAGTATTTATAGAAGAGACACAGGGAAGCCACGTCGCACCGGTGAGAGAGAGACTGCAGGCAGTCTGCCAAGTCAGTATCGATCACATTACAGACCCTCCGCTGTACCTTGTCGAGAAGCCCAAGGAGAATAGCAGGGGCACCCAACCAGATATGGCAACAGTATTCAATGCACGACCGGATGGTAGATTTATAAATGTGCAGGATAGATACTACCCCACCGTTTTACTTAAGGTCAAATAGAGAAGGTGAACGGTTTATGAGTACTTTCTAATCCTGCATATTAATCAAATACACTTGATAGAAGTTTGCTGGTTTCAGAAAATCTTCTATACGCTAAGAAATACTACATAAATTCTTAAAAGTTTACCGGATAACGCCAAATAGCAATACACTGTCATGCATGTCGCCGGCAGAATTAATGTTTGCAAGAAAAATTAATTCGGTCTCCGACCGACAAGTTGTTACCAAGTCGAAATAAGCACAGATAATAAAAAGGACAACAAAGATTGGCGAAAAGTTGTTTTTCAGAATTTATAAAGAGGGAAAAGAAATGTGGGAATTAAGAATAATAATGTAACGAAAAAACATGGTAAAAAGGAAAAATAGGACCATAAAAGACATTATAATCACTTAAAGAAACGTTTTACTGAAGAAAAAGTACGAAAGACTGGAAGAACCCGTGAAAGTACAGGATGATTTTTTTTATGTAAGAAAATAAAATTAAAATTAAAAAATAAAATAAAGAAAAGTTTCCTTTTGTTTATTTTATCTTATTTTTAAATTTAAATTTTATTTTTAAAAAATTATTTATTTTATTTAACAAAAATAGAATAAACAAAAAAGGTTGATCCTAAACGTAAAAATACGAAGTTAAGAACGTTGGCGTACTCGGTATTTACTCGTGCCTTTTCACAAAGTCAGGATGTGGCACAAGACCGATCTTACCGTGGGAATTTCCCAGCGCGTTGGCAATCTCGCCAAAAAGAGGATGGGGGAAATCACTACTAAATAAAAAATGAATTCATTGACGTCGTTGCACTCAGTCTTTAGAGTATTTCTTACAAACATCAAGACGAGTGCCTAAGACAGACTCAACCTTTCAACCGTTAGAAACGGAGTCGTAACAAAATCCCAGGACAAAAGTAAACAAACACACGTGGATCTATTTTTCTAAATTCACCTCAAATAATGTAAAGTTGCTAATCGCAAATATTTATTCACTCCAAGAAGTTATAAATTTTAAATCAACATTAGTACGCGCCTCCAATTAAAGCTTATAGACATAGCATCAGGTCATAAAACGGTACCTACTACTATTCTGACAGAGATGCGAAAAATGCCAAACCCTGAAACGGGCTAACGCGCACATGCTAAACCATAAATTAAAGTAGACAGATATATCATCAAATCGTAAAACGGCGCCCGCTGTCACTTTAAAAAAGAGGCGAAAATCCATATCCTACTACTGCGCACATATATATAAACCATAAACACACACATACATGAACTAACCCACTTACAGGTACACACACACATACTCAATACAATTAACGACAGCAGTAGCAGTGAAAGAGGACCATTCGTTTAAAGGCACGGTCCAACAGCGGACAGACGTGAAATCAAGCTCTCCTATCATTCTGATCTCAAAATATTAATGAATAATAAATAGGTAATACCCAACACCTTTTTTACTTTCCGTTATTATACTAAGCGCATTGTGATCGCCTTCATATACCTACCCATACACTTTATATACACAATGCTTCAAGCAAATTACAAAACTCCCCTATCCAAAATTAGTATCATTTTTAATACATTTTGGACACTCTTTTTAAACTCCACAACAACTCCAACCCCTCATCATGAAAATAACAAAAACAAAACAAAACAAAAACAAAACAAAAAAAAAACCCACAAAAAACAGGGTGTTATTCACATTTCGTAAATGCGGATGATACTCGAGGTGCTTACAAGAAATGTTTTACAATTTAGTTAATAAAGAAAAGAATCTGTTTATGGCTTGTTTCTCGTTTGGAGCGGGAACGGAGAGCTCACACTTAGAAAATCGCCCACCTGAGTCGCCCACATTTGAGGCGTTCGCACAAGTCAACCCAACCGGAGTGCAACTGAAGGGTCGCGCTCTGGGAGAATTTGGTGTGAACTTTAGAAAATATAAATTATTTTTATTTTAGGTAGAATTAACAAAAAAAGATTCTCGACTCTTTAGTCAACGGTTAGCAGAAATAGTGACGGACGTGCTTACATATTAAACTCTCGCACCGGTGTCGTTGTTGAAGATAGGCAAGTTCCTTCTGAAACAAATGGTACATTGATATCTTTATCCTATTTTGGATATAGTGATTTTTCTAAGGCCGAAAGTAAGGGACACCCAGTGAGGATCAAACTTACTACTCAGTTGTAATGATTTTTAGCGAGACAAGCTTGTTAACCATTACACTACCTCGAGGTACCCATCCTATTTTGGAGATGGAAGAAATAATTCTGCGTCTCTGATCATGTTGTTCCATTTTTCTGACTTGTAAAATCTTACATTAAATCCGATTTTTTTTTAATACGACACTACTTTTGTGGGAAAATGTTCAGTCAGTAGAATCACATTAAGGCAGATGGAAAAGAAAAAGAACCAACCAGCTAGCGACATAATGGGACATAAATGGGCTTCTATCGTAACATCTGCGTCATTACCTAATATGTAAGAAAACGGAGAAAATTTAGGGCGAAGCAGTGAGGAATTGCGAGTTCAACCATAATAGAAAATACGGCTTCTGTGATAGTAAGACGGTCTGTATAACAGATGGATTGTGATCTGTGGGATTCGCAGGGTTTTTCTGCTTGTTGTGGATGCTGTCGGCAAAATGCCTTCACCATTAAGAACTGCAGGTGTGTTCAATCGAGCATATAGCCAAAAAAAAAAACCAAAAAAAACCAGAAGAGACGATTTTATAACTTATAAATTTGTACTCTTCACCTAAGACGAGACTTGTATACGAAAGGGTGTGTATATAAAAGGCCCAGGAGCCACTATTGGTAGGTGATTATGTTAAGCGGTAGTTTATATGAATAGAAGGGGAAGATAACTCAGAACTTGAACAGATTATAGTGTTTGGGGAAACATGCTCTTCGGAGTCTCTTCCACAGAAGAGGGATTCACAGGAAGAAGTGGGAATTACTTCTCACCAATGAACTACGGGGGGTATATGGATGATTTGCTACTATGTAAGTGGCATTTTGGGTTCGACCTGACGGAACCAAGGAATGTAGTTCGTTCGAGCACTTTTCACGAAATAGCGATGGATCAATGAAAGTCAGGCCACATCCCGCCTGTGGGAAAGATTTTTTGGAGGGCGAGTATATACAGTGGAACCTCTACTTACGAAATTCGCTCGTTCTGGAAATCGTTTCGTAACGGGGAAATATCGTAAGTAGCGACGCTTTTTTACCCTATAAATGCCATAATCGGTTCCAAGCCTCCACCTCGAAACCCTCAAAATCTCGTGAGGCTACAGCATCGGGCCACAGCTTTTTCCAAGCCGCATTAAGGGTACGTCTGGTCACCTCCTGCCAAGCCATGTCGATTATCTTGAGGCAAACAACAATATCGAAATGCTGCTTCCAAAACTCACGAAGGGTAAGCTGGGTGTTTTAGTGATGTCGGAACATCTCTTGAACAGATGTTTCATGTAGAATTTCTTGAAGTTCGAAATGACTTGTTGGTTCTTTCGAGACATGATCGCCCAAGCGTGTTTCGCGTATGGCACTTAACTGACTGACTGAAATCATGATTAAGGCTTATACTGGTCATAAAGTAGGGGATCGGCTTTCTATTGTTATGAAGTAATAAACTGATCCCCCACTAATTACTACATAATAATATAATACATTTGTTTCCCTCCTAGCTATGAGTCAAATAACAGGACAGATTGTGTTCTATAGACTTGTCTGGCAATCAGTCTACCGCAGAAAGTAATGCGGGATAATCTTCTGCCCAGTCAGTCATGTCTCTTTCGAGACATGATCGCCCAAGCGTGTTTCGCGTATGGCACTTAACTGACTGACTGATTCTCCCAGCAGTGTCACACACTTTTCCCATCTTTGCACAAGCTTCCGTATTCCGTCAGCGTAAAAAATCTTTGGACTGATGTCTCAGCAAATCGCTTACAGCACTTTTCACTTCGTCGTCACTTTCAAACTGCTTTAAACAATTTAGCCCACTTATAGATATTTTTTGGCTGAAAAATGTGGCACCATGCACAGTTGACAGTCTCCTATGAATTTCAACTGGTTTGCACCCTTCATCAGCCAAAAACTTTATAACTGATCTCTGTTCAATCCTGGAGCACACTTCTTGATCGGCCATCTTTGTTAATCTTCCAAACTCTCAGATTTTGTTTTTTCAATCTACAAAAAATTAAATTCCTTTGAAAAAGAAGTAAAGAAATGTACGCTTCATCATGTTAAGAGTCCTGTAGAAGGAAAACTCTGAAATCGAAATGTGAGGATGATTCTTTGTGGACCACCACGTTCTTTAGAAATATGAGGCTTGTTTAGCACAAACCACCCTCACTATAATCATATAATATGTGAATGTAGTCTGATTGTTTGCGCTAGAAATATCTCTTAGGTTCATAAAACCAAGAATGAAAACGCCATAATTCGTTTTAATTTAAAAATTGTGCGTTCATAAATTCCCTGTCACGTGAGCGGTCAAATAAAAGACCGTTACAAGAGCGTTCATAAAAAGAAAAACAGTAAACAGTAAAATCAGTTATTAAAAATCGCCCGAAGACACCACTCATGGTAGAAACCTAGGTCGCGTTATAACTTGTTTACAAATGGAAAATATTCAAACGTTCTACAATATAATTGTATCGAACACTTTTAAATATAAATATGCCATGGTCTAACCCTATTATAACCAAAAAGTAAGTATGCAACAATCAATATACCTGTCTATATATATATATATATATATATAGTCATCCGAAGACAGATCTGTTTCGCTGTATCACAGCTCATCCAGACATCCGATTGCTTTTGACCCAGGATTGAAACCCGACCAAATTGGTGTCAGTCGGCGCTTTTACCTCTGAGCTATGGGCGCTCAGTAGACGGAGGCAGATTTTTAGCGTATCATGTATCATACGCCAGTAGTTAGAGTGCTCTAATTCATTACTGAATGAACGATGCATATGTGCTAGAGTAGCTACTGTTTTTCAAAGTCTCCCATTCTTCCAGAGTGCTCAATCAGGGTGTGAGGGCGTAAATAGTCATCCGCAGACAGATCTTTTTCGCTGTATCACAGCTCATCAGTACGGTTAATTGGCGGCAGTCGGCGATTCTACCTGTGAGCTATGGGCGCTCGGTAGAAGAAGGCAGAGTTTTAGCGTATGATGTATTATACGCCAGTAATTGGAGTGCTCTAATTCATTACTGAATGAGAAACACACTTTTATGTATGTATGTATGTATGTATGTATGTATGTATGTATGTATGTATGTGTATACTTGTATGTATATTTCTGTGCGCGTGTTTCTCTGTATATTTGTGTGTATCTATGCATATCGTTGTGTTTGTGACTTTATTTATGTATATGTTGCTTTGCATTTTTTTTTAGTTTGGTGGGGATTTTGTGCACATATTTTATTTTTGGTATGTGAATTTGCGTGCTTATATATTTAATTATATCTATATATTCATGCGATGGAATATAACTGTGTTTATCATAAAAATCTATGTGACCCTCACCCCTGCTCATCCTGTCATTCGAATTCAGACTTCCATGTATCCAATATATGTAGCGTTCATAGACATTAGCGCTGAATTTTACAGATTTCTATTGACATGTCGCTAAAAAGAATAGTTAAAAAGTGTGTATATGAGTGTATGTTTATATTTTAAACTGTAATATAGTCCCTGATGATGAACGATGACGTTCGTAAGTACTAGGACAACTTTTGGACAATCTTTATACAAATATATTTCGGAAATAAAAAGCCTAATCAGAAAATATGAAAAAATTCAAATGAAAATATATAAGATTATGTTGTCTCTATTGTTTAAAACAACTTGTTTAAAAGAAAAGATGCTGCCAAAATACACGCAAATGTTTAAATGTATATATACGCATATATATGTATATGTTTGTATGCATATGTATGTGTGTGTCTGTACATATATATATATATATATATATATATATATATATATATATATATATATACATACATATATGTGTGTGTGTCTGTCTGTCTGTCTCTCTTTCCCCTTTCATCTTTGGAATAACTTTATATTACTTTAAACATGCTGCTCGGTAGAATTTAGAATTTGAAATTCGTAAAATCTAACATTAATTGGTAATAGTTCTTTGAAACGAATTTAATTTTTTATTATACAATGAAATGAAAGTTAGTAACACGGATTTCTATTTTGAACAAATACAAACGTCAATGCACTAATAAATTGTTTTTAGGGTATGTTGTCATGTTTTTCAAATGAGCATTTACTTGTATTTTGATTCGTCATCACAGATTACATAATAATGCCTCCCCTACTGAGGGGGTTTAGCTAGTTTTGAACCTTTTAAAACTCTTCATCTCGATATCAACACCATCACTTGACAAGACACAAGAAGTGTTGAAACAAAATAGTTACTTTGTGATGATGTTATAACATAATTATTTTTATGAATTTTTAAATAAAATTTAAAAATAAATTTTATTTTTTCTACTCTTTTAAGAATAGTGTTTTTTTTGTTTTTTATTTTTATTTTGTTGTTTTTTGGATATCGGAATTTTACTCTATCCACACCAACCCTTTACTTATATATATATATATATATATATATATATATATATATATATATATATATATATGTGTGTGTGTGTGTGTGTGTGTGTGTGTGTGTGTGTGTGTGTGTGTGTGCGCGCGATTGGTAAATTGTCGTCGTTTTAAATTTTTAATTTCATGCATTCACGTGGTTTGTTTTTGATTTTGTTGACTGCATAGTATTGCAGGGTCAGTAGTTAGAATGCTCTAATTCATTACTGAATAAGCGAAGTCAAAGGACGCATCTCAAAAGATAACCATAGTACTGAGAGACACGAATATCTCATTAGAAACAAAGAAAAGCGTGCTAGACGACTATGTAATATCTGTCCTTCTGCTGGACGTTGTCTTCAAGGATGAAGAAGAGGCTTGAAGCAACAGAAATGTGGTTCAACAGAAGGATACTGAGTAAACCATGGAAGATATAATGTCAGACAAGGTTTGAATTTAGCCTTAAATAATATGTTCCTGGTTTCTTTAATCTCTGACAGAAGGTAGCTGAAGAGAGTGACAAGAAAGGACTAGAAATAAACTGCAAATCAGCAAAAAAGGCAGCCCAAAATGCCAATTACAGGTGGGGGACTCTAAAATCAAGCAGGTACATAAATTTAAATACCTGGGAAGTGTTCTAACAGAAGATGGATATTGCGACACTGAGATTAGTGTGTAATGCATAAATATTATACAAAATTACAAAAATTTACATAATAGTCTTTTTTTTTAAATAAAGGTTAAAGGAAACTGGACAAAAGTTAAGGAACGATCTTGTTAATACTTGATTGGGAACAAAATATCAACAAAATTCAACATTTGGTAAAACATCCGCTTATTTTCAATGACTTCTCTGCATCGTCGACCAAATGATCTAATTAATTTCTTGCAGAAATCAGCAGTAATTCCCTCCCATTCGTCTTTCAATAACTCCTGTAGTTGATCTTGGTTTTTCGGGTTTCTTTTCTGAGCCCTTTCTCCAATTATCTTCCAAACATTTTCGATTGGATTCAGTTCGGGGCTCTGTGCTGGCCATCTCATTAGGGTGATTCCTTCTTCTTCAAATAAAGCCATAACCTTCTGAGCCTTGTGGCAAGGTGCATTGTCCTTCATGAAAATAGAAGATTAAAAAAGATTATGGTGTAATCTTGGTACCACATGCTGCTGAAGAAGCGTTTTGTAAATCTCAGCATTGATATTGCCATGTACACGGATGATAGGGACAACTCCTGCAGATGAAATCATTCCCCACACCATCACACTGCCGCCACCAATCTTAACGGTTTTTTTTTTGACACATTGAGAAGACAGTCTTTCACCTGTTCTACGGCGTACCTAAGTTTTGCCCTCGGAACCAAATATAGTAAATTTGGCCTCGTCACTGAAATGAACTGTATCCCATTGTGCGTCAGTCCAAACGACATGTTCTCTCCCATACTCCAGGTGTGCCCTTTGGTTTCGCTTTGAAATGAGAGGCTTCGAAGCTGGAATACGGGCATGCAATCCTGCATTTTTTAACCTGCGATCAACCGTCTTCCTTGAGATCTTATTATCTGCATCTTCATTAAATTTACGGGGAATTGATGTAGCAGTTTGAAAACGTTTTTTTTGTAGATATTCTAACAATTCTTTGATTTTCTCTTTGTGATGTTTTTGGGGGTCTGCCGGTTTTGCATCTAACGTTTTATCGGTTTTATACCTGCTTATTACACGACGAACGACATTTTTAGACCTATGAACAATATCAGAAATTACTGAAATTGACCTTTTGTTTTGATAGTTAACGATAATGAGTTTTTTTTTCTTCAAAGAGAGCGTTTTGCGTGTAGAATTTACCATATTGTTTAAAAATGATAAATGAACTTATTGCTATAGTTGAAAAGCTTCATCGAGTTTTTTTTTTTTTACAATGTAGATGAAAAGTTTATGCAAATTATTAACATCGTCCCTTAACTTTTGTCCAGATTTTTTTCTTTTGTTCCATTTAATCTTTACTTAGGATGCGCGTTATGGCGCAGTGGATATTGGCTCGGAACGAGAAATCGAGGAGCCGAGTTCGAATTCCAGTTGAATTCCTTGCATTCACTTACGCGCAAATACCCTTGGGAAAGGTACTAATCCGTCTCTTCCTTCCAGTTATGGGTTAAATAACAGGATAGATTGGGTTCTATAGCCTTGGCTGGCAACTAGTCTACTGCAGAAAGCAATGGCAACCTACTGCGGGATAATCTTCTGCCCAGTCAGTCATGTCTCTTTTGAGACATGATCGCCCAAAGCGTGTATCACGTATGGCACTTAACTGACTGAATCTTTACTTAAAAAAAAACAAAAAAAAAACTATTTTCTAAATTTTTGTAACTTTGTATACTATTTATGCATTACACCCTAATCTTTGCTCGGTAAAAATTTCATTGCTAATCATGCATTACATACCGTTCATTATATTATGGCAGCTACTCTCTCTCTCTCTCTCTCTCTCTCTCTCACTCTCACTCTCTCTCTCACTCTCTCTCACTCTACTCTCTCTCACTCTCTCTCTCACTCTCACTCTCTCTCTACTCTCTCTCACTCTCACTCTCTCTCACTCTCATCTCTCTCTCTCTCACTCTCTCTCTCTCTCTCTCTCTCACTCTCATTCTCTCACTCACTCTCTCTCACTCTCTCTCTCACTCTCTCTCTCACTCTCATTCTCTCTCTCTCACTCTCTCTCTCACTCTCTCTCACTCTCACTCTCTCACTCTCTCTCTCTCTCTCACTCTCATTCTCTCTCTCACTCTCTCTCTCTCACTCTCTCTCTCACTCTCACTCTCTCTCTCACTCTCTCACTCACTCTCACTCTCTCTCTCTCTCTCTCTCTCTCTCTATATATATATATATATATATATATATATATATAGATATAGATATTGTTCCTTCAGATATTCTTTTATTCGGTTCCATGCAAAATCTTTTCATTTGTAAAAATTTGAATTCTTTGAATTACAAAAAACACCTCAATGAGTTTTTTGTTGAGAAATCGCCGAAATTCTGAGAAGACGGAATTTTTAAGTTGAAGGAGAAATGGGAAAACGTTGAGCAACAAAATATTTTATATTTAGTTGAATAAATATTTAATGGCATAATTATATATATATATATATATATATATATATATATATATATGTGATAAAGTGAATTAATAAATATACATGTCATGGTGCATATATGTACAGAATTATTATACAGGCAGTAATAAAGCAGTGTTCAATGTAGTATGAACTGAGCCATATATATATATATATATATATATATATATATATATATATATATAATATTTTATAACGGATTTTTTATTATTAGCTTGGATGATACATATTTCACCGCTTTGATGTTTTTAGCGCGGCTCGTCAGATCCAAATAATTAAAATAATCAAAAATCCGTTATAAAGTATTACTCTGTTAAATAAATGAATTTAACTTTGGGTTCTCTCGAGGTGGTCTCTTTTGGAATTTACCCGGATTACATACCAATTGTACTGCATTATATATATATATATATATATATATATATAATAAAGTGAATTAATAAATATACATGTAATGGTGCAGCATTTTTGTACAGAATTATTATACAGGCAGTAACAAAGCAGTGTTCAATGTAGTATGAACTGAGCCATATATATATATATATAGCATAGTGATGATCCACGTATACTGTCTTAATATGTATAGGAAAGAATATTAAAACGTTTTGAGTTTGAAAATGTGTTTTTTTGACAGTATTTGTTTATTTCTACTATTATATTTTAAATATTATAAATATAAAATATGATAGTGGAAATAAACAAATACTGTCAAAAAACACATATTCAAACTCAAAACGCTTTAATATTCTTTCCTATATATATATATATATATATATATATATATATATATGATGTAAAAGTGTTTTTTTTTCTTTGAGAGAAAAAAGCGACGTAATTTCAGCCCCGGTTTCCTTTTTACATACCCCCCCACTTTCCAAAGCGACTTCAACAACAACAGAACCTACTACATTAACGTACGACAGGTCGCATTTTCAAAGCGTTGATTCTTCCTTTTCTCTTTCTCTCTCTCTCTCTCTCTCTCTCTCTCTCGTCTCCTCCTCTTCTGTTTCCGCTGCTTCCAACTTGAATGACATTTGATCCCTGCCCGCTTAGCTGACCTACCCTTTTCCCCCCTACCCACAAACGCTTTGAAATGAAACGGAGGGTAGCTACTTCACCGCAGCCTACCGGACATGATCGGCCCACCTCAGCCTCATCGCATTGAGCATCAAATACATCTTCCATCCTTCCTGTTCAGTGTCCCTAATATTTTTCAGATTAGCGCAAATACAAGTTATGAGGCATTTGAAATGAATTCCGTTCGAAGTTTCCAACATTTTGTACGGATGGGGGGGGGGGGGGTTTAAAATAGTAAAATCATCTCAGAAAATTTTCTTTTTCTTATCACTATGTGATCGTGTCTCTCCACAACGTCCTATTCTTTATAGTCGTTAACTATGTGTGTCCCTTTGCCAAACCTTATCTCTGTCCCGTAAATTCATCTGGTAGCTAGTCTGCTGCCTCCCCCCGTACTTTTTGCCTTAGATATGTCCCTGTGAGTGTCAAATTCTCTAAGTACCCCTTTCTTTTTATATTTCCTAGGAATTTCAGCTGTCATTTTCTGATTCTTAGTTAGTCAGTTAAGTGCCATCCGTGATACAGACTTTGGGAGATCATGTCTCTTTCGAGACATGACTGACTGAGCAGAAGATTATCCCGCAGTAGGTTGCCAATAGGTTGTCATTTCTTTCTGCGGTAGACTGTTTGCCAACCAAGGCTATAGAACCCAATCTATCCTATTATTTGATTCATAGCTAGAGGGGAAGAGATGTATTATATTATAAGGTAGTAATTAGTGAGGGATCAGTTTATTACTTCATAACAATATAAAACTGATCCCCTACTTTATGCCCAGTGGAACCCTTAATCATTTTTTCAACTATTATATGTTAAGTGCCATATGTGATGCACGCTTTCAGCGATGATATCTCGGAAGAGACATGTCTGACTGGGCAGAAGATTATCCCACAGTAGGTTGCAGTTACTTTCTGCAGTAGACTGGTTGCCAGCCAGAGATATAGAACCGAATCTATCCTATTATTTAACCCATAACTGGAGGGAATAAACGGATTAATAACTTTCCCAAGGGTATTTGTGCGTAAGTGAATGCAAGGACTTCAACTGATTCTTAGTTTGCGTCTTTTATGTTTCCGTTCTCCTTAATAGTTGTTTGCCGTTTAAGCGCAGTCATTCTCAGTATCCTTCAGTAGAACCACATTTCTGTTGACTTCTAGTTTCTTTTTATCTGGGATGAAATTGTTTTACATACAAAAAGTTCTGTTTTTTACATAAATATTTCGGCACGCTTTGTTCTTATGAAAATTTTCTGTTTCTTCATACTTTGCTTAGCTTCTTGAAATCACCTTTTGTAATTCTAATGCTGGTTCGGATTTCGGTGTTGCATTCCCATCGTCTGTCAGAACACTTTCCAGATAGATACATTTTTGTACTTAAGAAAAGCTACTTACTTTTGTGCAGTGGTTTTTGGTGTGACTACATTACATAGCAAGCTCCGGTGATTGAGAACTGAATCTTGCTTGAAGTCAGATTTGAGCAATGCTGCAGAAGATGACAATTAATTAAGTAATGATCTTGTAAAAATATGTGGACATAATTAAATTCGATAAATCTAGACAACTATATAGTTAACAGCTTGCAGCTGAGGACAGGTGTAAATACTGCTACTTGATATAGCAAGCACCTGAGATTTTTTTTTTAATAATCATGTTGCCCCAAGAAAGGGCATTTTACTGCCACTGTTTTGCAGGGAGTTACAAATAGAAGGAAAGTTATGAGGAGGAGTAACAGGTTATAGGGGGTGTCAGGAAGTGGGTAAGAGAAGGATGCGTATACTGATTAGAGTGGAGTGGACGGAGAAAGGAGCACGAGAGAGAGGATGCAAGTTAGTGAGATAGGAGATGACTATTGACTTTACATTTAAATTCTTGGAGACTATAGCTGTTGGAAAAGCAAGTAAACGGAAAGGAATTCCACAGGCGGGAAGTGCAAGAAAAGAATCTGGTGGAGTAGAATTCGCGTTTACTATTTATTGGTTTCACAGCAAAAGGGTGGGTGGGACCTAGTTGCTAATCTTGTGGCTCGAGTAAATTCATGTATAGGGGACACCAGTGAGCTAAGTTCATCGGAGCAGATGCTGTGAAAGTATTTGTAGAAGAGGCCCAGGGAAGCCACATTGATAAGAAATTCGAGTTCGAATTCACGCGTTTTAAGAATAAATTTGAAAGTCCTAAGACTATTCAGAATAAAAAAATTGAAGACACTCGTATAAAAGTGGAAAACTTCGAGGTTTAGATATTTGATAGATAAATATAAATCCGAAGGCTTCATGTATGGCCTTCTCTGTAATAAGAGATTAAAAATGCTATCAATTTAAAAGTACAATAAACAAAACTTTAACATTTTTCAGACACATACTCAGTCGGTTGAGGTCTCAAACATTGTATGTAATTCCATGAAGTCTATTTTAATAACAAAGTATTTTGCGACGGTAATATAATTATAATATATATTTATCCTTTTAATCACGTTAAAAATACTAACTTGCATAAAGATTATTCAAAGTATCCAGCGATATCAGTCAATCAGTTAAGTGCCATACGTGATACACGCTTGGGCGATCATGTCTCGAAAGAGACATGACTGACTGGGCAGAAGATTATCCCGCAGTAGGTTGCCATTGCTTTCTGCAGTAGACTGGTTGCCGACCAAGGCTATAGAACCCAATCTGTCCTGCTATTTAACCCATAACTGAAAGGAAGAGACGGATTAATACCTTTCCCAAGGGTATTTGTGCGTAAGTGAATGCAATGAATTCGGCTGGAATTCGATCTCGGCTCCCCGATTTCAGCGATATACTTTACTAAATTCTTAACGAAATCGATCTTTATTGCGTGTGTGTACATCTGTCTAAGAATTGATTGCGGTGAAATGAGAATTTTGCTTGATTTTGGTAAAAATAATGTCAATTCGATTTAAGGTTCAATCTGGGAAGACTGCAACAAAGCAGTTCACAGTATAGACGTTGGAACGCGTCCCAGAGCTAAAGTAAAAGGCGGGGTATTTTGAACACAGAAGACAAAATTCATTATGGAATATTTCGTTAACATAGAGGATGTTTGAAGGAAGATACAAGACAAATAGACAAATCACTCCTATGTAAAAAATAAATAACGTTCTCTGAATTCCCCTGCACTCTGGAAGATTTTATCTCCAATAAAATAATAAAAAAACTGCATTAAATCCTTCCATCGACCACACGCACTCATGTTACAAACTCGACGCAACAAACGATCATGTCACTGGGATGGAAATTTTTTTTTCGTTAAGAATCTTTTTCAAATTTTTTGCTTTCCGCTTTAGCGTTTGTCTAGATCAAATTTAGATCTAATTCTTTATTGGTTGTCGTGGAGCCGGTAAAAGGTCCAGCAAGAATAATACAAAACAACCAAATAGAAAATAACGAATATATATTAAACACAGCAAAATACAACAATTGGAACTTTTTTTAGTAGAACGATAATACGGGTTAGTGAGTAATACTATAATTCGACACTCGAACTGGGACTCATAATGGTCGTTACGGTATCAGTGTTCGTAGACGACTCTCGGCTATGTTCAGGGCGCTCTCCTCAGGCTATCTACTAGCTACTCCCTGTCTATCTACTCTCACCTCTTGTGAGGGGAGGTATATGTATTGGTTGGAAGAGTTCATTTCCGTTGTGGGTGATGCCGCCATGACACTGATGCAATATACAATTTGCTTCAAATGTATTGCGTGATTTTATATTTTGATGAGTGAATAATGATGTTATGAATTTATATAAACAAAATATTTGAAATATCATCTTATTGTGAGAAGACGGTTAAAATGGTGTTACCCGTAATAAGAGACGACGGTATAAATAGTGTTACCCGTATTGGAAGACGACTGTATAAATGATGTTACCCTTATTGAGAGATGACGTCATAAATGGTGTTACCCTTATTAAGAGACGACTGTATAAATAGTTACTCGTATTGAGAGACGACAGTATAAATGGTGTTACCCGTATTGGGAAACGACTGTATAAATAGTGATAGCCGTATTGTGAAACGACGGTATAGAGGGAGTTACCCGTATTGTGAGACGACGGTATGAATGGTGCTACCCGTATTGAGAGACGACGGTATAAATAGTGTTACCCGTATTGGAAGACGACTGTATAAATAGTGTTACCTGTATAAAAAGACCACGGTATAAATGGTGTTACCCGTATAAAAAAGACCACGGTATAAATGGTGTTACCCGTATTTGGAGACGACTGAATTAATGCTGTTACCCGTATTAGGAGACGACGGAAGACGACGGTTTAAATGGTTTTACCCGTATCGGGAGACGTCGGTATAAATAGTGTTACCCGTATTGGGGGACGCCGCTATAAATGGTGTTACCCGTATTAAAAGACCACGGTATAAATGGTGTTACCCGTATTGGGAGACGACTGTATTAATGGTGTTACCCGTATTAGGAGAAGACGGTATAAATGATGTTACCCGTATTGGAAGACAACGGTTTAAATGGTTTTACCCGTATTGTGAGACGACGGCTTAAATGGTGTTACCCTTATTAAGAAACGACGGTATAAATAGTGTTACTCGTTTTGAGAGACGACGTTATAAATGGTGTTACCCGTATTGGGAAACGACTGTATAAATAGTGTTACCCGTATTGTAAGACGACGGTATAGAGGGTGTTACCCGTATTGTGAGACGACGGTATGAATGGTGTTACCCGTATTGGGAGACGACGGTATGAATGGTGTTACCCGTATTGTGAGACGACGGTATGAATGGTGTTACCCGTATTGGGAGACGTCTGTATAAATGGTGTTATGCGTATTGTGAGACGACGGTATAAATGTCTGAACGTTTATTCAAGTTTACATTCAAAATCAAAACCTTAAATTCTGTCTTTTTATTTCTCTCACATATTTTTCTTTCTTTGACGTTGAGAAAGACAAAAAAAATTTATTTCAGTTCCGGACTCTTTTATCCGCCATGTTTTAACGATGTAATTATTTTGAATTTCATTCGTTTATTCGTTCAATCCTGAATCATTCTTTTCAATCATTATTTTATTCTTCGAAGGGAAACTGAATTGGTTGAATGTTTCTCTCACTTTTAAACTCATTTTTTTTTTTTGTCATATGCTCAGAAATTTATATTTTTAACCTCTTTCTTATTCATTTTCAAATATCGTTCCCACTCTCCATATATTTTTAGCGGGTACAGATGATTGTGTAGAAATCCTCATTTTTTGTTTTTAAAACTGATATCTCACAATACGCGTAACGCCATTTATACAGACATCTCCATACCGTAACACCATTCATACCGTCGTCTCTCAATACGGGTAACACCATCTATACCGTCGTCTCACAATACGGGTAACACCATCTATACCGTCGAAAATTAGTGGAAGTAACTATTATATGCTTATTATATAGTTACCTCCACTAATTTTCGATAACTAAATTTTAAAGTGAATTTTTTAAAAATAAAAAATATTTCTTGAAGATTTCGTTTTAGATTTAATTGAAAGCTAAATGATTAAATTTATTATTTCCAGTAAGCAAAATACTTTATTGTATTTCAAATAAAGATTAAATTGATTAGAATCTCAACTTTTTCAGGGTTGTCTGAAGTTATCAACTTTTTCGTCCATTTTGACAGATTGACAAGTTGGTAAACAAATTTAATTCACGATTTGAAAAATCATGCAAAAATTTAATATACATTATTTTTGGAAAATTAGCAAATTCAAAATTAAATTATGCTGATTTGAAACAAGTATTAATTGCTTAGAGCATGAAATTTTGGATAAAAGTATATATTTATATACTCTTCTCCGCCTCTTTGTCTGTCGCTCTTTCTCTCCCTCACACATGATTGTGCGTGTATGGGCGAGTGCATTTTTTTTTTTATATAATTAAAGATTTATTTCTTAATCTGTCCGTATTGTTTAATCCGCTATTATCTCTTGATATCTAAAAACATCATTTTTAGCGGGTACAGATGATTGTGTAGAAATCCTCATTTTTTGTTTTTAAAACTGATATTTACGGTCTTTGAAGGAATTGAATACGTTTTTTTATAATCGCTTCATCCTAAGCAAGGCGATAATGCCACTAAGACGCAGGAGGGGTGTACAGGGAGGGAAAGTGAAAGAGAATGAGGAGACTGAGAATGGGGAGGATTGAGAAAAGGGAAAAAATGAACAGGGTTCAAGAAAATGGCGATCGAGTTTTGCAGATTGTAATTATCAGGTAAGCAAGAAAACGGAAGGACATTTCGGCAGGTGAAACGTGCGAGATAAAAAGAATCTTTTAGAGCCAAAGTGGCAACTGCATCTAGCTAGTTCAAGTGTAATTAAGGAACAAGGGAAAAAAAGACTCATCTGAGTAATTGCCATGAAAATATCTGCATAAAAGACATAAAGAAGCCACGTCACACCGGTGAGAAAGTGACTGAAGTCGAGATGCCTTGTTAGGATCTATTATAAAGGGTGTCCATAAAGATCGTGTGCACTTTAAAAAATTTAAAACTTAATTTGTATTTGCGATATAAATAATTTGTAAAAATGATTAGAAAGAAGTGTAACTATATTTTTAAGGTTTTATTGAAGTTTCCACATGTCCTCCTTGATTATTGAAGGTTCCACATGTCCTCCATCATTATTGAAGTTTCCACATGTCCTCCATCATTATTGAAGTTTCCACATGTCCTCCATCATTATTGAAGTTTCCACATGTCCTCCATCATTATTGAAGTTTCCACATGTCCTCCATCATTATTAAAGTTTCCACATGTCCTCCATCATTATTCAAGTTTCCACATGTCCTCCATCATTAGCAATACAAAGGGTAATACGATTTTGCAGTTCACGCAAAACATTTGTCAACTGATTTACATTAATGCCTGAAATCACATGAGTTATTTTAGCTTTCAAATCTTCTACTGAACTAGGTTTGGTTGCATACACAATTGTTTTCACATGTCCCCCCAAAAATGTAATGGAGTCAAATCTGACGAACGTGGAGGCCAATAAAATGGTCTACCCATTCCGATCCACCTGTGTCTTCTTCTTCTATGTGCCTTGTCTCTTCATGACGTAGGCGATCATGGCCTTCCACTTTTCCCTATCCCTGGTTTCTCTGAGCAGGCCTTCTCTTGTTACACCATGCAATCCTCGTTCCGTCATCCACCTGATTAGGTCCTTCAAATATGTTATCGTTGCTTTCCCTTGTCTCTTTTTCCCTCTGTCTGGCCTGTTAGTATCAGATTCTCCAAGCCTTCCTTCCTCATTGCGTGTCCCAGGAACTTCAGCTGTCTATTCCCGATGCTCAGTATTCATTTCCTTTTTGTTTCCATCATTTCCAGGACGTCATCATTGCTCACATTCTCGATCCATGATATTCGCAGCATCTTTCTGTAGAACCACATTTCAGTTGCTTCAAGTTTTTCCTTGATCTTTGATGATATTGTCCAACATTCACTGCCATATTGAAGAACTGACATCACATAGCAATCCAGTACTCTCTTCATTGTTTCTAGCGAAATTGTTCTGTTTCTTAATACTTTACTCAACTTCTGGAATGCTTCCTTCGCCATGCCAATTCGCCTTCGGATCTCTGTGTCGCACTTTCCGTCTTCTGTTAGAACCCTTCCCAAGTATTTAAATGTTTGTACCTGCTTGATTCTGATATCTTCGACCTGTATTTGGCATTTTGGGCTGCCATTTTTTGCTGATGACCATGCATTCGGTTTTCGTGCAGTTTATTTCTAGTCCTTTCTTGTTACTTTCTTCTGCTACCTTCTGTAGGAGGTCTTGTAGTTTCATTTCTGTGTCTGCTATCAGCACTGTATCATCTGCGTACCTTAGGTTGTTCTTACTTACCTAAAAATTGTTGCTAATTTTGTGGTAAAGAATTATTCAGTAACTATACTTAAAACTAGGTACATTAAACTTTACAACATTTTTTTTCAGATTATTTCTATCACAAATATAAATAAAGTTATAAATTTAAAATTGTACACGGACTTTATGGACACCCTGCATTACAGACCCTTCTTTGGATTTGGTCAAGAACAGCGAGATGTACAACAGGAGCACCAGACAAGATATGGAAACAATCTTGTCAAATCTTGTCTAGATTCTTTTTTTTTTTGAAGGAAACAGCGTGAACGGCAGACGTGGTTTTTCTGTTTCAATCGGTTTCATTCGCATACGAGTGGTACATATTCTTTGATAAAATTTTAAATGGTTCTAGGCCGGTAGATATCAATCTATCTTTTTGCGAAAAACAAAAACAAATGCACAACAGATGCGTGCCAATCAAAATAGCATTTATAGTAATACTAGAATTCGAAGGGGAACACACAGACGCGTGTTAAAATCTACACAGTATTGTTGAAGTTATCACTAATTTTTCTTTCTACAAACTCTAGGTTTCTTTCAATTTCGCAAACCAATCGATAAAATTTCAATAAAATGATTTGTTTGAAAAATAATTTGACAAAAAAATCTTCGAGGTTTTATAATTTCTTTAGTTTAATTTAATTTTATAAGACTTTATGCCATGTTTTGTTTTGAAATATCCCACATTCTGATAAGAGAAATTCTGGGGAAACATTGTAAGAACCCGGACACAAATTTACTTTGGTTTAACCAGTGATTAAAGAACTTTCTGGACATTTTCGTCTTCGTGAATTATTTTCTCTTTTAATTTTAATATCAAAATTTTGGGCAGGTTTTTTTTTTTAGGTTGAACATCTAATACATTTTGTGTGCTGTTTTTTTAAATAGGTTTTTTGTGTTTATATAGTCTTTGTTTGTGTTGTTTCTCCAATATATTCTTTCTGGCAATCCTTGAAGTTAATAGATAAATTTCCCCTTCAAGTTCTGGCTTGTTGTTTATTTTTTTGGATTGATTAAGTTTTTTATTGTTTTCGATGAAGTTGTGAGAATTTCGTTGTTGAGTCTGTTGTACATCCAGAGATTCTTGACAAAATCTATAAAATAATCGGCAATGTTTTCAGTCAAAGTTTCTCGTTTTTACTCACTTTCTCTTCGCCATTATGTAGCTTCCCTTTGCCTTTTCAATACATATTTTCACGGTAATTTTTTTAAGGAACCTTCCTCTTTGGCATCTCATCATCACACAATAGTCGATCGGCAGCCAAGTCTCTTAATTTCATTGTTGAAATAACTAAGATATAACCGTAAGTTTTTTGCTTATAGTTTACTAGCAGTATAACCCGGCGTTGCTCGGGTGTAATGCAAGCTTTAAAACTAATCCATGGTCCTGGAGCTCAGACTCTTTAGACGTTGGCACAAAAGACTAAAAAGCAATAGTTGTTTCCAGTTAAACCGAAACCGTAGACTGAAAGAAAAATGAATGGATCTAAGTCAAATTTTGATTTCATGGTATCGATATCAAATAAGCTTTTTCGTCGTAAACTGAATTTTGAAGGTTAAATAAGTCCTCTGAGTAAATGGTATCATGGCTGAAACTAAGAACTACAATTATACCTACTTAGAGCCAAACCCGAAGCAAAAACTAAAATAAAAGGGCTGAAAAAATAGAGACATACAGGCAGATAAACAGACACACACACAAACATCTTGCCTTTTATATATATATATATATATATATATATATATATATATATATATATTATCGATTTTCTGAACTATTGTAAGAACTACAACCTTAAAATAACGTTTCTTATGTCTTTGTCTATGAGTGTATCAAATTTGATTAAAATCGGACCACTCCTTGTATAACCCGATTTTTTCGATTTTCGATATTTATCGGTGGTACCTCGACACAAAACCTAACTAAGAACACTTGCAGATGCTTATAGTACAACTGTGTAAATATTCAAGAAAATCGGTTCAGCCGTTTCGGGGTCTATAGGTAACGGGCACACACACACACACACGCACACTGACACACAGACACAGACAAACACACAGACAGACAAAGTTCCATTTATAAATAAATTTAGATTCTCGCGCGTTTCTCGTCGGTGCCGCTCTCTTTCGTCTTTCATGTCAACTACGATCTTCAAAAATGTAAATGCAATAAAAAGCATCATCTTCTTCTGTCGCCTCGAATTCATTTAATTTATTGACGTCTATGTCGCTTTTAATCCCAGAATCTCTCTTCATCTTCAGTTAGCGTTTGAACTTGCGTCGACTCTTATGTTGGGAAAAATCACCCTTATGCCCCTGCGGACTACATGGCAGAGTCAGCTTGAATTAGTCTCATTAAGGTAGGTACCTCTACTCATTTTCGATAATTACGGTTTAAATGAATTTTAATAAATAAAAATGCTTTAATTGAAAGCTGAAAGATTCAATTTACTATTTCCAGTAAGCAATATACTCTAGGGTATTTTTAAGAAAAATTATAATAATTTTGATTTAAAATTTTGAGATTAAAAAAAAAAATCAGTTTTCCGGCCATTTTTGAAGGGTCGACACATTTGGAAACAAAAGTTAATTCTTCCATTTAAAAATCTTGCAAAAGTATATATATATATATCGCTGATACGTTATTTTACCAAAATTAGTAAAATTAAAGTTTTATTAATCTGATTTGAAACAAATATTGCTTGTTTTTTTTATTAAAATGTAGTATAAAAGCGTGTCTTAATCACGGTGGCCCTGTTATTTGAAGTATCGATGGATTAGTGACAGCTGGACCTGTCAAAAAAGCTAAGTATGTGTTGTGGATTTTTGTAGAAACCACACAATATAATAATAACACAAAACAGATATGAGAGGAAAAATGTAAGTATATTGAATAAAAGATATACAACCTGTACACGGTTAGTAGATTCAGGAATACTTGTTAGTAGGAGTCAAATATACACAATCTTGTAGTTAAGAATTAAGTCCGGGAAATATGTCTATATTCTTGCTGACCAACTAGAACCGGTTCAACTGCACTGGCAATCACATGACAGTATAGCTGTCCCACCCCCACCAAGGGCAACATGTAACACATGGTCAGTTTATGAGTGGGAATTTCCGGGCTATATAGCCCGTCCAAAAAGTGGCTGTCTATTTTTCCCCAGTCGTGCCTCCACCCTTCGGCGGAACCACGACTGGGTGATTGATCTCTGCTCGGAAGCACAGAGCGCCCTCCGCCCGAAGGCAGAGTGCCGATAGTGAGAAATGCCGTCGCAGCGAGAAAAATCTCTGTGACGAGCATTATATTTATCTGTCCCTCCCACTAAGGGCAACATGTGACACATGGTCAGTTTATGAGTGGGAATTTCCGGGCTATATAGCCCGTCCAAAAAATGGCTGTCTATTTTTCCCCAGTCGTGCCTCCACCCTTCGGCGGAACCACGACTGGGTTATTGATCTCTGCTCGAAAGCAAAGAGCGCCCTCTGCCCGAAGACAGAGTGCCGATAGTGAGAAATGCCGTCGCAACGAGAAAAATCTCTATGACGAGCATTGCCGTTCTCCGTATAAGCAAGATTATTTGTATACCTTAGACGAGTCCATTTATTGTGCAATAAAGGGATGATCCCCAACAGTATGATTGACCAGAACTGACATAAATTTGTGTAACCTAAGTAAACGTTTCGTTTTTTATTTTTTTACAATATAGTAACAATAAAAAAATTAGTATATTTTCAGCAAATATTTAATATTTTATAGAATTTTAGTTATTTTAGCCTTACGCTTGAAGATGTTTTCTGAAAAATAAAAAATTAAAATAAAATGAAAATTTCTTTTAAATTAATTTTAAAATTCAATAACTGCAAGAATTCAATTATATAACATGACAGAGGTAACTAAATGCTTTATGACATGCCATTTGTGTTCTACCATTAAAAACAAAACACCCATATATCTGCACACAAAGAAGGTTTTAATTATTTTAAAAATCTTGGTCTGTGAAGATTTGTATTCATTTTTTCAATATACGATTAGTAAATAAAGCCTTCACTTACTAACTTAATAACCTAATGGGCACTGTGATTAGAAGAAATTTTAAATGATTTTTGAAACTTTATAAATAATAATAATTAAAAAATAAAAATGAAAGCAATTAAAGTAAAAATTCATTATTCATCGAAAAAACTTTTTTTTCAGATTATAATATCCTTAATATACATTGTTTTTTAAAAGCAATTAAAAGTTTATTTAAAAAAAAAATGTTATAGTTTTATTGTATTTTGCTGTTTTCACTATTCAGAGCCGATTTTCTGAAAAGAAGCAATTATTAAAAAAAAAAAAGGGAAAGCAAATATAGATAGTTTAAAATCTCCAAGGGGCCCTGCATTTAATTAATAAAACAAAGTTTCGAATCGATAGTCAATTTCTAGAAATTTCAGGAAATTGATTTGAGGAGGGATAAAAAAATGTTAATATATATATATATCGTTAGCCAGATTTTATAAAAATAATAATTTAAAAAATAATTTCATTCATTTGAATATGTCCTGTGATTTAATCATTTGTAAATAATGGTCGGATTTTGTTCATCAATTTAATGTATTTTACACCAGCAAAAAAAAAAAAATTAGCTGCATAATATTACGTTTACCATAGTGAAAAGATTTTTAAACAAAATTTCGAACGTGATAGAAAGAAATAATAATTTAATAAAATACTTATAAAATAATTTGATCTTTCTTCTTATCTTCTGACTTTTATAGTTTCATATTTGAAAAGTAATTAAAATAAATGTTTTTTAAGCATAATCCAATATTTTTTCTTCTTAATATGTACGTTATATTTAGTAGATGCACGTGTTTGAGTAGACGTCTCTGTTTTTTTGACAGTATATATTTTCGTCTACCGGCTTCGGTTTTGCTCGATTCTTTAACATAAAGAATATACCTTTCGGCAAGATTTGAACCTCCCCACACACACACACACACACACACACACACACACACACACACACACACACATATATATATATATATATATATATATATAGGTGTGTTAAATATACAGTACTGTGCAAAAGTATTAAGACAAGAACATTTTATCTTTGATGAGACATATTCACAGAAAACAATTTAATTAAAGTAATTTTTTGGATTTACTCAACAAATGCTTTAAGAAGAAAAATACTTGTTACAAAATAAATTTAATATTTAGTATAATAGTCTTTTTGCTTTGATCACAGCCTTCATTCTGTCAGGCATTGACATCACAAGTTTCTTCAATGTATCTAATGGTATCTCCTGCCAAGCAGCTTGTATTTGTTCCCAAAGTGTATCTTGCAAAGTAACATTAGATTTATCAATTCGAGAAGGGGGAATAAGAAAAAAGTCAGTCATATCCAAGGATAATAGAATAATGAGTAGTTTCAAAATAACTTGTTTAATAGAAAATAGGAAAAATTAAATATAACTTCTTTTTAATACATTTCTTTTACACCCAGTTTTAAATAATCAATATTTATTAGCAATTTACGTGGCTTTTCAACCTGTATTTAAATTTCAGTGAGGTTTTTAGAAAATCACCCCTGTCTTAATACTTTTGCACACTATCGGTAGTGAGCAAAAGTGTTAGGACAGGGGTGATTTTAAACTTTATTTTGATGCCTCATAAAAGATAAAATAGTTCTTGTACTAATATTTTTGCACAGTATTGTATTTAATTTATGTAAAATAAATATGTTAAGTATATATGAATTAGTATCAGATCCAAGAGAATGATAGAATGAGGGACAAAAAATAATGGTTATAAATGTAACATGTTTCGATTCTATTTACGCTTCATCAGAAATGTAATATGGAAGAAAATGTTCTGTTGATTTTTTTGTTGGTTTTTTCTTATCTCTAGTTTTGTGTTGTTATTTTTGTGTGGTGTACTTAAGAAATGAAAAACAAACAAAAAAAAAACAAAACATCTTTTTGTCCAATTCTAAATGAAAGGATAAAGGACAAATCAGACATTTAAGAGGTATACGTGATAGACGCTTGGGCGATCATGTCTCGAAATAAACATGACTGACTAGGCAGAAGATTTCCTCGCAGTAGTTGGCCATTATTTTCTGTGAAAGACTGGTTGACAACCGGGATTATAGAAGTCAGCCTGTCCTGTTATTTAACACATAGCTGGAGGGAAAAGAGATGGATTAATACCTTTCCCAAGAGTATTTGCGCGTAAGTGAACGCAAAAAGTTCGACTGGAATTCGGACTCGGCTCTCCGATTTCTCGTTCTAATATATATATATATATATATATAATTGCATATGAAAATCAGTAAGAAAATGAAAATGATTCTTATAGCCATTTGATACACTGACCCAGCCATCTCTATTGGCCTGATGCTTGAAGCTCTCGATCACCTTCCTGCAGTCATCACAGAGAGGGAGTACCGACAACCGGTAAAGGATGAGGGGAAAGACGTCTGTGTCACATGCCTCAGCCCTACACTTCACAGACAACTGCCGTCAAAGCCAAGTCTAAACCGTCGCTCCGACCTTTGCTAGAACCGCTAGACAATTTCTTCTCCAGCTGGAGATCCGGCCCGAACCACACTCCAACTAAAGGGCCCCGGAATCGCAACCCTCTTCCAGGTGCCTAACTGCAAGCCGGAAGACTTGTTGCGATTACGTTTGGCCCCTGTCATCTCGTACCGATTACTACCTTAATGTCGCCCCCGGACGAAATGAAAATTGACATGTGACCTGCGTATGCAGAAAACCTGGCTCGAGCCCCACCTGGGACAGCGATTCTACGTAGGGTCAGACTGTATGCACTGTCCCTCGCCCAACGAAGGAGGGGCTCCAACGCCAAAGCATAAAGTTAAAGGTGACAGTGGGTAACCCTGACGAACCGAGTTTGTGGTCCGAATAGCCTAACCAGTAGAACGTAGGTCAATCTAGTAAATCTAGATCGACTCTTCTCACTAACATTCTATCCAGATAGCTAACCACCTGAGTAGATGGCAAATCAAGTGTCCACGTCCACATCTTCCGCCGAGGGTGATCAGCCCGGTATCTATCGACAAGAGCAAACTCTCCGATTAGATCAAACAAGCTACGATCACTTAGGCTTTTGCTAGCGCCCATCCCCTGTTTATTTTGCCGTCCAGCATGGCACTCCAGTCCCTCACTAAGACTAGAAGCGACGAGTCTACGAGGAACGGCCCTAAATGACGGAAAAACGAGACACGCTCATCTCGGTAGTTGGGCACAGAAACCCCTACGATCCGAAACGAACTATTGTTCACGGCAATATTGGGCACGATCTACCGTCCTCACTCCTGCACCGACATGGACAAGGTCCACCTTCGCATCCAGGGTACGTTTAACCAACAAGGAAGCACCACTGGCGAGACAGCACAAGAACATGATCTTCGCAAACAAAGTATATTTCCTGGATCGCAGCTACATCTACTCCGAAGGGGAAGAGGTCACGAAGCAGGCAGGTAGACTTACTCTGGTCAGGCAAGGCCTTCACATTAAAAGCTGGATAGTTTGATAGAATTTTTTTTTAACTACGGTTCTTAGACACATACTGAACGGAAGACCGCTGGAGTCAGGACCCTGACGAATTATCCCAGACTCTCTGTACCAATCTCGGACGTAATTTATTTTACAGCTCTATACATAAAGGGATTAAGGATTACCGGAACCCTCCCAGCACAGAGCAGTTTAAGGAACGCGTCATTTACCCTCGCCAGAAAATCCCAGACTGTTAGGTTACCCCCACTGTTTTTAATTAGGGTAAGCACTCCGGAAGCACCCGGAAAATTGTTGGGGTCCTTAAAAGATTTGCCATCCACTGAGAACAATTTAAACAATAGCCTTACAAGGACCTACATTCTTTTGAGATAAGAGGTCCCTTTCAAGAGCTTGCCTGTTAACTTCGCAAATCTTTTCATTTTGATAGAAATATTCTTTTCTTTTCTTCCTTTTCTCTTTTTCTGGGTCTAGTTTGGGGGAGGGTTTATATGGTTAGGGGGAAGATATGTCTTGTTTGGAGGAGGGTTTGTCTGGTTTGGGTAAGGGTTGGTTTGGTTTGGAGGAGGTTTTTGGAGAGAGAATGGAGTAAGATCGTACACGAGAAGAAAATTGACTCCTAACTTTGACAAGCGTTTGTTTATCCGATTCTTGGACTTTTAAAGGCGACGCAGGAGCGGATCTTGGCGGTAACCAGGGTCATTTCCGCCCAGTCTCGATCTGCTTTCAATTCTTTCTTCCTGCTTTTCTTTTCTACTTCGTTCTCTTCTTCTCTCCACCTTTTTAACCACGAGGAACGAGATAGAGGCATTTCCTCACACTCCACTCATGTTCTTCCAGAGGTAATTCTTTTTTTTTCTGTTGCTGCTCTATATTCGTATGCTGAATTTTGGGGAATAATTCCTTCTCGAAAGATGGCGCCCTCTTCATCGGGACGTCCTGCTGAGGAGGAAGACAAGTGTTTTCTTTCTCCTCCTTTCTCCTCCTTTCAGCCCATTCCTTTGAAAGAGATTCTTGGCCAGACTTTTCTTTCACTGCTTTCGATGTTTTTTTTATTACTTGTTTTACGATAGATAATGGTCTCTCCAATGGATTGCTTGTGCGGCACATCTTGGATAAGTGTCCCGTGGTACCACACGTCCAGCAATGTGGTCTTTGGTCTACTGCCACTACAAATAACTTTCTATCACGACACTCTAAAATATTGGGTATTTTGCAGAAATTTGTACGGTCGAGAGTTACCTGCAGCCCAAAGTCCTCGGTAAAAACACCAGCTTTGCTTGCTATACGAGAAACCTCTCCACAAGGCTAAACAGCAAAAAACCACCTATATAGTCGCAGTATATCTCCAAAGGCACACAATCCACTATAATCGTCGTTCGTCGTGTTCCCATGTACTCGGTCAGGAGCCATACGGTTTTGGTCGTCATCGTTGTTCCTGTTAAATTTTAGACACGTCTTCGGATTCTAGTAGCACGTCCCACCGTCTTGCCAATATTTTTGGTACAATATTGAGGCTTTTTAGCGCCTCCTCCATACTCACTCTGCTGACACCGATAAATTTACGTGTTCTGACGCCTGATGTCAACAAAGAGATTGTCTTGGCTGCGAATACATTTATTATTTCCGGAACGGCCAACAAATCGCTTCGTATGTGTCTCTCATTTGGTCGTATTAGCTCGAGTACATTCTTTTTTACGGAATCCCACTCCACATTGACGGTTGGAAAAATTGACTGGAGAAACTCTGCTAGTTTTGGTTGTCTCTCCGCAATACTCAAAGAAAGAATAGAGCATTCACACAAAAATACTACGAGGGTCATTCAATGAATAAGGTGAATTTTTCGGTATAAGGACTTCTACGAGGGTCATTCAATAAATAAGGTGAATTTTTCGGTATAAGGACTTCTACGAGGGTCATTCAATAAATAAGGTGAATTTTTCGGTATAAGGACTTCTACGAGGGTCATTCAATAAATAAGGTGAATTTTTCAGTATAAGGACTTCTACGAGGGTCATTCAATAAATAAGGTGAATTTTTCGGTATAAGGACTTCTACGAGGATCATTCAATAAATAAGGTGAATTTTTCGGTATAAGGACTTCTTCGAGGGTCATTCAATAAATCAGGTGAATTTTTCGGTATAAGGACTTCTTCGATGGTCATTCAATAAATTAGGTGAATTTTTCGGTATAAGGACTTCTTCGAGGGTCATTCAATAAATAAGGTGAATTTTTCGGTATAAGGACTTCTACGAGGGTGATAATATTCTGCCCAGTCAGTCATGTCTGGAAAGAGACATGATCGCCCAAGCTTGTATCACGTATGGCGCTTAACTTACTGACTGAATCGATGCTTAGTAAATCGCTTCAAAAAACTTATAAATTGTAAATTCTAATGAAAAGAAGCTGCTTATGAAAATAGAAAACTGCTTCGATTGCGATATAGAAACGTCAGAAAAACCAATGAAGTTTTCTTGTTAAAGAAATATAATTTATCAGAATTTTTTATTCAAATAATGTTGGATAGATAAAATAGATAAAAATCGAAATATTATCAAAATTTGCCGAACTTTTGTTCTAAGCGGATATTTTCTTTTATCAAAATAAACTTTTTAACCCTCTAGGGCCATTCGTATCATATTTGATACAGTATGAAAACAAGCCTTGAAAGAAATATTTTCCTGAAAAATTTTTTAAGAGAAATATTTTATAAATTTCAAATGAAAGCAGTACTGACTGCTCAGTCAATGAATACCAAATGTTTCCTTATAGGGAAATACCAAATGTTTCCTTATAGGGAAATACTGTATCAAATATGATACGAATGGCCCTAGAGGGTTAAGTAGTAATTAGTGGGGGATCTGTTTATTACTTCATAACAATATAGAACTGATCCCCCACTTTATGATACGAATGGCCCTAGAGGGTTAAAAGTTTATTATATTTCATAATCATCTGATAGTGATACTCAATAATCATGTCATTTCCGTCCTTCTCCGGCGAAGTCCTGTTGTATTCACTTCATTTCAAATTCGTCTCATGATTTATTGACATCATTCATTTTTTATGTGTGTAAACTCGAATACAAACAAAACATTACGTGTATTAATGTTTCAATTCGGCGATTTTCAATTCATATCCTAAATTACTTGATTTGTATTTGAAATACTTGCTTCTATCTTTTTTAAATGTTTCCGCCTTTGATAAAGATTTTAGAAGTGTCTTTCTTTGATTAAACACATAATGCAGTGTGCATTCTTGTTTGTTCAATGGAAAAACTGTCGAAGTGTCAAAACAAAATTTGGGAGCTTCAACAAATATCCATCTAACCAAGTTAAAACCAAGAAAAAGCAAAAGTGATTCCGACAAATATAGTTGATGTTAACATGCCTCATTCAATATAAGACAATTTCCTGGTAAGAGAGAAAAAGAACGACAGAGACAAAGATAAAGAGATAGTGAGTGAGAAAGAAATAGACATAGACTTAAAGAGAGAAGAATGACACAAGCAAAGAGATA
>JBBBDQ010001446.1:235000-410000 GCA_037127315.1 Ascarosepion bandense
GACTACAGCTGACCGTTTGGCACTAGCAGGAATCGAGCAAGAAAGACGGTATTTCTTCAGTTGTGACTTACTGGAAGCCCGATTCTCCCCTATTAGTTCAAAGTTTACACTTAGCATATACGGATTAGACGTTGGCGTGGTCTGATGGTAGGGCTGCTGGATATTGGTAAAAGTCAGTTTTGCCTATTTTTTTTTTTTATATTTGTTACGAGGATGAATCTAAACTTATTTACAAATGGAACTTTGTGTGTGTGTGTGTGTGTGTGTGTGTCTGTTGCCTATAGACTCCGAAACGGCTGAACCGATTTTCTTGAAAATTTACACAACTGGACTATAAGCGTCTGCGAGTGTTCTTTTGTGTCGAGCTACCCCCGATAAATATCGAAATCGATAATCGAATAAAGCGGGTTATAGTAGGAATGGTCAGATTTTAATCAAATTTGATACACTCATAGACAAAGACATAAGAATCGATATTAAGAAGTTTCAAGGTTACAGTTCTTACAATAGTGCAGAAAATCGATAAAATATATATATATATATATATATATATATATATATATATATATATATAAGGCAAGATGTTTGTGTGTGTGTCTGTTTATCTGTCTGTATGACCTTTATACAAATCCACAATTTTTATCCGATTCTCACTTCGCACAAATATCCTTTAGGCTGAGTCTGAGCTCCAGGACCATGGATTAGTTTTAAAGCTTTCATTACACCCGAGCAACGCCGGGCTATACTGCTAGTTATATATATATATATATATATATATATATATATATATATATATATATATATAATAATAACAATGATAATAATGTCTAAAAAGTTGTAGTAAGGGATTTTTAATTCATAAAGTATTTTTAATTCATAAAGTATTCGTAAAAATAAGGAAATTAGAAATAGAACGTTTGGAAGGTACTAGAATGATCGAGAAAATTCCAGTAGAATCGAGAGAAATCTAAAAGATTCTAGAATATGCAAATTAGTTGTTAGCCTCTATAAAAAGAGGTTTTGGGAAGAGAGTATTCAGTTGTTACCAGGGATTGCTGATGTTATCAACTCCAGTTCTGAATCAAAGATTTATATCCAGCCGAAAGAATCTCACAGAAAATTCCACCAACTAAAACTTGAAAGAGAACCTCGTGGAACTATATAGGTAAATACATATTTTTGACTCTTTCAATGTCCAAGCTAATAATTATTCTTTTTATACTCATTTAAGGATTTCCAAAAAGTATAGCACTTAACTTCCTCGCCAACTTAACTGGGTAAAAATATTTGACACCTGACCTTCCCTTCTCTCCAGTAGTAAACTCCATGTTTCTTGTTTTGAATGCAACAAAAATTGTATATTTGTAAATATTTTATTTGTGTGTTTTGTAAATTAAATATTTGTATGTGATTTATCTCTGAGTTTTGGTCAATCATCTTTTTTTTCTTTTGTTACACTTAACACGTAGCATACAGCTATGAAAATAAGTATGATTTATAAAATAAGAAGAAAATATCACTTACTATCTATAATGTTCAGATTGGCGTCCTCATCTTCATTGCCATATTCACGACATTTTCGCCGTTGGTTGTACACTTCGGTCTTCTTTAGGTGATTAGAATTTAAAACCTTTATTTCGTTCACCGGGTTAGATTTTTCTACTTCCACGTGTCATGCCTCTTCCGGATAGCTCAGTATGAGTTATCAAGTTTTTTTTGTTTTTTGTTTTTATCTTCAAGTTTTTGTTCATCTGTGACGCAGCCAGGTATTAAAATGGATTTTATCCATTGGTCCATGTGCTTCTGAGGCATGGATTTTTGGGACATTTTAACCTAATATCTCAATTACTATGTCTTTTTGCCAGAACTCATTATATAATACGGTTGTTTTTATTGTTTTTCTCTTGAACTCCGTATTATTAGTTCCCATATTGTATGCATTTCTCTACTTGATCGGCATAGGAGATTTTTGTGACATAGCATTTGTGCTGATTCCATAAGTTTTCATATTTTCTAGTGATATTCTCTGTTTATTATTTCAACCTCATTTCACAGGGGGCGGCGGTCTCCCTTTTTACTCTCGATATGTGGTTAGCTACTATTACTACAGTCTGGTCTTAAGGGGGTAGGTTTGTTTCTTAATATTTCTCTACCAGAGTTGCATGAGATCGTGTACACAATTTTTAAATGTGTTCTCCTCTATGAGAAGTTTTATCCGGAAGAGATATCTACGAAGCGTTGAAACACTTTTGAAGTTCGCTCTGATGTTATATGGCTAGCAGATGTCTTGCATTTTTTTTCCGATAATCCCTTCACATAGGACAGGCACACCGAGGCTGTTTTCTGAGTTTTATTATCTCCTTGTACCTTTCTATCTCAGTTTTTTGGAGATGCTATCATGTAATCAGGGTAGCTGTTACGTTGTAAGGTACTTCTTATATTGACTATTTCTTAATCATATTGTTATGGATCAGGTTATGGTCCGAAAAGAACAACACGGCCACAAGGGTAGAAATAACAAATATATATTAACAACGGGTGCCCCTGCTATCCACCTAGGGGTCTTTAACAAAATACAACGGAGAATCTATAATGTGATAGATCCCGACTTGGCAGCTCGAATACAGTCACTTTCTCACTGGCACAACGTAGCTTCCCTGTGTCTCTTCTACAAATACTTTCACGGCTTCTGCTCAGATAAACTTAGCGCACTAGTACCCCCACCATATATGAATTTATTCGAGTAACATTATGAGCGAACAGGTCCTACCCTTTTACTGCGAAACCAATAAATTATAAACGCAGATTCTACTCCATCAGCTTCTTTTCTCGCACTTCCCGCCTGTGGAATTCCCTTCCGTTTACTTGCTTTCCCGACAACTACAATCTTCAAAAATTCCAATGTAAAGTCAATAGTCATCTATTATCTCACTAACTTGCTTTCTCTCTCTCTCTCTGTCATGCTTCTTTCTTCGTCCACTCCACTCCCAGCAGTAGTCTCATCCTTCTCCTCCTACCCTCTTCCTGACACCCCATGTAACCTGTCATTCTTTCTTATCTCCTATGTAACGCCCTGCTCAACCGTGGCAGTAAAATGCCTTACTTAGGGTGACACGATGATAAAAAAAGAAAAGAAAAAGACAAGAAATAATAATACAAAATATGTAAGATGTTATAATGACTGTCAGTCCGGTTTGGAGTGAACTACTACCAACTCGACTCTCTCTCTCTCTCTCTCTCTCTCTCTCTCTCTCTCTCTTGAGAGGTGTAGTATATATGGAGTGACAGGTAAGGACCAATGACACATATATCACTGGGTCGCCACTTTTGCTCGATTGTGTAAGCAGTAGACGGTCCCTTTCTTTACACTGTATGGTTGGTGGGAGTTGACGTTGAGATATTGTCCAGTGAATGCTGGCTTGCGGTATAAGGACATACTGAACCCTTGCTCCTTTCGAGATAACACTCATTAGTACATCCAGCAATGCTTATTTGTTGTTCTTTTCTCTTTCCATTGTGAACTGTATCGATGTTTTTATTGAGTTCACATAGGTCAGTGGTAACAGCTCCTATTCCTGGTGTGGCCAGAGTATGAAGGTGTCATTTATGTATACCAGTCATAAGCTGGCTTTAGTTAGTGGATTCTAATGCCATCTCTTCCAAGTATTCTATGTATACGTTAGCCATTGCTGGTGATAATGGCGAACTCATTGCTAAGCCTCACCCTCACGATATATGTCTGATCACATTCCGAAGTGTGTTGTTTCTGTGCAGAAAGTCAGCATCTCTATCAGGTTATTTATTTGTAGACTCCTAACTATGATTTTGAGGCCAGTCTATCTCTGATTACAGATAGTGCCTCCTCTGTGGGTACCATGGTGAAGAAACACACCACATGCAGATTCAGTATCTAGATGGTTTGGACAAAAGCATCTTTGATTATTTTTCCGAAGTGGACGTATGATGACGATGACGTTCTTATTAATAGATCAATTATTTCGCAAGGAAGCAACTCAGACGGTGGTCTAAGCAGAATAACGTCTTTGTGAATTTTGGAGATACCGTATCTGTGACGTAGCTTGCTGTAACATTATGACAATTGCCTGTTTGTCTTAGGTGGGAAGTTTTCTTTGTTCTAGATTAGGATACCGCAGGGATAAACTATTATGAGGAAACACATCTATTCCTCAGATAATGAACTCTCCCTCCTATATTAATAAGAGTTAACGGAAAGTTCATGGGAGTTCTTTAGACTTGGAGTTCAGTAGAGCTATTAGGTAGTTGATATTAGTCGACAGTTAGCCGAATACTAAGGAGTCAGCTTTCAGTGGAAGATTACCAAGTTCTTAACATTTTGGGTACGTTAAGTCGATTAGCAACCAACATAGCACGATTATAATCTTCAGTACGAAAACTACTCCACAACATATACAAAACAATTAATTTACCATAGTTAAAAGGATATAGCTAATATTGAAACATGCTGAACATGACTCGTGGAACTAGAACAATCTACCCCATTGCATAAAATAAAATGTTCAGTTCTAAATTTCAGTCACTGGAAGAAACGGTCAAAACGTGTTGAATATGAGAACAAAGCAAATAGTGTAAATAATTACAAAAATTTATCTTAGAAATATAGTCAGATCCAAAAGAAGGCCGGAACGTACAACGGCCCGAATGTCGTGAATATGGCGACGAAGAGGGGGACAACAGTCCGAACAATGAAAATAGTCTCAATAATTACAATACCACAGCTCAGAAATATATCGACAAGGAAATGATACTATATATATATTTGATTATTCACGCTTTCACACCCTGATTGAGCACTTTGGAAGAATGGTAGACTTTGAAAAACAGTAGCTACTCTAGCAAATATGTATCGTTCATTCAGTAATGAATTAGAGCACTCTGGCTATAGGGTGTGTATAATGATAATATACACGCTAAAAAGTCTGCCTTCTTCTACCGAGCGCCCATAGCCCAGAGGTAGAATCACCGACTGACGCCAATTCGGGCGGGTTTCAATCCTGGGTTAAAAAGCAATCGGAGTCTGACCGTACTGATGAGCTGTGATACAGCGAAACACATCTGTCTGCGGATGACTATATATATATATTAAGTCATTAACTACCTAATTCTAATTCCTTGGATACGTATGTATGTGTAGCTCCACAAATTAACACACCAATGTACACTAACTAATATCCACATGCACGCGCGTGCGCGCGCACACACACACACACACACACACACACACACACACACATATATATATATATATATATATTGAACACTTTGTACAAATGTAATGAATATTTCAGAATTGTTTCGTTACATACAAATCTTGCCTTACATATTTTAGCCAGTGGTGTTTAAACAGAGCAGTGAGTTAAATAAACGATCATAGAATATATATATATATATATATATATATATATATTTTAGTCCTACACACTCACGCAGAAAGAAAGAAAAATACTCGATTTTAAAATTAAATACACACAGGCTAGGGTTAAATAGGGACTTAGGTGTTTTGAGTCTTTGTGGATGTTTCAATTGCTAAACATTTTTTATATACAATTTAAAAAAATTCTCTAAAACAAAATTTATAAGTATTATTAAAGATAGGTTTACGTTTACAAATATTTTAAAAAAAACTGTCGCTTTCTGCGTCACGTGATGTAAACAAACCCTCTCCACGAACGTTTCTAATTTAAATTTTAAAATCATTTGTTTCTGATGAAGGACCGAGGACGGTCTGAAATATAAAATATAACAACAGAAATAAACAACTACTGTCAAAAAAATACATTTTTAAACTTACAACTTTTTAGCAGTTTTTCCTATATATATATATATATATATATATATATATATATATATATATATATCTTCCATTTGTAAACGAGTTATTACGCGACCTAGTTTTCTACCAGGTTTTTTTAAGAACGCTCAGCTCACGTAACGATGTTTTTTTATTTTTTTTAACGCTCTCGTGGTAGGTAATTTTTGAACGCACAGCTTTTAAAACCCCAAGAAATTATATCCATGGATGAAAACGATAAACAGTAAAATCATTTATTGTAAATCGCTTGAATATATCACTCATGGTAGAAACCTAGGTCGCGTAATAACTCGTTTACAAATGGAAAATATTCAAAATTCTACAATATAATTGTATTGAACATTTTTAATACAAATATGCACTGGCCTAATTTTATTATGACCAAAAACTAAGTAATTAAATAATCAATATATATATATATATATATATATATATATATATATATATATATATATATCACGACAGATTAACAAACCATTATCTTTTAAATATATTTGTAACATTTTAAACTTATTCCTCGCTTCTTTCTTCTTCTTCCCTTTTCGTTTACGCTTTAAGATACTTACCCTTTCCTTTTAACGCTCTCTCTCTCTCTCTCTCTCTCTCTCTCTCTCTCTCTCTCTTACCTTTACGTTTCAAATCTACAGGTCAGTAGTCTAACTGACAGGCTGAATGTATCTTTGAATTTCTTATTAAATGTTGCGAATATATATGCTAATGTATGAATATGTGTGTGTGTGTGTTCGCCGAACTAATGTAATGATGTATTTTTTCTTAAATTTTCTCTTTTAAAGAAGCGACCTTTATTTTTATTAATTTTTTTTGTAGGTCTTTGTGAAATTCATTTGTGTAAAATCCTTTGTACAATAAATACGGAAGCTGATGATGGTTCGCCTGAAATAGGCCCATATTTTCCGATTTACCATGAAATAACGTGTCTGCCTTAATTTTTCTTATATATATATATAATTCATGCAGAAACCTTTTTCACTTAAAGTAGAGTGTTATTTCAGTCAACACGACTTTGAAGTTTCGAATTTTTTGTTTTCTATAGAATAATGAAGACATTACAATAACTATTTTTAGGTTCTTTTTTCTGCAGTAAAACAAGAACCCTGAAGAGTGAAGACATCACAGTAATACTCTCCAGAATCTTTGAAGTCGGCATAACTGAAATAACACTGCTGAACTAAGTGAAATGCCTCTTTACATTAATTCTATTTACGATATCTCTCTACCTTGATATCGAGCACTTTATGACAAAAAGAGCCCTGCTGACCTATAATTTCTTTTTTTATAATTATATCGCCCCAAGCAACGCATTTTACTGCCACTGTTTTGCCGGTGGTTACATAGGAGGAAAGTTATGAGAAAGAGTGACAGGTTATACAGGGTGTCAGGAAGTGGGTAAAAGAAGGATGAGAATACTTATGAGCGTAGAGTGGACGGAGAAAGGAGCATGAGAGAGAGGATGCAGGTTAGTGAGATAGGAAATGACCTTTGACTTTACATTTAAATTCTTAGAGATTGTAGATGTCGGGCTATCTATCTATCTTTTTTTCATAATCATATCACCCCAAGCAAGGTATTTTACTGCCACTGTTTTGTAAGGGGTTACATAGAAGGAAAGTTATGAGAAAGAGTGACAGGTTATAGGGGGTGTCAGGAAGTGAGTAAGAGAAAGATGAGAATACTGATCAGAGTGAAGTGGACGGAGAAAGGAGCAGGAGAGAGAGAGAGAGAGAGAGAGAGAGAGAGAGAGAGAGAGAGAGAGAGGTTGCAAGTTAGTGAGATGGGCGGTGATTATTGACATTACATTTAAATTCTTGGAGATTGTAGCTGTCGGGAAAGCAAGTAAATAGAAGAGAATTCCACAGCCGGGGAGTGCGAGAAAAGAAGTTTACAATTTATTGGTTTCACAGTTAACCGGTTTGGCCCTAGTTGCTAGTTTTGTGGCTCGAGTAAATTCATATATAGGGGGCACTAGTGAGCTAAGTTCATTTAATTTAATGCCTTTCTAATAGTAAACTAGTTAAAAAAAAGAAGCAATTTTACAGTTTAGCACTATATATATATATATATATATATATATATATATATATATATATATATAGTGCATCATTTTACTATTATTATAATACTGATCGTAATCTTGTTGTTTTCATGGTCAATGTACGCATCTGATAGAGATCTGATTTTTATGATTATGTGTCTCTTACTGAGAGATAAATTTTAGAATAGACAAGAAAGTAATAAAAAAAACGAAAAACGTTTTACAGGCTAACAAAAATATTTAATTACTGTTATTTCACGCGCTCATGGTTATATATATATATATATATATATATATATATATAGGAAAACTGCTAAAAAGTTGTAAGTTTAAAAATGTATTTTTTGAGAGTATTTATTTATTTCTATTATTATATTTGATATTTCAGACCGTCCTCGGCCTTTCATCAGAAACAAATGATTTTAAAATTTAAATTAGAAACGTTTTCGCGATTAGCGTTCACCTGAGAGATTCTTTACATCACGTGACACAGAAAGCGACAGATTTTTTTAAATATTTGTAAACGTAAACTTAGCTTTAATAATCCTTATAAATGTTGTTTTAAAGAACGTTTTTCAAGTGTATCTAAAAAATGTTTAACTATTGAAATATTTATAAACATTCAAAACACCTAAGTCCCTATTTAACCCTATCCTGTATGTATTTAATTTTAAGATCCAGTATTTTTCTTTCTTCCTGCGTGAGTATGTAGAACTAAAATCAGAATCTATTAGTAAACATGTGCAGTTTTCTAATGTGTGTTCCGGTTGATTGAAGTGTACTGCTATGGGGGAATACGGGTTGTTTTGGCGTATGCTAAGTTTGTGATTATTGAAACGGAATCTAAAGCTATTTCCAGATTCACCAATATATCCACTATTTGGGCATATTGAACAGAAGAGAACGTATATTATGTTTTAGCTATCACAGGTGAGGTGTGGTGGGTATATTTTTATGTTGGTGTTGGGTAGAGAAAATACTGTATCGTTTACTAAATGTTTGCATACTAGACAGCGAGATTTCTTACACTGGAAATTCCCAGATAGGTTTGTATTTTTTAGATATTTGGTAGAAGTGAGGATAGCTGATAGGTTGGGTGTTTGTTTCATTTTCGGACATTTACGAGGGTCATTCAATAAATAAGGTGAATTTTTCGGTATAAGGACTTCTAAGAAGGTCATTCAATGAATAAGGTGAATTTTTCGGTATAAGGACTTCTACGAGGGTCATTCAATAAATAAGGTGAATTTTTTGGTATAAGGACTTCTACGAGGGTCATTCAATAAATAAGGTGAATTTTTTGGTATAAGGACTTCTACGAGGGTCATTCAATAAATAAGGTGAATTTTTCGGTATAAGGACTTCTACGAGGGTCATCCAATAAATAAGGTGAATTTTTCCATATAAGGACTTCTACGAGGGTCATTCAATAAATAAGGTGAATTTTTCGGTATAAGGACTTCTACGAGGGTCATTCAATAAATAAGGTGAATTTTTCGGTATAATGACTTCTACGAGGGTCATTCAATAAATAAGGTGACTATTTCGGTATAAGGACTTCTACGAGGGTCATTCAATAAATAAGGTGAATCTTTTGGTATAAGGACTTCTACGAGGGTCATTCAATAAATAAGGTGAATTTTTTGGTATAAGGACATCTACGAGGGTCATTCAATAAATAAGGTGAATTTTTCGGTATAAGAACTTCTACGAGGGTCATTCAATAAATAAGGTGAATTTTTCGGTATAAGAACTTCTACGAGGGTCATCCAATAAATAAGGTGAATTTTTCCATATAAGGACTTCTACGAGGGTCATTCAATAAATAAGGTGAATTTTTCGGTATAAGGACTTCTACGAGGGTCATTCAATAAATAAGGTGAATTTTTCGGTATAATGACTTCTACGAGGGTCATTCAATAAATAAGGTGACTATTTCGGTATAAGGACTTCTACGAGGGTCATTCAATAAATAAGGTGAATCTTTTGGTATAAGGACTTCTACGAGGGTCATTCAATAAATAAGGTGAATCTTTTGGTATAAGGACTTCTACGAGGGTCATTCAATAAATAAGGTGAATTTTTCGGTATAAGAACTTCTACGAGGGTCATTCAATAAATAAGGTGAATTTTTCGGTATAAGGACTTCTACGAGGGTCATTCAATAAATAAGGTGAATTTTTCGGTATAAGGACTTCTACGAGGGTCATTCAATAAATAAGGTGAAATTTTCGGTATAAGGACATCTACGAGGGTCATTCAATAAATAAGGTGAATTTTTCGGTATAAGGACGTTTAAGAAGCTTACCTTTTTTTTCAGCTTAATTTCCCAGTAGTGTCACACACTTTTCCCATCTGTGCGCAAGCTTCCGTATTCCCTCAGCGTAAAAATCTTTGGACTGTTGTCTCAGCCAATCGCTCACAGCACTTTTGACTTCAATGTCACTTTCAAACTTTGTGCCTCTCGTGAATGCTTTCAAGGGACCAAACAGATAAAAGTCTGAAGGGGCAAGGTCTGGGCTGTAAGGGGGATGAGGGAGCAGTTCCCAGCCCAGGTCGTTGATGATCTGCAGCGTTTGGGCTGCTGTGTGAGGCCTTGCCGCTGACCTTCGAGTTGGCAAGGTCATCATGGATAATTTTGTGTACTGTCTCAACAGATAGGCTCAAAGTCCTTGCAGTGTTATCCACTGTCACCCTTCGGTCAGACTGAATGAGGTCATTGACTGATTCGATCACCTCAGGAGACCTCACTTTTGTAGTCCTCCCAGGCCTGTCTTCATCCTCAACACTGGTCCATCCTTCTTTAAACAATTTATTCCACTTGTAGACATTGCTTTGGCTAAAACATGTGGCACCATACATAATTGACATTCCCCTATGAATTTCAACTGGTTTGCACCCTTCAGCAACCAAAAACTTGATAATTGACCTCTTTTCAATCCTTCTTGGTCGGCCATCTTTGTTAATCTCCAAATCTATCAAAGTCGTTTTTCAATCTGCAAAGAAAATTATATCCCTTTGAAAAAGAAGTAAACGGAAAAAAATTAAAAAACCTATGCTTCTATCTGTATTAGAAGTCCACCGAAAAATTCACCTTATTTATTGAATGACCCTCGTATAAACGAAAGTGTGTCAGTGATTGTTTTATGCAAATTAGCATTTAAATTGTAATAGTTTTGTATTATTTACGTGTTTTATATTTTGAAGAATATGTGGTTTTCGGAGAAGTATCCTCTTGCGAGTTTCTTCCATAATACAACACTTCTTGGGAAGGAGCTGTCTGAAAGAAACTTCTTCCTCACCAATAGAATATGTAGGGAATGACGATGAGTGCGTTTACTTCAAACGATTACACAATCATTTGAATGCAAATGTCAGTAAAAGAGGACCTGGCGCTGCACTATCACAATAATCAGTAGTAATTTGATTTTGGTGACAGTGTGTTTTTCAAGTTTGATTACTTTCGCCTTAATTTAATAAATTATTAATAAACAAACAAGTATGTTAATTTCTAATCTTTGCTTTGCTGCCACGACGTTATGAATTTAACAGATACGTAAAGAAACTAACAAGAGCTCCAACAGAAGGTAGATTGAAGAAATCAGAAAGAAAGGACTACAAATAAACTACAAGAAAACCAAATGCATGGTCATTAGTAAAAATAGGAACCCAAAATACAAACTACAGATGATGTATACTAAAATCAAGCAGGTAAAGATATTTAAATACCTGGGAAGTGTTCTTACAGAAGACGGAAAGTGCGACACTGAGATTCGAAGGCGTATTTGCATAGCCAGGGATACATTCCAGAAGCTGAGTAGAGTATTGGGAGACAAAAAAAAAAAAAAAAAATTCACAAGAAACAAAGAAGAGATTACTGGATTGCTATGTGATGTCTTCCCTTCAATATGGCGGTGAATGCTAGACAATCTCATGAAAAGATGAAGCAAAAACTTGAAGTAACCGAAATATGGTTCTACAGAAGGATGCTGTGGATATCATGGACCGAGCATGTGAGCAATGGTGATGTTTTGGAAAAGATGGAAATGAAAAGGAAACATCAGAAAATGACAGCTACAAGTTGCTAGAAAATCTAATGAGGAAGGAGGGCTTGGAGAATCTGATATTCACAGCTCAGATAGAGGGAAAGAGAGACAGGGGAAAGCATCACGTAACATACTTGAGGGGCTTGAGCAAGTGGATGGCAGAGCAGGGTTTGTGTGGGGTAACAGGAGAAAGCGTGCTAAGAGCCACTAAGGATAGGGAGATGTGGAAGGACATGATCGCCTACGTCCAGAAAGGACACGGCACATACAAGAAGAAGACGACGATTCAATTTACAGTTGAATTGGCTTGATGTAGTTGTAAGATCTAAGTTAACAGTTTCTTTTCTCGTCATTTCTCGGTTCTGGAACTCCCTTCCGGTTCCGATTTTTCCAACCAACTTCAATATGCAAAAACTTAAATGCAATGTCAATCTCTAACTACTGCTCTCCTAATTAATTATTTTGTTCTGTCCCTTAAGTAATGTTTCCGTTTCTATCTCTTAATCACTCAGTAACCCCCACTTTCTATTCTCTCTCTCTCTCTCTCTCTCTCTATATATATATATATATATATATATATATATATATATTAAATCCAAAAAGTATGAGCAAATAGGTAAAAATGCCAAAACCCGATCCTATTAATATTAATTTTATTAATATTAAAATTGATCACGGTGGAGGACTCCGTGTAAATAGTATTATCTATTTACGGAGCCAAATATATAAAGTAAGTCAAAAAATTCCAAAATTTAATTTCGTTGAATGGCCATTTCTGCCAGAAAATTCTCACTTTATCAGCCACGATCGAAAACAAAAAAATATTAATTCAAATATGTTACAAAATTTCTATACCGGAAGAAGCCCAAAAACATATCGATGCACATGAAGTTAAAGATATTTTTGCAGGTACAAAATTTAATTGTCGGAATAAAAGTGTGTAGCTTGATATTACAAGACATTCTAAAAGCGAAGCAATCGGTTTCGCTCCTGCTCTTCGGGCCTTTTCTAGAGATTCAAAGTTAGAATAAAATAACTATGAAATGTGTGATGAAAAGTAAAAAAAACACAAATTAAAAAAAACAAAAAACATGAATAGAAGACAAAGAACTAGAGGCATATAATAGCGGGTCCCAATAACATTCACGCTGTTTACACAGGGAAGATCTGCTGGACCCCATATAAACTTTCATATATATATATATATATACATATATATATATATTATAAGAAAGTTAAAGAACAGACAGGTTAAAAACCTACTGTTCGTTGCATTTACTTTTATAAAAATTGCTCCATACAGAGTAGAGCTCATTTTTTTTTTATTACAATGGTTTATAAAGCAATATACCACTACATAAAAAATTTCATGTTTCAGAACATTATTGTTCTTCTTCAGGTTAAACTTTTAACTAAATTGGCTAGCCACGGGTGGAAACTGAAATAAATATATGAAAAAGACCCAGGCATAACGTGGAGTATAATAAAAACAGCCAAGACTTACAACGGTGGCAAAATATGTAGAATGTGCCAGGAAGAAAAGTTAGCTATTATGTTATTTCCAAACAAAAATTTACTAAATGAAAGAACAGAAATTATGACCAAGCGTAACCATACCAACAAATACGTATAAGGATCATACAATCATGGATGAAAATGTTGTAAGACCTTTAAGTATCTTCGCTAAATTTTTAAAATTACGCGTTCATAAAAAGATCTGTTACGTGGGCGTTTTTAAAAATACAATAAAATCACTTATTGTAAATCGTCTGAAGACACCAAAAGGTAGAAACCCAGGGTCACGAAATCACACCTGACTGAATATATATATATATATATGTACTAGCAGTATAGCCCGGCGTTGCTCGGGTGTAATGAAAGCTTTAAAACTAATCCATTGTCCTGGTGACTATTTCGACGTTGGCACGAAAGATTAAAAAGCAATAGTTGTTTCCAGTTAAAGTGAAACCATAGACTGAAAGAAAAATGAATGGATGTAAGTCACATTTTGATTTCCTGGTATCGATATCAAAGTAAATGGTATCATTGTGGAAACTAAGAACGACAATAATACCTACCTGAAGCAAAAACTAAAGTAAAAGGGCTGAAAAAGATACAGACATACAGGCAGATCTTGCCTTATATATATATATATTATCGATTTTCTGCACTATTGTAAGAACTGCAACTTTGAAACTTCTGAATATTGTTTCTTATGTCTTTGTCTATGAGTCTATCGTTTTGGAGTCTACAGGTAACGGACACACACACACATACACACGCAAAGTTTCATTTATAAATAGGTTTATATATATATATATATATATATATGAAATTATTTGTTTTGATATTTAACGTGTCTAATCAAGTGATGATTTTAAGAATAGTCATTTTTTTATGGGGATACGGAATTTTTTATCACGTGCATACCTATCCTATATTTGTATATATATAATAGATATCTACTGTCCTCCTGATTACTGTCTTCTCTTTCTGCACACTATTAATGTTTCTGTTCCTAATTCTTCCCCACCCTGTAACCCCTTGCATCTTAGTGGCTTTATTGCCTTGTTTGCAGTGATGACGATATATATATATGCGTGTGTATGTGTATATATATATATATATATATATATATATATATATTGTCATCTGCAGACAAATCTGTTTCGCTGTATCACAGCTCATCAGTACGGTTAGACATCCGATTGCTTTTAGCCAGGATTGAATCCCGACTGAATTGACACAGTCACCGCTTCTACCTCTGAGCTTTGGGCGCTCGGTAGAAGAAGGCAAACTTTTTTTAGCGTGTTATGTACAATGTGCACACGCCATTAGCTGAGAGTGTTCTAATTCATTACTGAATGAACGATGCGTAGATTCTAGAGTAGCTACTGTTTTTTTCAAAGCCTACCATCCTTCCAGAGTACTCAATCAATGTGAGAGCGTAAATAGTCATTCGCAGACAGATCTGTTTCGCTGTATCATAGCTCTTCAGTACGGTTAGACATCCGACTGCTTTTTACACAGGATTGAAACCCGACCGAATTGGCGTCAGTCCGCGATTCTATCTTCTAGCAATGGGCGCTCGTTAGAAGGAGTGATATACTATGTATTCATACGCCAGTAATGTGAATGTTCTAATTCATTACTGAATGAACGATCCGTAGATGTTAGAGTAGCTACTGTTTTTTTTTTTTTTTTTTCAAAATTTCCCATTCTTCTAGAGTGCTCAATCAGGTTGTGAGAGCGTATATATATATATATATATATGTGTGTGTGTGTGTGTGTGTGTGTGTGTGTGTGTGTGTGTGTGTGTGAAAAGTGTATGTATATAATTATAAATATCAATATATATATATGCAATTTGCTATATGTATTTTATGCGTGGTCCTTATTTTAAACCTTTATGTTTAAAATCTACTCGTACAGATTTTTAAATCTTCGGGGTGGGGTATATCATTATTAATTTCTTCTCTTTCGTAGGGTAGATTAATGGAATTTTATCTTTAGTAACGACACATGTATATACATGTACATATCGATGTATTTTATGTTAATATTCGTGGTTCTAAGTCTTCGTGAAATCTCATTTTTTTTTTCGCGGGGAGGGGGAATTATTTGTCTTGTACATAATTTTAGATTGAAGTTCGTAATTAAAAACTATCGTCCGGTTCACGCTCTACCCACATCAATTGAACAGGTGAAGAGGCTCATCCCTTGTTCCCTGTTTAGGATGTGGTTTCCGGTTTTCTCTTTTCCAATCTTCTCACTCTCATGTAGCCCCCTGCACATCAGTGGCGTTACCGCCTTGCTCGGGGTGATATTATTAAAGAAAAAACTATATTAAATGAATTTTTTTTTTCCGACTGCTTGAAAAACCTAACTTACCCGAGCGCTATGGACTCTCCTTATGTGTTTCTTGCCAGTATTAAACACAATTCGGCTTAGAAAAATAATTCAGTGTCGTAAAGCATAGAACAGAAGGAGGGAGCGTCGGAGCCTGATCAGCTCTGACGGGGTCAACTCAGCGAGGGTAGCATGATGTTGCAAGGCCCGAAATTGCCCAATGACCTGAGTAAAGTACATCACTGACGACACCCTCCTGCGTTACAGAAAGTGCGTATTTTCGAAGTATATATATCTATGGAAGACTGTGAAATATTTTTCACCTACGCCAGATAACTGAATTTCGACGCTGGTGGGAGACCGCAACTATCTCGACCACACCTTCTGATATTTATTTACGCAATCCAAAAATAAATAAATAAATAAATAAATAAACAGAATAATAAATATAAAAAGAATATTGATAAATATAATCTGGAAGGAAAACCGAAAATTGACGCCTCACCCTTCAACCTATCTACACGCTTTACTCACCCCCCGTCCTTCAAAATTCCACCCAGAGTACCCGTAATCTAGGCCTATTTCAGCAATGTACGATGTCATTGAAAGTAAAACTGTGGGTCGTTCTTAACTCGCCTGCAAGGCAAACCGTTGAGAGAAGCAGTCGGCTACTAATTGTACAGTTAGCCCTTTAATAATGCTGTCTAGAGAGAGGAGGCTGGACGCTCGGGGTGTGTTTAGATTAAACAGGGAGGAAACAGTGCGAGTAAGCGGAAGAGCACTGACGCCGTGCTGACTGTTAAAAGTAAATGCGTGTGTGCAACGGGTTAGACTATTAGACAGTTTACACGGTTCGCTGAGGGTGTGCGTTTTACTCGTTCGTATAAACGGCTGAACGGGGTAGTGAGGGTTACGATGTATCTGCGTAAAGTCGGTGAGGCTCCTTGTTAAGAGAAAAAAAAATGATCGGAAAAATAGACTTTCTTTAAAACAGTCGTTTCGTCAAATTTCTAATTCTCGTAATGAAAAACATATCAATAAAAAGTGACACTCGGAATTGCCGAATATTCTAGAAGAAAAAAATAGGACAGGTAAATTAAAAAAAAGAAAAAGAAAAAGGATTCTCCTTTGCTGTAGAATATTCGTTCTTACCAAAGAAAATTATCCACTATTAGAAACTTGAGGTTGGAATATTTGAGATCCTAATCGAAAAAAAAAACAACAACAAAAAAAAACAAACAAAAAAAAACAAACAAACAAAAAAAACATTTATTCTGTGAGCATGCACCTCACTCCTCACCCCCGCCGCAATTCCTGTTCTCTCATCGATATAAATAAGCTCGTTATATAGGTCACTCGCTGCTTTCCTTCCTTCCTCTTGCCGTCAATACGTTTTTTTAATCGTTTCACCCCATGCAAGGCGGTAACGCCACTGATGCGCAGGCGAGGGGGGGCTACATAAGAGTAAAAGATTAGACAGAAGGAGAGTAAAGAACCTGTTACAAGGGGTGTCAGAGTAAGTAGCAAAAGAAGGATGGGAATACAGTTACGATGACAGTTGCAAAGGTGGATAGAAAAGAAAGGATATACATGGTGGTGAAGAAAGAACTAGAGTCAAGTGGTTAAGAGATGGGTATTGACATTGCATTTAAATTCTTGGAGATTGTAGCCGTTAGGAAAGCAAGGATATGGAAGATAGTTCCACAGGCGGGAAGTGCGAGAAAATAAGATGCTGGAATAGAATTGTTATCTGCATTTGGTTGATCTGTGAATGGGTGGGACCCAGTTGCCAGTATGGATGCACAATTAAACTCCTGTTGCAGAGGCACCAGTGACTTAAGTTCGTCGGAGCAGAAGCCACGAAAATATTTGTAGAACAGACTGAAGGAAGCAACAGGAAGTGGCTGGAGTCGAGCCGCCAGGTAAGTACCTAACACATTACTGATTCTTCTTTTGGAGTCTGTTGAGAACACTGTGATGAACAGCGGGGGCACCTGACCATATATGACAGCAGAATTCCATACACAGACGGATGGTTGATTTGTAGCAAGATGGATTCAGGCGTAAAAAATTCCTGGCCCGACACAAATGATCCAACCTTCCTAGCAGTGGATTTAGCTATTGATTCAATGTAATGGTTCCACTTGAGAGTGGAAGAGAGGGTAAGGCTGAGGAGGTGAAGTATATTGCTCTCAGGGAGACTCGCTTGGTCCATGCTTATGGGAGGCAGGAGGGGTTGATTGACATACAGCAGTGAGTATCAAATTTTCCGTACCTGCTTTTAAATTTTAACTCTCTCTCTCTCTCTCTCTCTCTCTCTCTCTCTCTCTCCCTTTGATTTTATACATAGTTGTCCTTTTAGTTTCTACTTTCTTTAAACTTTCCTGATTATTTACGCGCTTCGTCCGCGGTATTTTCAACATTATTTTTTAGAACCATACAAAAATAAATAAATAAATAAATAAAAATAAAATAAAATAAAATAAAAAATTTAAAAAAAACGCTAAAAATGGTAACTTGTTTAAAAAATGACATTAATCATTTTTAGAGATTTAGATAAATTATAACCATATGGAAAACCTTTTTTTTTCATTCCATTAGAGTAAGCTACTCATATTTAGTCTGGTACAAGGCCAAACAAATTGATCAAATACTTTGTTTTTCGAGACTAGTTTAATTCTACAAAACCACCTCAATCATATATATATTTTTTATAACCGTATCGCCCCAAGCAAGGCATTTTACTGTCACTGTTGACCAGGGGGTTACATAAGCGGTAAGAGGGTAGGAGAAGGATGAGAATACTGATTCAAGTGGAGTGGATGAAGCATGAGAGAGAGGATGAAGGTTAGTGAGATAAGAGATGACTTTTGACTTTTAATTTGAATTCTTGGAGATTGTAGCTGTCGGGAAAGGAAGTACACGGAAGGGAATTACACAGGCGGGAAATGCGAGAGAAGAAGCTGAGGGAGTAGAATTTGCGTTTGCAATTTATTGGTGTCACAGTAAAAGAGTCGGACCTAGTTGCTAATCTTGTGGCTCGAGGAAATTCATGTATGGGAGTACCAGTGAGGTAAGTTCATCTGAGGAGAACCCATGAAAGTATTTGTAGAAGACACACATGGAAGCCACATTGCGCCTGTGAGAAAGTGACTGTATCCTAGCTGCCAAGTCAGGATTGATCACATTACATATTCTCTGTTGGATTTTGTCAATGACACCTAGGTGGATAGCAGCAGCACTCGACCAGATATGGCAGCAGTATTCAATGCACGGGCGGATGCCAAGTCGGAATCGATCACATTACAGATTCTCCGTTGGATTTTGTCAAGGACTCCTAGGTGGATAGCAGGTTTAACAATTTAATCCGGCACAAGGCTACGATAGCAGAATAGCCGTAGCTTGGAAGACTCATTGCCTTTGATTTGCCAAAAGGATGTCATCCTATTATTTGAATGCCCTTTAAAATATTTCCCAAGCAGAGTAGGAGACAAGTCCAAATTAAACTGAGCAGCAATTGGAAGCGTAAACATGTCTCGAGAATCAGCATACGAAACCCTGTTATTTACAAGGATTTGAACACCAATGTCCATCATCAATACCATGGTTCTGCGTAATAACCAATAAATTCCTCTAAAAATACAGTGGGCAATTATATGTTTTTAGCCACACTTGATTACATTAATTTTGTAATAACGCCTCGTCTTTTTTTTCCAGTCAATACCGTGTTATTATCAATCTACTCTCATCTATGAACGATAGTTGACTTATATTTTGCAATGAAAGTTCGCCGAAGTAAGAAAAGTAATGAATTTCAACGAGGGCAAATGATAGGATGGTTTTAGTGTGGCAAATCAAATAGAGAAATTTCTAGGTTTTTCCGGTTAATCATCAAACGGTTAATAATTTTGTCAAGATATTTAAGTAGGAACAATAAATTTGTTGACAATATTATTTAAAAGTATTAATTTCTATAATATTTGACATTATTTAGTACCTTTCAATAATACTCAGTTCATGCCAAAACATACCATAACATACCATACCAACAAACACCTATTAGGATCATACAATGATGGATGAAAATGTTCTCAGACATTTAAGTAACTTCTCCTAATTTTGAAAATTGCGCGTTCATAAAAGATCCCTGTTACGTGAGCGTAAAAAAAAAAAGAAGCAAAACCAAAAAAAAAAAACCAAAAAAAAAAACAAACTGTAAAATCATTTATTGTAAGAAGATTAAATCTGGAAATATGGGTTGCATAATAACTAGTTTACAAAATTTATATATTCAAAAGTTCTACAATATAATTGTATTGAACACATTTTAATACAATTCTATTGTAGAACTTTTGAATATTTTTCATTTGTAAACGAGTTATTACGCAACCCAATATATATATACAGTCGGCTATGATAAGTTGTTAGCCACTCTTGAGCACGTCTCTTCTTTTTTTAGAAAATAGCGTTATAACATTATTTTTCCTACTCGTGGCTAGCGCTATAAGTAAGCCCTACTTGTCTAATTTCTAACCTAGAAAAGGAAAAACAATACTATGCAACAAATGCGAAATAAATTAAAGAGGAGCTGGGCCCAAATACCATTTTAGACATTTATTATACGTCAACAAAATGTAAAGAGACATACAAATCCAAAGAAATGAAAAGTTTGTCAAATTCCCTGCATGGGGTGTTCGTTTCTCTACGCTTCTGGTAGGATTTTTTTTTTTTTCACGTTTGAATATGTTCCAACGTGGTGGAAGGCATGGCTGTCCTTTTTCCGTCCTTCACGTCCGCACTGGTTTTTTGTGTTTCTAAAAATGTTCAGGCGCAAGCGAGGTAACTCCTCGGTGTCTTTTGCAACCAGTGTTTTTTCTTGTTTGTCCCCACAGCGTGTTAGGATCAATCTACTCTCATCTATGTCTATCTTTTTGAAGAAGATGTAGCGCCATATCATACGAGCAAAGTAGCAAAGGCCTCCTGAGGGAATTGCAAGGAATCAATTCATAGTCATGGCTAGACCAAAGTCATGACATGAATCCAATAGAGCACGTTTGGGAGCACCTTGACCGAAAACTTCGAGAGCATGGAACCAAAATCATCTCAGTGGCAACTCTTAAAGAAATATTGCTAAAGGAATGGCAAAATATGAATCAGACGATTGTTGATAACTTGATCAAATCCATGAAAAATCAAATACAATCACTGAAACTGGCAAATGGAGGACCTACTCAATACAAGTTCCAAATACTGTTTATTCGTGTTGATTTTGGATTACGTAAATAAATTTTGAAATTGTATGTGGGTTATTTCTCCCGACTAAAAACTATTCTTAGGCCACTGGATACCAAATGCAATAAATAAACTTCACTTACAATATACGAAATACAATAAATACATCATTTCACATTAGAATTTACGAAATACAATAAATATTCTCTTAGAATTTATCAAATACAATGAATACATTTTTCTCAGAGAATACCAAATACAGTTGATGCATTTCCTCAGAACATACCAAATACAAAAATAGACTTCTGTTAGGATATACCAAATAAAATAAATAGATTTCTCTTCGAATTTACCAAATCAGTAAATACAACTGTGTTAAAATATATCAAATACAATAAAGGCATTTTCCTCATAACATAGCAATTACAGTCAGTTGAGTTTCTTATGTGATACACGCTTTGAGCGATCATGTCTTTCTGGATAGAAGATTATCCCGCAGTAGGTTGCCATTCCTTTCTGCGGTAGACTGCTTGCCGACAAAAGCTATAGAACCCAATCTGTCCTGTTATTTAACCCATAACTGGAGGGAAGAAGACGGATTAGTACCTTTCCCAAGGGTATTTGTGTGTAGGTAAATGCAAGGAATTCAACTGGAATTCGAACTCGGCACCCTGATTTGTCGATTCGATATCCACTGCATCACAACGCACTACAACAAATACTATAAAAACATATCCCTTACCATATATCTAATACAATGAATACATCTCTGTTAGAATATACTAAATACAAAAACAATTTTCTCTTAGTATATACCGAATCTCCTGTTCCATTTGCGGGATTAGTGGACTAAACTTAGGGTATTTTGGTGTTAGTCTCTATCGTTATTCCCAAATCATCACAAATCCGACCATCAGGCGCAAAATGGTTCTGGAAAGTTTTGGAAGATTCTTTTTTTATCGATTTTCTCACCTTATGTTGACCAGGAATTTTTCGTTTTTGTGGTGTGTTTGGCTCGACTATTGGGGTTAGTAATTCGGTGCACCTGTTAAAATACGACCAGCAAAAACAAGAACAAATATAATTACATATGATTTTGTAGTAATTACCAAAATGAGTGTTACACGCAATGTGAAATAGCCAGTGGTGGGATGGTTGGGGTCATTAAATCGATTTCGAAAGCTGTTGATCTCTAGTTCGAACGTTTTTGACTGTGTCTTAAAATAAGTCTCTTCAGTACAAAATGGCGGAACAGGTTCTTTCCTTAACACAGTGTCTGTTGAATCGGTTGATATACAAATGAAATTCTTGAGTCGAATATTGATTATCCATTTATTGAACAACGACTAGTCCCTTGTGTTGGATTGATTTGTAGATTGATTTGTGGTCGTAATTTTTGCAATTTTCTATGAAATCGATTTTGTAAATATATTTGTATTTTGAATTTGTGATTTTTTTTAAAATTTTATAAAATGTTGTTACTTCTCGTTCCTTTGGTATACAAGTTTAAAACATGTTTGCAATTATTACTTGGGCGACAATTCACAAGGCTTCTATCAATGATCAGGAGAAATCATCGTAATGTACTTTTAGAAAAGATTTTTCGATATCGGAATACGTCTTATTGCTTCGGCTAAACATTCACGATACTCTTGTTGTATATCAATAAACAGACAAACACGGGTATATATAAAAATATATGACTTATATTTTTATTGATGAACGATGGACCGTGTAGCCTAGTGAACAGAGAGTGAGAGCGCGCTTCCAAGGGTTGACGGGGTGACGGGGGAGTGTCGTCGTATCTGTTGCTCCTCTGTCTGCCTCTGTCTAGACTCGTCTCTCTGACTCTGCGAATGCGTGTTTTCGCAGTCTTTATATATCTTCCAAAACCGGGACTTGTTTCTTCCGGCTTTGCCTTGATCACGCGACGCCCACGCGACGCCTACGTAATTCTCAGAGACACCTGTTCTGTCTGCCTCTTGTAGCCATTTCCGCTACTGCCGGAAATAAGGTCAAACAAACATCCGTTCCTTTCAACGACCGGAAAACACCCCCGCTTGCTCAGCTTCCTCGGGTGGGGCGGGATTGTTATATTACACTCTCAGCGTCTTCATCTCCCTCATGAATTTTTCCTATTTCTTTAACTTGCACCTTTTATTCTGTAACTAGCAGTATAGCCCGGCGTTGCTCGGGTGTATTGAAAGCTTTAAAACTAATCCATGGTCCTGGAGCTCAGACTCAGCCTCAGCCTCAGCCTAAAGAATATTTGAAATAATAAAATAATTGCGACAATTTACCAATCGCACCATATATATATATATATATATATACTAGCAGTATAGTCCGGCGTTGCTCGGGTGTAATGAAAGCTTTAAAACTAATCGATGGTCCTGGTACTCAGACTCTTTGGACGTTAGCACGAAAGACTAAAAAGCAATAGTTGTTTCCAGTTAAAGCGAAACCGTACACTGAAAGAAAAATCAATGAATGTAAGTCAAATTTTGATTTCATGGTATCGATATCAAATAAGCCTTTTTTTCTCGTAAACTGAATTTTGAAGACTAAATAAGCCCTCTGAGTAAATGGTATCATGGCTGAAACTAAGAACAACAATTATACCTACTGAGAGCCAAACCCGAAGCAAAAACTAAAATAAAAGGGCTGAAAAAAATACAGACATACAGGCAGATAAACAGACACACACACAAACATCTTGCCTATTATGTATATATATATATTATCGATTTTCTGCACGATTGTAAGAACTACAACCTTGAAACTTTTAAATATCGTTTCTTATGTCTTTGTCTATGAGTGTATCAAATTTGATTAAAATCGGATCACTCCTTCTATAACCCGATTTTTTGGATTATCAATTTTCGATATTTATCGTGGGTATTTCGACACAAAACCTAGCTAAGAACATTCGCAGACGCTTATAGTATAACTGTGTAAATTTTCAAGAAAATCGGTTCAGCCGTTTTGGAGTCTATAGGTACACACACACACACACACACACACACATATATATAAAAGGCAAGATGTTTGTGTGTGTGTCTGCTTATCTGTCTGTATGTCCTTTATACAAATCCGCAATTTTTATCCGATTCTCACCAAATTTCACACAAATATTCTTTAGCCTGAGTCTGAGCTCCAGGACCATGGATTCGTTTTAAAGCTTTCATTACACCCGAGCAACGCCGGGCTATACTGCTAGTATATTATATTTATTGGATTTTAAAATATATTATTTAAAATATAAACATGCATTCTTTCTTGTGTACTGTTATTCCCTAACTATGATCTAAATTCTAAGGTGGTTACCACATCCTGAGTCGAAGTTGGCTTCATTTGAATAACTAAGCAATTATAAAAGCCAATCACGAAACAATCGTTTATTTAGAAGTCACTAACTTGGAAATAAATAACAAACTTATTTTGAAACTCGCTTATAAATTTAAATATGCAAATAATTTTATTTAAGTTGGACAAGGTATAAGACACTTGCTGGAAGGCATAAAACCGCATCTTTTATGCACGTTTGTTATGATTAGGCACAGATTCGGAGGACCGTCCCCCAAACATCACTTTACTCATTATATTTTATTTTTCAGGGAGAAGGTCAGGATTAAGTCATGACGCCTGGAGCGTTACCAGAAGAAAATGCCAAGGACGACTGACAAATTTCTGTTTCCCTCGCCACCGCCACCATGTAAACGTCGGGTGTGGAAATGCATATTAAACCGACTTTCTTTCAAATATACCGTCGTGCAGAGGCAGATGAATAAAAACTGCCTATTTTTCATGCACATACGGCCTGGAGGATCTGGTTTAATCCCTGATGCCTGCGGCATTCTCAAGCTAAGTGCCGAGGGCGAGTATGCATTTTTTTTTTGTACTCATGGGAGTAAGACTTTAAACATATTTCTTTTCACGCAGGCCTGAAAACCAGACCCCAAAACCACAGCAAACCAGACCCACTAACCACAATTATTGGATATCGCAGTTTTACGTAATATTTAAACAAATATGGAGTTTCACGGCGAAATCTTGTCTTTCCAGCCAGGCTTGAAAATCGTTTACGCAGCTTTATGCGGTGACATTTTCTATTCTGTGCCCACCTTTTCTCAACAGCCACAATTCGATACCGACTTGGCTGACCGGCTGCAGTCACTCTCTCACCGGCGTGACGTGGCTTCCCTGTGCCTCTTCTATAAATACTTTCACGGCTTCTGCTCCGATAAACTTAGATCACTGGTGCCCCCTAGGTACGAATTTGCACGAGATACTAGATTAGCAACTAGATCCCACCATTTTACAGTGAAACCGATAATATGCAACCGCAATTTCTATTCCAACAGTTTCTTTTCTCGCACTTCTCGCATGTGGAATTCCTTTCAACATGATTGCTTCCCCGACGGTTACAATCTCCAGAAGTTTAAATGTAAGGTCAATAGACACCTCCTAACACACTAACTCGCGTCCATTCTTTCAAACACTCTTCCCAGCTACCCAACCCCCAGCCTCGGTATCCTTACCCATCTATCACCCTCCTTCTGGCATTGCCTATATCTAACCACTCTTTCTCTTTACCTTCCCCTATGTAGTTCCATGCGCAATAGTGGCAGTGGAATGTCTTGCTTGGGGTGAAATGATTAAAAATAATCCACTAACCCATCGCTACTTATATGTTCAGACGAGCTCCATATTCAGTGTCACTGCCTTTGCAAACAAAGCTAGCCTTACTATACACACATGGTTGAATTAACCTTATTCGTGGCGTATTCTTTGGTAAAAAGTACGACCCACTCCAAAAACATTATTTCCAAGAAACGCTACTTCGTGAAACCTGCTCCTGCTTTCCCGGACATTGCAATCAACCTTAGCATCAGTTCTTATCTATCTTCTCCATAGTTGTAATATTCACCACTTACGTTCATATCACATATACGTTCATATCACATACGTTCATATCACATATACGTTCATATCACATATACGTTCATATCACATACGTTCATATCACATATACGTTCATATCACATATACGTTCATATTACATACGTTCATATCACATATACGTTCATATCACATACGTTCATATCACATATACGTTCATATCACATACGTTCATATCACATATACGTTCATATCACATATACGTTCATATCACAAATGTTCACTATGCATGCCTCATATCACATGTCTACATATCACACATACGTCTATATATCTATATATGTCTATATCATAACACCATATCACATACGCTCATATCACATATACGTTCATATTATATACGTTCATATCATATATATGTCTATATCTATACGTCTATATCATATATACACCATAATACATACGTTCATATTTACATATACGTTCATATCACATATACGTTCATGCCACATATACGTTCATATCATACATATTGCTCATATCATATACGCTCATATCATATATATGTCTATGCCACATATACGTTCATATCACATGTTCATCACATATACGTTCATATCACATACGTTCATACTACATATACGTTCATATCACATATACGTTCATGCCACATATACGTTCATATCACATATACGTTCATGTCATATACGTTCATATCACATATACGTTCATATCACATATGTCTTATCATACATATACGTTCATATTACATACGTTCATATCACATACGTTCATATCACATATACGTTCATATTATATACGTTCATATGTATCACATATACGTTCATATCACATACGTTCATATCACATATACGTTCATATTACATACGTTCATATCACATACGTTCATATCACATATACGTTCATATTATATATACGTTCATATCACATACACGTTCATATCACATACGTTCATGCCACACATATACGTTCATATCATATACGTTCATACTGTACATATGCTCATCTACACGTTCACATCACATACGTTCATATCACATATACGTTCACATCGTCAATATGCGATGTCTACATTACATATATGTTCATATCATATACGTTCATACCTACATACGCGTTCATATCACATACGTTCATATCATATATACGTCTTATCATATATACGTTCATATCATATATACGTTCATATCACATATACGTTCATATCATATATACGTTCATATCACATACGTCTAGTATCATCTACATATACGTCTATATCATATATATGTCTATATCACATACGTGTCTATATCATACATACGTTCATATCATATGCGATGTCTATATCACACATGTCTTATCATATATGCCCTACATTTATACGTTCATATCACACAGACAATGCATTGTTGCATGTCTATATATCATACATATACGTTCACTGGGCTATACGTGTCTATATCATATATATGTCACCATATGTCTATATCATATATAGTTCATATTATATATACGTTCATATCAATATATATACGTTCATACCTACATACGTTCATATCACATATACGTTCACATCAATATATATGTTCATATCACATACGTTCATATCACATATATGCTCTATCAGTATATATGTTCATATTACATATAAGTTCATATCACATACGTTCGCTATCACATATACATTTTCATATCACATATACGTTCACTGTCACATATACGTTCATATCACACACACGTTCATATCACATATACGTTCATATCACATATACGTTCATATACATACGTTCATATCATATACGTTCATATCACATACGTTCATATCACATACGTTCATATCCCTTTCTTTCGTTCATATCACATACGTTCATATGCACATATACGTTCATATCACATACGTTCATATCACATATACGTTCATATCACATACGTTCATATCACATATACGTTCATATCACATATACGTTCATATCACATATACGTTCATATCGCCCACGTTCACATCACACGTATACATTCATATCACATATGCGTTCATATCACATACGTTCATGTCATATACGTTCATATCACATACAGTTTCATATCATATGCATTCCATATCACATACGTTCATATCACATATACGTTCATATACACATATACGTTCATATCACATATACGTTCATATCACATACGTTCATATCACATATACGTTCATATCACATATACGTTCTTATACATACGTTCATATCACATATACGTTTATATACATACGTTCATATCACATATACGTTCATATCACATATACGTTCATATCACATACGTTCATATCACATACGTTCGTATCACATATACGTTCATATCACATACGTTCATATCACATATACGTTCATATACATACGTTCATATACATATACGTTCATATCGCATTCATATCACATATACGTTCATATCATACGTTCATATCACATATACGTTCATATCACGCATGTATACGTTCATATCACATACGTTCATATCCGCATATACGTTCATATCACATGTATACGTTCATATCACATATACGTTCATATACATACGTTCATATCATATACGTTCATATCACATACGTTCATATCACATATACGTTCATATACGCGTTCATATCCCATATACGTTCATATCACATACGTTTCATATCATATACGTTCATATCCATATACGTTCATATCACATACGTTCATATCACATATACGTTCACTTATCACATACTTTCATATACACATATACGTTCATATCACATATACGTTCATATCACATATACGTTCATATCACATACGTTCATATCACATACGTTCATATCACATATACGTTCATATCACATATACGTTCATATCACATATACGTTCATATCACATATACGTTCATATCACATACGTTCATATCACATATACGTTCATATCACATACGTTCATATCACATATACGTTCATATCACATATACGTTCATATCACATACGTTCATATCACATACCCCAGTCACTTGGTTGATTCATTTTTTTAATGATTTATCAACTCTTTCAAGTTTATTTAAAAGTAAAAAGTGGTTTTAGATTGTAATATATTTGTTAAATCATAATGGGTTTAGTGGTGCAGTCAGTCAGTCATTTAAATGCTATACGTGATACACGCTTTGGGCGATCATGTCTCGGAAGAGACTTAACTGACTGGGCAGAAGATTATCCCACGGTAGGTCGTCATTACTTTCTGTGGTAGACTGGTTGTCAGCCAAGGCTATAAAACCCAATCTGTCCTGTTATTTGACTCATAGCTAGAGGGGGAAAAGAGATGTGTTATATTATTAAATATGAATTTGGGGGCATCAGTTTATTACTTTATAAGAATATAAAACTGACCCCCCACTTTATGTCCAGCAGCAGCTTTAATCATGTTTTCAACTATTATATATTTAGTCAGTCAGTTAAGTGCCATACGTGATATACGCTTTGAGTGATGATGTCTCGAAAGAGATATGACTGACTGGGCAGAAAATTATCCCACAGTAGGTTGTCATTACTTTCTGCGGTAGACTGGTTGCCAGTCAAGGCTTTAGAACCCAATGTGACCTATTATTTAACCCATAACTGGAGGGAAGAGACATATTAATACCTTTACCAAAGTATTTGTGCGTAAGTGAATGCAAGGAATTCAAATGGAATTCGAACTCGGCTCCATGAGTTGTCGTTCCGAGTCGATATCCACTGCACCACAACGCACATCCTTTATTGATATATGTTGAGATAATTTTTAAATATGGTCACAAACTTTATAGAATATTGATCGGAAATATTGATTAAAAGTGTTTGTTTCAGTTTCAATAAGGAATCTTTTCGAAGGACATTTTTTATTGTTACAATGTTAAAGATGGAAAGATAACAATTTTCCCGATTGAGTTGATAAAATAGAAAAGGCACTCAATTTTCTTGAAAAGAATTCAATTCATATTTAAGTGGCAGTCCAAGGAAACTGGTCATCTTATGGTCAATGTGAACATGATTTTTTTTCGTCATGCAGATCCTCATCTCATGGTATCTCCAGTAGTTGTAAGTACTGAACTTGGTTAAGACTGTGTTATGAAATCAACATAAAAATTTCTAGCTTTGTTGTAAAACTAACTGCTAGACGTTTCGCCTATGTATTTTCAGTGACAGTTTTACGGTCTGTGGATTCAAATCGTAAGAATACATGAACACAAAAGGAGATCATTTGAAAAAAAAACAAAACAAAAAAAACAGCGCATTCAAGGCAGTAATCATAGAGAGCGGGGATCCTCTTTCTCCCTCCATGTGGTCAGCTACGCGTAATTTTTCTATCTCCCAACGTGTGTAGCCTTATCTTAAGGAGACAACCTGTTTCTCTTTTATACCTGCGAAGTGTAGAACCACTTCCGAAGGTCGTCCTGATGTCATATAGACCACAGATCCTTTGTATTTTCTCCGATAACCCCGCATAGAGTAGGTAGACTGAAGCTGTTTTCTCTCTTCCACGTTTCTAGGAGCTGTTGTCATGTACCCTGGATAGTTGTAACGTTGTAGGGTACTGCTTATACTGACTATTTCCTGTTCGTATGTCTCTGGGTCACCGCTTATAACTTTTGCTCGATGTTGCAGGCAGAAGACGATCCCTTTCTTTAGATTGTATGGGTGGTGGGAGTTGAAACTGAGGTACTGTTGGTTTGCGGAATACGGATGTCTTGAACCCACCCACCTCTGTTCGAGATATTAATTCATCTAGGAATACTAGATTGTTATCACTCTCTTTTGCCTTAATGAACTGTATCGATGATCTTATTGAGTTTATATCGTCCAGTAGAGTCTGGACCTCTTCCTGATGTGGCCAAAGTATAAACGAAAACGTCGTAAACATGACACCAACGATGAGGTCGATAATCCGAATAATGTAAATAGTGTAAATACTACCTCATCTTAGAAGTATAGTGCAGTTTATGAAATAAAGTGGTAAATTTTTTACGATATGTTTCGCCAGAGTCTCTACTCTATTTCGCTTCCTCTAGTTAGAATGCAGTATATATAATAACTCAACAAGCACTAAACTAAATTCTTTACAAAAAACCAATGTAGTGTACCAATTTAGATGCCCATTCAGAGATTGCATCTCTGATACTAATCAAAAACCTAGTACATATATTGGTTTTACTACAACCACGCTCTCCCGTAGACTTACATGTCATCTTTCTGATCAGAGTACTGTTAAACAACATTTCTCTGAAAAACATAAACATGTAGGTAATATCAGACAGATTTTGGTCAACAATACGGTGATCCTTACTCATACACACAGTAAGAGGAACCTGCAGATATTGGAGGCCATGTACATCAAATCAAAACAACCAACACTCAATAAAATCAACTTTAAAACAGGAAATAACATATTACATTGCATTTGACTACATGGTTTTCGTTGTCATTTCGCGCTATCCCGCGGTGTGACGTCATAAAACCGCATCGCAAACTTAAGAACTGCGTTTATTATTTTTGGTAACTATTGCCGTTGCCAAGCGGAGTTTTATGTCAACACAAAATAAAATCGTCGGCGATGGTGGATTTTATAATATTTCAGTTTAAACAACCTCTCTGAAGATGGCTCATGTGAGCCGAAAGCTTAGAAGAAAATCAATAAATAATTATCCAAATGTTGGAGAATTTTTTTCTTTATTTTCAACTGAAATTAAAGCAAAAATACGACGTTTAGAACGGCTCATGATTAAACATAATAGACATTCATTGTTTCTTATATTTAATAGCATATGTTTAGAATATATATATATATATATATATATATATATATATATATATCATCACTAGTTACACCCAATGGTGTTTTAGGGCAACATTTTGCTGTTTCCGTCATAAACTGTTACAGGGTTATTAGCCCTGCGCCCAAACCCAAACCTGGAGGAAAGTGTTATTATGGGACACCCAGTGAAAATCCAACTCACTACTCAATTGTAATGATTCTAGTGAGACAAGCTTGCTAATCATTACACCATTTCGAGGTGCATATATATATATATATATATATATATATATATATATATATATATAGTCATCCCCAGACAGATCTGTTTTGCTGCATCACAGTTCATCAGTACGTTTTACCCAGGATTGAAACCCGACCAAATTGGCGACAGTCGGCGATTCTACCTCTGAGCTATGGGCGCTCGGTAGAAGGAGGCAGACTTTTAGCGATGGTAGGTATCCAAAGAAACACTATTCTTAAAAAAGGGCTCAATACAAAGTAGAGCTAATAATATTTATTCAGAAATTATAATATAAATATGTTATAATATCACTACAAAATCTTTTAAAATATTTGTTATAATTTCTGTATATATATATACAAATTTAATTATATATATATATATATATATATATATATATATTGTGTGTATTTTGGCAGCATCTTTTCATTAATGCAGGTTTCATTGAATAATATAGACAAGTTTTGTCTATTAATTTTGTGTAGGATCCGTTCATACCGTCTGATATACTTGATGGTGATGTCGTTAAAAGACAACAAAAAATCACAGTATTTGTTGAATTTTTTATCAGGTCTAAGCTTTCGGCTCACATAAGCCATTATCAAAGAGTAAATAATAACACACAGTAAACATAGAACATTTAAGCTATTAACAATAAAGATAATTGAATTGAAAATATAAGTCCATCCCTACCGTGGCGGATGGCCGAAGACAGTGACAAAATAGTGGTGTTGTGGTCCCTGGTCTGATTACAGACATTTGAGTACGTTGTTGGAAATATCGAAATTGATTGTATTCAAACCAGGTTTAAACTGTTTAATGTAGAGTGCTTCGAGGATTTTTAGTTTCTGCTTATTATTTTCTTGTTTGAGTATGTACGTGTAATATATATATATATATATATATATATATATATATATATATATATATATAAAATAAAATTTGTTTTTATATAGACATATTGTTTTATATTTAAAAATATATGATTAAATTTATACATATATATATAAAACATGATATTACTTATAATACCTAGTTCAGGGGGATTCATTTAAAATTCTCCAACATTAAATGTCTTAATATAGGTTAAACAAAAATCACCCTTTGGACAAACTCACTTTCTCTCTCTGGAAATTGAATGTAATAAGGTAAATAATTTAATTTGATTCATAATTACTAGTTTTCATCACAGATCACAAGGGATTTTCTCTCATACACAGCTTGTCATTTTTTTTTTTTTTGTAATTCTAACCTGAGATATGCAAAGATATCAGACGCTCTGGCGAAACGCGTCGTTAATATATTTTCTACTTTGTCTTTTCCTGTTTATTGAGATTGATATGCATTTTTTATTCTTTTGATTTTATTACGTTATTCCGCTCTCAAAATTTTTACTCTGGTTTCTTCTACTCCCCCACCCCTGCATCAGAATGGATCAGGCGAGTCTCCCTGGAAGCAAAACACTGCGCCTCCTCGGCCTAAATCTTTCAGCCGGCCTCAAGTGGAATGACTACATTGAAACCATAGCTAAAGCCGCCGCTCGGAACGTTGGTTCCCTTTGTAGGGCCAGCATATTTTTCTCGTCTAAATCCATTTTGCACATATATAAATCTACCATCCGCCCGTGCATTGAATACTGCTGTCATATCTAGTCTGTTGCCCCTGCCGTTCATCTCGGGATTCTTGACAAAATCCAACGAAGAATCTGTAATGTGATAGATTCATATCTGGTTGCTCAACTCCAGTTACTTTCTCGTCGACGGAATGTGGCCTCCCTCTGTCTCTTCTACAAATATTTTCACGGCTTCTGCTCCAATTAACTTAGCTCCCTGGTGCCCCCTTTGCATGAATTTACTCGAGCTACTAGACAAGCGGCTAGGTCCCACCCTTTTACAGTGCAACCAATCAAATGTAACCGTAACTTCTACTTTGTTAGCTTCTTCGCTCGCACTTCCAGCCTGTGGAATTCCTTTCTGTATACTTACTTCCCCGATAACTACAATCTCCAGGAATTTGAATGTAAGGTCAATAGACACCTCTTATCACACTAACTCGCTTCAATTCTCTCATACTCTTTTCCCATCTAGCCAACCCCCATCCTCGGTATCCTCATCCGTCTATCACCCTCCTCCCGACATTTCCTATAACTAACCACCCCCACCGTGCATTGAATACTGCTGGCACATTTGGTTGAGTACCCCTACTATTCATCTCGGGCTTCTTCACAAAATTCAACAAAGAATCTGCAATGTAATTGATCCGGACATGGTAGCTCAACTGCAGTTAGTTTCTCACCGACGTAATGTGTCTTCTCTTTGTCTCTTATGCAAATACTTTGACGGCCTTTGCTCTAATGAACTTATCTCTCTGGTGCCCCCATTGCATGAACTTACTCGAGTTTCTAGACTATCGGCTAGGTCCCACCATTTTACAGGGAAACCAATCAAATGTAACCTTAGCTTCTACTCTACAGCTTCTTTGCTTGCACTTGCCGCCTATAAAATTCCCTTCCGTAAACTTACTTCCCTGAAAGCTACAATCTCAAAGAATTTAAATGCAAAGTCAATTGCCATTTCTTATCTTCTTGACACACACCCTTTCCCTGAACCCTAACCCTTGTATCCTGTTCTTCTTCCTTTTCACTCCACTCTCATGCAGCTCTCTTCACATCAGTGTTCTCATCCTTTCCCTGACAACCCTTGTATCATGGTCTTCTTCCTTTCCACTCCACTCTCATGCAGCTCTCTTCACATCAGTGTTCTCATCCTTCTCTTAGAATACTGTTGTTATATCTGGTCGGGCATCTTTACTGTTCCTCTCAGGGTTCTCGACAGGTTCCAAAGGATAATCGACTCCAGCCATTTTCTCAACGGCGGAATTTGACTTCCTCTGTCTATTCTCCAAATATTTTAATGGCTTCTGCTTCTACTAACTTATGTCACTGGTGCCTCCTCTACAAGCATTTAATAGAGTAAACAAACTGGCAAGAGGATCCACCCTTTTACAGTTAAATCTACCAAATGCTGCCGACACTTCTACTCCCACCATTTTACAATCAAATGTAACCTTAGCTTCTACTCTACAGCTTCTTTGCTTGCACTTGGCGCCTATGAAATTCCCTTCCGTATACTTACTTCCCTGAAAGCTACAATCTCAAAGAATTTAAATGCAAAGTCAATTGCTATCTCATATCTTCTTGACTCACATCCTTTCCCTGACAACCCTTGTATCCTGTTCTTCTCCCTTTCCACTCTATTCTCATGCAGCTCTCTTCACACCTGTAGTTTCATCCTTTTCTTACTCATTCCCCGACTCCCCTGTAACTTGTTCCTCTTCCTCATCTCACCTTTTCTGTAACCCCCTGCACACCAGTGGCAGTTCTGTGTATTCTATGATAAAAGAATGATGACAATTTTGATCAAATGAATTCTTTGAACAAAAGAAGTAAAGATCCGATAGTGACATATTTTTAATCGTTTCACCCCAAGCAAGGCGGTACCGCGACTGATGCGCAGGGAGCTAGATAAAGGAATAAAAGTTTAGACAGGAGGCGAGTGAAGAGAAACACAAACCAAATACAGTGGGTGTCAGAAAAAGGGCAAGAGAAGGATGGGAACAGAGGTGTGATGACATTTGCGAAGGTAGAGAGTAAAGAAAAAAACAAGATATACAGGGTGATGCAGAAAGGACTGGAGTCAGTGGATAAGAGATTTGAATTGGCATTGCATTTAAATTCCTGGAGGCTGTAGCCGCCAGGAAAGCAAGTATATGGAAGGGAGTTCCACAGGCGGGAAGTGCGAGAAAAGAAGCTGGTGGAATAAAATTGTCATCTGCATTTGGTTGATCTTACTGTAAATGGGTGGGACGTATCAAGAAAATTACAATGCATAGAGAATACTTTCTGTCTAATCTTTGTGTTCAAATGCCGCTACGCATTTGCAACAGGAAGACGCCCATTGTCAGGGAAACACAACCAGTGTCTTTCTTACTCATAGAAAATATTTTCATTTCCCTACAAGCCAATTGCGCACAGTTGCCGTATGTTGTAGTAAGTCTTGCTTCTCAAATGTCTACTTTTGATCATATCTAAACTTATTTATAAATGGAACTTTGTCTATCTCTCTGTGTGTGTGTGTGTGTGTCTGCGTGTATGTGCGTGTGTCCGTTACCTATACACTCCGAAACAACTGAAAGGTATTAATCCGTCTCTTCTATCTCCAACTATGGGTTAAGTAGCAGGATCGATTGTGTTCTATAACTTTGATTAGCAACCAGTCTACAGCAGAAAAATGCCGACTTACAGCGAGAGAATTCTGCCCAGACAGTCATGTCTCTTTCGAGACATGATCGCCCAAGAATAATAGAAAGAATAAAAAAGTGAAATATGTAACAGACAAAAGACAGAAAAAAACTGTAGAATTAATAAATCAAAGAAAGAAAATAATAGTTATCTAACAAAAAAAAAAGGACGAAAAGTAACTAAAAGCCAAAATGGAAGAAATAAATAATAAAAGAAAACTTGAGTAAAAAGAAAAACAGACAAAATAAAAAAAAAGTGTCAGAAAAAAGTGAAAATGTAAAATTGAAATTATATCGAAAAAGAATTAGGCAGGCAGGAATAAATGAGTTGAAAGAAACGAAACCGAATTTCTTTGTAGAAATGAAAACGGAAAAATGGTTGTAACGAAATGAAGAACGATTTGTTGAATGAAAGAGAAAGAAAAGAAAACAGCATTGGCCATGTAAAGTGGAGAATATATTCAACAGAAGTCATGGATTATCTTAGTCATGGATTACTCTACGCATGCGCATCTGTTGCTTACAAGTATTGTATTTGACGTCGTCGGCAGAGTAAACATAACCGATAATAGGTTCATTTGAAAACAAAAAAGAAAAAAAAAAAGAAAAAAAGCAGTTATGAAGAAACTGAAAAAAAAGCCTTTAATTAGTTTTTACCTAGAATTGCTGAACAATGTTTTGCATACAAAAATTTCGATTTGTGAATTACACGATAACGATTGAACTCGCTTTAATGACTTGCAAGGTGTTGGTGCTAACGGTAGTTCCATGACAAATGTGACCCTGCCTGCAGCTGCTATGCGTGCCCAGATATGCACACGCTGTTTTACATAGACTGACTCTCGCCACAGAGTAAATATTGGCAGGTTTATTGAATCCAATCTTCAGATGATGCCTTACTATCATGGCCGAATTTAAAATCCATGTAAGTTTAACAAAATATTTATTTAGGGGTCTGTCTAAGGCAGTAGAGAACAGACTTAGTTAACGCTACTAAATCGCTGAAAAAACAGTAAAGAATGAATAAAACGGCCACAACTTGATAAAGACGAACTTTTTTAATCAAAATGTTTATGTTATTATGAAGAGGAAAAATAAAAATGTTTTTTAATGATTTTAAAAAAATATTATCCTTTCTAACACGTTCGAAATTTTGGAAAAAAGAAAATCTTGTTTTGGTTTTAGTTAGTGGGTAACCAAATCGTTACGAGAGTTTACAATGGAAAACTTAATATTACATTATTACCCCCACTTCACGTAAATTAATGAAGTTTTAAGAAACTAAATTCTGTTGCAAAATTTGGTTTTATTACTTAAACGCATGACTTAATGGGGAATGTAAATCATTTATTATTTTTTTAAACACTGCTTTTATTTCCGAAAATCTGCTCCGAAAAGGAAACTAAAAATGCAATATAACAATGACATTAATTTGATAAATTTTCATTCCTTTAATAAATAATATAAATTAAGAACATTATAGTCTGAAGCAAAACATTCAATTAATAATAAAATTTTAAAAGAATTGTTTTAATCTTTTTAAATTATAATTATTTCTAAAATTTCTAAAATATTTTTAAAACACTTCAAAGATTTATTGGTTTTAGTTTATAAACTTAATAAGTGAAGATTATATTTACTAATCGAAAATTAAAATGCTTCATACAAATCATCGTGCTGTCCTATTTTTAAAATAGTTTTTATTACATTTTTTGTGTATTTGAAGTTTTTTCATGGTAATTTTTATGTGTTCGTTAAAAGGTCATGTGTTTTAGGGTTTCTTCCTCCTACCAGAAAAAATGTCCAATTATGTCATTTGTGATCGCCATGCACTTATCTTATATCGAATCTGCGAGGTGTCAACACATTTCAAATACGGTGAACAAATCAAACAGTTCAACTATGTGATTAAGAAATAGTTTTATTCTAGTGAAACTCCGAAGACTGAAGAAACCCAGCATAACACCAAGACTGCAATACGACACACTAGAGGATGATATCACCCTGCAGAAAGAATATAATAACAGCGTAAAAAAGAAATATGAAGAACAAATTGGAAAAGGATACTCAAAATGGGAGTCACTAAAAGAAGCAATGGTGACCTCAGCGAACAACATAGCCCCAAAGGAAATCAGACGAAGAAGAAAAAATGAGTGGATGACCGAAGAGATCCTCCACATGATGCAAAGGAGACAAAAAATAACGCCAAGACACGGAACAGAGTACAAAAAACTTCACAGGGCGATAAGGAACAAATGCAGACAAGCCAAAGAGGAATGGCTCAACAACAAATGTGCAGAAGTAGAGAGACTGAGCAGGAACAACAAAGCAGAAATGCATAAAGAGATAAGAGAACTGACAGGACAAAAAAACCTGTTCCTCAACAGGATGCATAAAATCCAAGGAAGGGACAATCATAGTAGAGAAAGAGGAAATACTCCAGCGATGGGAAGAATACATAAAGGATCTCTTTGGCGACAAGAGAGAACAACCGAGAATACACAAGGAGATGGATGGACCGGAAATACTAAAATCCGAAGTGGAAGCGGCAATGGCCAAAATGAACAGAAATAAAGCACCTGGCCCAGATGGCATAGTGATAGAGCTGCTGACAGCCTTAGAAGAGTATGGCATAGAAAAGATTACCGACATAATAAACGAAATTTATAGCAGCGGAATAATACCAGACGACCTATGCAAGTCGATATTTATAGCACTGCCGAAGAAACCAGGTGCAAACGAGTGTGAACTACACAGAACTATCAGCTTAATGAGTCACATTACAAAACTGATTGTCAGAATCCTGATGAATAGAGCGAGAAGCAGAATCAGGCCAGAGATAGGACAGGAACAGTGCGGGTTCGTCAAAGACACTGGAACAAGGAACGCCATATTCATGATTAGGATGCTCTCTGAAAGGGCATTACAAATGAAGAAAGACTTGTACCTATGCTTCATTGATTACGCGAAAGCATTCGACAAAATACGACACAAAGAATTGATGGAAATGATAGGAAACCTCGACATTTTCGGCAAAGATATAAGAATAATCAAGAATCTCTACTGGCAGCAAACGGCCTGCATACGGACAGGTAACGATCTCAGTAGATACACAAAGATAGAAAAAGGCGTAAGACAAGGCTGTGTCTTTTCACCGGATTTGTTCAACCTATACAGCGAGAATATTTTGAGGACCCTAGATGACACACCAGGATTTATTATTGGAGGCCACAACCTGAACAACATAAGATACGCGGACGATACAGTACTGATTGCGGACACGGAAAGGAAACTGCAAGATCTCATACAGAAAGTAGCAGTGGAGAGTGACAAGATGGGACTACAAATAAACTTTAAGAAAACTGAGTGCATGGTCATCAGCAAAAGATACAACCCAAAATGCCAAATACAGGTGGGGGATAACAGAATCAAACAAGTCCAAGAATTTAAGTACCTAGGAAGTGTCCTAACAGGAGATGGAAAGTGCGACACGGAGATCCGAAGGCGAATTGGCATGGCAAAGGACGCGTTCCAGAAGATGAGCAAAATACTAACACACAGGAAGATCTCAATAGAAACGAAGAAAAGAGTGCTAGACTGCTACGTGATGTCAGTTCTTCAGTACGGCTGTGAATGCTGGACAATATCATCGAAAATGAGGACAAAACTGGAAGCGGCCGAAATGTGGTTCTACAGAAGGATGCTACGGATATCGTGGACTGAGCATACAAGCAACGACGAAGTGTTAGAAAGAATGGCAACAAAAAGGAAATTGATGCTGAACATCAGGAAGAGACAACTGAAGTTCCTGGGACATGCAATGAGGAAGGAAAGCCTGGAGAACCTGATACTGACTGGTCAGATAGAAGGAAGGAGAGACAGAGGAAGGCAGCGGATAACATATTTGCAGGGCCTGATCAGGTGGATGACGGAACGGGGGTTGCCAGGAGCAACAGGAGCAAACATACTAAGAGCCACAAGGGATAGGGAGACGTGGAGATCCATGATCGCCTACGTCCTGAAGGGACAGGGCACATAGAAGAAGAAGAATGTGTCACAGATGTATATTTTATTTTTACAAGATTCTTAAAACCGAGAATTAATTTTTGTTTGCAAATGTGTCGATCGCTCAAAAATAGCCGAAAAATTGAAAGATTGAAAACTTTTAGATTCTATTCTATATAATTTCTCTTTAAAGCACACCAGATTATTTTGATTACTGGAAATAGTAAATTTAATCATTTAGCTTTCAATTAAAACTAAAATAAGTTTCAAGAAAACTTTTGTTTTTATTTTTATAAATTCAATTTAAAAGTTATTAATCGAAAATGAGTGGCGGTACCTATAGTGACTACACTAACACAGCAAAAAGTATTGTAGCTCAGCGAGAGACAAAGATGAACTTTGTTGTTGTTGTTTTTTTTCATTATATTTACAAAGGAAAATATTAGCAATCAACATTTGAATGACAAATATACATTTAAAGCCATTGTTTCAAAGATTTTGGGGCTTAAAATTCAGTAAAAAATGTTCTTATCTTCAGAAAATATGTGTCATTCAAATGAAAAAATATGCTGACCTCATTCTTAAAGAGGAGAAAATGCTGACGACATTACATTCTTTGACTTTTATAAAGTTGAAGTTTATATTTTAAAAGATTGGTTTCGCTTTTACTATTGTCACGTAGCTTTAACTTTAACCATTTGTAAAGAAAACATATTTCGAGTATTAATAATCAGATCAAGAGTCCCATGACACCTTTGAAGTTATATGCTCACCTACTGTAGCCATAGCAACGGCCAAGAAAGCTTAACGAAGACCATCCCTATACAGTTTAGAGTTTTCTTTTTCTAATACTGGTTGCCATTTGAAGCAAGTCAACCGAGTATGGGCATGAGTGTGTGGTGCAGTGGATATCGGTTCAAAACGAGAAATCGAAGAGCCGATATCGAAATTCATTGCATTCACATAGGCGCAAATACTCGTGGGAAAGATGTGAATCAATCCGTCTCTTCCCTCCAGCTATGGGTTAAATAACAGGACAGATTGGGTTCTTTTGCCTTGGTTGGCAGCCAGTCTATCACAGAAAGTAAATAGCAAGTAACTGCGGGAAAATCTCATGTCCATTCAGTCATGTCTCTTTCGAGACATGATCGCCCAAGCATTTATCACGAACTGACTGACTAAATATAATGGAAACATAAGTAAATCTTCTACTGGACATAAAGAGGTGGATCCATTTATTGTCATGAATTAATGAACTGATCCACCTAGAATTAGTACAAATTAATATAATCAGAAACGGATACAATTAAAGCTTTTGTTGGGCTTAAAGTGAGTGATCTGTTTTCTATTGTTATGAAGTTTTAAACCAATTCACACTAATTACTACTTTTTAATGTTTAAATCTAAACTTATTTATAAATGGAACTTTGTCTGTGTGTGTATGTGTGTGTTTGTGTGTGTGTGTCGGTTACCTATAGATTCCGAAACGGCTGAACCGATTTTCTTGAAAATGTACACAGTTATACTATAAGCGTCTGCGAATGTTCTTAGCTAGGTTTTGTGTCGAAATACCCATGATAAATATCGAAAATTGATAATCGAAAAAATCGGGTTATAGAAGGAGTGATCCGATTTTAATCAAATTTGATACACTCATAGACAAAGACATAAGAAACGATATTTAAAAGTTTCAAGGTTGCAGTTCTTACAATCGTGCAGAAAATCGATAATATATATATATATACATAATAGGCAAGATGTTTGTGTGTGTGTGTCTGTTTATCTGCCTGTATGTCTGTATTTGTTTTCAGCCATTTTATTTTAGTTTTTGCTTCAGGTTTGGCTCTAAGTAGGTATAATTGTAGTTCTTAGTCTCAGCCATGATACCATTTACTCAGGGGACTTATTTAGCCTTCAAAATTCAGTTTACGACGAAAAAACATATTTGATATCGATACCAGGAAATCAAAATTTGACTTACATCCATTCATTTTTCTTTCAGTCTACGGTTTCGCTTTAACTGGAAACAACTATTGTTTTTTAGTCTTTCGTGCCAACGTGCAAAGAGTCTGAGCTCCAGGACCATGGATTAGTTTTAAAGCTTTCATTACACCCGAGCAACGCCGGGCTATACTGCTAGTAATAATATAATATAATTCATGTCTTCTCTCTTCAGCGATGGGTTCAGTGGCAGTTCAGATTCTATTCTATAGCCTTATTTGTAATCTGTCTACCGCAGAAAGTAATGACAACCTACTGCGGGAAAATATTCTGCCCAGTCAGTCATGTCCCTTTCGAGACATGATCGCCCAAGCGTGCATCATCTATGGCATTTAACTGACTAACATATTCGCGTATCTATGATAGTATCTAAAAGATATGAACGATTATATTCGCAATAAATGAATGAATATTGAGAAAAGGTTATTTTTCACAAATTTTTGAAAAAGACATCAATGAAGAAACATATTTCATTTTTATAAAGTTAAAAAGTGAATGACTAAAATCAAAATTAAAACCGAAAATTCATCGTAGTGAAGAATTTGTTTTTTTTTTCGAGCTGATTTAAAATTAATTTATTCACTAGTAACTTTGCTAAATGGAAGCCTATTTGAAGGTAACAGCAGTCACCAATTTTCCTTGAAATTCAGACTGTCGGTTACCAGAAGCAATAAACATCTAACAGTCTGTTGCGTACGAAGAATGTGTCAATACCAGCATGTGTGGTCGAAGGGGGATCTCCAGGCAACAAATGTATTTGGTGAATAAATTGATTTGCTGGGATCACGTGAACATAATATTAATATTTAAAGCACTTAGACATAAGTCAGGGTTTGTTCCGGTATTCCATATTCAGTATTCTGGGTATTCGGGTGTATTCAGTATTCTGTGTGTTCGGGTGTTTTCAATGTTCTACCGCATTATTGTGTATTATTCGAAGGATTCGTTACTACGCTCTCTTTACGCGATGATACCAACAGAAGTGAGTGACGAAAATAACATTCACGCTAACAAAAAATAAAAAGAGTGAGATTATTAGATTCAAAATGGACTCTGATAGTCAAACTGACTCGTGATCTCGAGCTCAGTCTGACACAGGGTTAGGGTTAGGAAAAATCGTTTGTGGATTGAGCTTATTATCAACAGTCGATTTGTGATGTGGAGAGCAAAGTTCATTCAACTAAATTATCAAATTGCTTTGCCAAATAAATAAATAACAGTCTGGTCAACAAAAGTGTTATGTAAGAAGAAAGTGTCAATATCTACACGTATTGTTGGACACGGATCTTCAAGCAACAAACGTAACCGTTGAATGAATTGTGCTGCAGGGATGACGTGAACATACACTACCGGCCATAATTATTAGGCAATCGCAGGGTCATTTAATAAATAAGGTGAATTTTCGGGATAAAGATTTCTACGAGTGTCATTTAATGAACAAGGTGAATTTTTCGGTATAAGGACTTCTAAAAGGATCATTCAATAAATAAGGGGAATTTTTCGGTATAAGGACTTCTAAAAGGATCATTCAATAAATGAAGGGAATTTTTCGGTATAAGGACTTCTAAAAGGATCATTCAATAAATAAGGGGAATTTTTCGGTATAAGGACTTCTACGAGGGTCACTCAATAAATAAGGTGAACTTTTTCGTAAAAAGATTTCTACGATGGTCGTTCAATAAATAAAATTAATTTTTCGGTAGAATGACGTCTACAAGTGTCATTCAATAAATAAGGTTAATTTTGCGGAATAAGGACTTCTAAGAGTGTCATTCAATAAGGTGAATTTTTCAGTAAAAAAAAAAGGACTTTTACGAGGGTCATACAATAAAAAAGGTCAATTTGCCGGTATAAGGACATCTCCGAGAGTCATTCAATAAATAAGGTGAATTTTTTCGTAAAAAGATTTCTACGATGGTCGTTCAATAAAAAAGTCCTTATGCCGAAAAATTAGGGTGCTATTTATTGAATGACCCTCGTAGAAGTCCTTACAACGAAAAATTCACCTTATTTATTGAATGACCCTCGTAGAAGTCCTTACAACGAAAAATTCACCTTATTTATCGAATGACCCTCGTGGAAGTCCTTACAACGAAAAATTCATTTTATTTATTGAATGACCCTCGTAACTCGCATATAGCGAGTTACCAAATGTTCGCTTCAGATTCACGTCATGAAACTAACGTTATAGAAGTGGGTGGCAAAAATAATGTTCAAGCTAACGCTATAAAAGAATCCAAGTCATTTTATTGTTGACTTCGCAATTTTATTCTTCATGCGCTACCATACAAATAAAAAGTGAATTTTCTTTCGTAGATATTGTCAATCGTATAACCAGAGAAATTGCTTTAGGAGACAAATAGGCACCTGTTTATAAATTTCTTCTTTTATACACGCTATGTATTTTCAGAGTCAGAGCAATCATGGTTCTTCCTAATTTAGTGTCCTTTTGAATATAAGGGAGCACCTCGGCGTGGTGTAATGATCAGTAGGCTCGGATCGCTAGAATCATTATAACTCCTTGGCCTCACACTATCAGCGGACCAAGTGGAATGACTATATCGAATCCATTGCTATATCCGCTTGCTAAGAAGGTCGGTTCACAGTGCAGAGCCAGGAAGTTTTCCCCGTCTGAGTCCATGCTGCACATTTATAAATCTGCCATCCGCCCGTGTATTGAATACTGCTGCCACATCTGGTCGGGTGCCCCTGATATTCACCTCGGTGTTCTTGACAAAACCCAACGGAGAACCTGTAACGAGATCAATACCGACTTGGCAACTCGGTTGCAGATGCTTGCTCATCGGCGTGACGTGGCTTCCCTGTGCCTCTTCTATAAATACTTTCACGGCTTCTGCTCCAATGAACTTAGATCACTGGTGCCACCTAGGTATGAATTTACATGAGCTACTAAATTAGCAACTAGGTCCCAACATTTTACAATGAAACCGATAAAGTGTAACCGCAATTTCTATTCTAACAGCTTCTTTTCACACACTTCCCACCTGTGGAATTCCCTTCCATATGCTTCCCCGACAGCTACAATATCCAGGAATTTAAATGTAAGGTCAATAGACATCTCCTAACACACTTACTCGCATCCATTCTCTCAAGCTCTTTTTTTTTTATCTCGTCCACCCACATCCTCAGTATCCTCATCCGTTTATTACCCTCCTCCTGACATTCCTTATAACTAACTCCTCTTTCTCGTCACTTTCTTCTATGTGACCCCCTGCGCAACAGTGGCAGTAGAATGCCTTGCTTGGTGTGAGATGATTAAAAACAAAAAAAAAACTGAGTAGTGAATTCCATCTTCACCGGGTACCTCCTACTTTCGACTGTGTGTTGCTCTAAGCTACGCTTAGAAAATCACCCTCCTCCAGGTTTGGGGGTTAGGCGATGGGCTAACAACCGTGCCCCATAAAAACATTTTGTTACTGAAACAGCAAAAAGCTGCCCTACACACCATTGGGTGTCACGGAAAAGTTTATTTATTTAAATAAAGGGTTAAAAGCCAGAAACGCATTTAAGCATTGCCGGTGTAACCATCTCTCTCCAGCTCTAACCGGAGTCAATATCTTCCAGCTTGAAGGCTCACCTTGATCGGGGCCACGTTGCGCTGATTCCATTCTGAGAAGCACCACTCTGGCCGTTGACTTGAGTCTAAGAAGTAGACATCAAAATATTAGTGAATTAAACTTTTACTGATTGATTGTAAATCAAATATTCGAGCCGTTTTCATAGAACACATTTCAGAATAGCATATAGCAGCAGCAGTAGAAGCCAATAATGACCATTCGTTGAAAGGCATGAACTCACTCGGACGCAAGCTCTCCTACCATTCTGAAGATGAGATTTTGATCTCAAAATATTAATGTATAATATATAGGTAATATCCAACAACTTCTTTACCTTCCTTTATTTTACTAAACGCATTGTGACAGCCTTCAAGACCTAATCATACACTTATTATACACAATGCTTCAAGCAAATTACAAAACTTTCCTATTTTATTATTAGTTACACTTTGTACAAAAAGCTTGCAATCAAACCAAAATGTCGGATCTCAGTCTGTTACATTAAAATTCTTCTAGTTTTCAAGAATTCAATAAGTTTTTGTTTTGTTCCCCGAAGGCCTTTACCCCTTCAAATCTTTCCAAAACATCCTTACTTCCGTGCAAATGTTTATGCTGAACTCAAATCGATAATTGTTTATAGAAGAAACGTACCTTTTTTTCATGTTATCGACCAGAAATAAATCGGTCTATATCTCACCCCTTCCCAGCGTTCTCATATCTGATTAACCGCTGAATGACTTGAGGCGTAGGATACTGGATTCGTTCTATTTACTCACGTTTAAACAATTGCTCCGCGATTTGTTGTGTTTTGGAACTCATTTTCCGCGCATTAATCGCAAAATGGAAGTAAAAAGGCAGAAAAATCGTAAAATTACGCGTGAAGTCAGTCTGCAGTGAATAACTTTTTTGAACCATGGTAAGGGGGTGAAATTTACAGCGACAAGAAGTTCCATATATTTCTTCTCGATAAAATGACAAAAAGGTAGTTTTTTTAAAATTATTATATATATATATATATATATATTATTTTTTTAATTATTATATTCAGTCAGTCATTTAAGTGCCATACGTGATACACGCTTTGGGCGATCATGTCTCGAAAGAGATATGACTGACTGGGCAGAAGATTATCCCGCATTAGGTTGCCATTGCTTTTTGCGGTAGACTGGTTGCCGACCTAAGACTTTAGAACCCAGTCTGTCCTGTTATTTAACCCATAACTGGAAGGAATAGACGGATTAATACCTTTCCCAGGAATATTTGCGCGAAAGTGAATGCAATGAATTCAACTGGAATTCGAACTCGGCTCCCCGATTTCTCATTCCGAGCCGATATCCAATGCACTACAACGCACATCCTTAATAATAAGCCGTAAAAACAAATGAATCAGTCAATCAATATAATTCAGTGATTCTTTCATTTTTTTAATTTTTTCTTTCTTTTAAGCAGCCTTTGAGCTTTGAAAAAGAAATCACACGACCGGCGGTCGAGAGCGAGGGAAAATTTTCTCGTCCCAAGATCATTTTATTCGACCGACTCCATTTTCTTAACAGTCGCCTTACGTAAACATAACGTAAATCGCTGACGGAAAACAGAAAAAGAAATTTTAATTAAAATTCCGAGTGTGTTAAAAAGGATTTAAAAAATTAAAAAATATCATAACTGCAAAATTTGATCGTTTCTCTTAATAATAGCATAAACATTTTGATAAAAAAACCTTTTAAAATCATGATATGCTGTTTGTTTGTTTGTTGTTTTTTTTTTTTTTTGGCAATTGAGTGGAGGTACCTAAATTCCTAGTTTCTTTCTTCTGTTTGACTACACCCTCCATTTCATAGATGATAAAAAATAAGTTTAATTTTCTCAACGATTTTCTATAAAAAAATGACTTATGAGTATATTTTGTTTTTCAGTGCGTGGTTGAAAGAAGTATGCGAATTGTTTTTCTTTTTCTCTTTCAAATGTTCCTTTTTACTTTTCGTAAGCGGGGAGGATGTTGAGTCAAGGATAATATTTTTCCAAATGAGTTTCTAAAATTCTGTGAGCGTCTTTAATCTGGGCGACAGAGACATTTTGGCTCCACTCTGGAAGCGTTAATTAAACGAATGTTTACACTGACTGGGACGATAAAGGTGAGGCAGAAGCTTGTCAATCTAAATCCTATTTGTCAGATATTGCTTTGATGATTGCCTGATGTCACTGTCTTTTGTTTAACCACACATTTCGACGTACATCATGTATAGAGCCAAAGAGTTCAATTATGCCATTGTAGGTCATTCTAAGTAACTTGTGAATCCTCAATGGCATACTTTTGGGTTGTAAAACTAATCAGATTTTTTTTCTATATTTGAAGGGATACGTTTCATTGAGAAATTTTTAATCGTCCGCGGGCGAGTAAAGCAATAAACTTTAATCGCCTAATTAAATTTTTAATCGACTGAGTCGATTGAGCGAGTGAAATCTCAAAGGCAGTTTTTAAGTTATTTTACCCCAAGCAAGGCGGAAATGCCACTAGTACGCAGAGGGTTATAGGGAGTGAAAATGAAAGAAAAAATGAGTCTAGGAAAAATTGAAGAAAGGAAAAAAGATGAACGGAATTCAAGAAGGTAGAAGATGGCGACTAAAGTTACATGTAAATTTTTAAAGATTGTTGTTGAGAAGCAAGAAAACTAAAGGGAGTTCCAAAGGCGGAAAGTGCGAGAAAAGTTTTAGCTATTTCGACAGTAAACGAGGGAGACCTATATACCAATCCAGTCAGTTAAGTGCCATACGGGATACACGCTTTGGGCGATCATGTCTCGAAAGAGACATGACTGACTTGCCAAAAAATTTCTCGCAGTAGGTTGCCATTACTTTCTGCGGTAGACTGGTTGCCAGCCAATGCTATAGAACCCAATCTATCCTGTTATTTGATTCATAGCCAGAGCGGGAAGAGATGTATTATATTATTAAGTAATAATTAGTGGGGGATCAGTTTATTACTTCATAACAATATTAAAATCATCCCTCACATTATGACCAGTAGGAGCCTTCATCATGGTTTCAACTATTATATCCAGTCAGTCAGTTAAGTGCCATATGTGTTACACGCCGTGGACGATCATGTCTCTCTAGAGATATGACTGACTGGGCAGGATATTATCTCACAGTAGGTTGCCATTGCTTTCTGCGGTAGACTGATTGCTAGCCAAGGTTATAGAACCCAATTTGGTCTGTTATTTAACCCATAACTTGAGGGAAGAGATGGATTAATAAGATATAACAAGTGTATTTGTGAGTAAGTGAATGCAAGGAATTCAACTGGAATTCGAACTCGGCTCCCCAATTTCTCATTTCGAAACGATGTCTATTGTACACATCCTTAGTACACTTAAATTCATGTATTCGAGGCACCGGGGAGAAAATTCATTGCCAAAAGAATATCAGTAGAAAAGACAGAGGGAAGCCACGTTGGTGAGAAAATGACTGAAGTCGAGATGCCAGGTTAGCATCGATTATATTGCAGATCCTTCTTTGGGTTTTAGGTAAGAACCTCGAGATAAATAGCACGAACTTTTATTTTTATACTTATTGGTCTTTTAGGTAAATTTTTGTTTTGTTCCCCGAAGGCCTTTACTCCTTCAAATCTTTCAAAAACGTCCCTATTTCCGTGCAAATGTATGTGCTGAACTCAAATCGGTAATTGTTTATTGAAGAAACCTACCTTTTTTTCATTTTATCGAGCAGAAAAATATGGAACTTCTTGTCGCTGTTTATCTCACCCCGAAACCACGATTCAAAAATGTTATTCACTGCAGGCTGAATTCACGCGTAGTTTTACGATTTTTACGGTCTTTTTACTTCCGTTTTCCAACTAGTACGCGGAAAATGAGTTCCGAAACCGAACAAATCGCGGAGTAATTGTTCAACGGGAGTGAATCGGCGGAAATGACAACGGTGGTAAGGAGTGAGATATAGTCCGATGTATTTATGGTCGATACCATGAAAGACAGGTAGGTTTCTTTAATAAACGATTTGAGTTCAGCATGTACATTTGCACGGAATTAAGGATGTTTTAGAAAGTTTTAACGGGATAAAGGCCTTTGGGGAACAAAACAAAATTTACCGTTTTTTGTTGTGTAAATTTAATTGAGGAAATATAGTCAAATATCATTTACTTTTTAATAGTTTTATTTTTTTTATTTTATCATTTTTTTTTAAGCGAAAACCTGGAATGAAAGTGTATGCATTTCTGGATGCGCGTCAGCTTGTAGGTCTTTGTTAACATTCGTTCAAGTGAAAGTGAACAAGAGTATTCCCCAGTAGATGGGGGTCTTATTTCCCGTCAATTATTCTAACACGCCTCGTCCACCAACACTCACAGTAAACATTCATTCTTCCCACTTGATCGATAATATTTCTGAATCATTTTAAAATACACAATACTCACTCAATATCGCCAGCAACAACGCTTTAGACTCGTAAGTACGTGTTGCCACTATACGGGCCTATTTATAAACTAGCATTTGAATGCTGATTTTCTAGGCTTTTTTTCTCGATTAGCATAATGCAACCTTTCTACATTCATTTTGGTCACCTCAAAGTGGTGTAATGGCTACTAAGCTTGTCTCGCTAGAACCTATTACAACTGAGTAATGAGTTCCATCCTCACTGGGTACCTCATACATTTGGCCTTGTGCCACATCTAAGCGGCGCTTAGAAGTTCAATATGGGCACCTCGGTGTGGTGTAATGGTTAGTAAGCTTGTCTTACACTAACCTATTACAACTGAGTAATGAGTTCCATCCTCACTGGGTGGCCCATACTTTCGGCCTTGTGCCTCATCAAACCAGCGCTTGAAAAATCAACTTCCTACATTTATTTGACTTTAGATAATACTTCGTCACCAAATAGATAAAATTTGAGCCTATTATAAACCAGCATATAAATGCTGATTTTCGAGGCAGCCCTAAGTTAGCATAATTATTTTTTTTAATCATTTCACTCGAAGCAGGAGTTTGGAAGGAGTGAAAAAGAGCAAGAAGTATTGAGTTTGAGTTTTATTTAACGGCATATCAACACCTCTGTGGGTTATTTAATGCCAAAAAGGTGGGGTTTTAAGATATTTTTTTAATGTTCGGTTATAGCGAGAAGATTGATTTAGTCACATTTTGATGAATTTTTTTTATTTTAGAAAACTGAAAATGTTTTCTAGTTTTGTATTCAAAAATGTATTTCTAGTATTAATTTTTTTCCTTCAAAAATGTATTATGGCAATATTTTTTCCTTCAAAAATTTATCGTTAGTAATATTTTTCCTTCAAAAATGTATATTTTTCTATAAAAGTCTATTTTTTATACTTTCATAGTGTTTTGACCCCAGTTTGTTGGGGTTTCCATAGCTGGGACCATAACAGGTACCACTATTCCGGGTCAGGGTGGACCTTGGAACAACACCAATTGAGAGGTGGTTCCATGCTCTTCACTGCCTCTCAATCAGAGGTCTTGCTGCCGGATGCAGTTTACCGTCATGCCCAGGATTCGAGCAAGAAGTGTTTAGTAGGGAAAAGGAAAAAAAATAAACAGGGCTCAGGAAGACAAAAGATAGTAATTGACGTTGTATTTACAGTTTTTAAGATGGTAGATGATTGGGGGAAAAGAAACTATTAAAATAGACGGTTGCATTTACCTTGTTTAGCAGTAAAAGTGTGAGATTTAATTGCCAGCTGAGTTGTACACTTAAATTCGTTCAGACAAGAAACAGAAAAATGCTTATGAAAATATTTGTAGAAAAGACAGAGAGAAGCCATGTCACGTCGGTGGGAAAATGAGAGAAGTCGAGATGCCAGATAAGGATCGATGCTTTTACCAATCTTTCTTTGAATTTTGTCAAGAATCTCGAGATATACAGCAAGAGCACTCGACGAGTTAAGTTGGCCTTGTGGCATACTTACCCTGTGAATTATTAAATAAAAGTCAATAATTAGACTTCAAGTTCCACCTTTTTCCCCTTTTTCTTGTTCGGTCTGATTTAAAAAATACACTGTTTAGATCAGCGATTCCGAAACTGGGGGAAATTTTCCCCTGTGAGAAATTTGAAGCTAACAAGGGGGAAATAATTGAAAATCCTCATTCTGTTTTCTACAACCTACCTTTGTGAGTCAGGATTTTCTACTTTACTCACAATCAAGCCCAAAGCACGAAACCGACTGGAGGTGGAATGTGACATACGTTAGGCGCTTGCCAAAACTAACCCTGATATTGATACACTGTTGCACAAGAAGCAGCATCACCCTTCTGACTAAGTTAATTTTGAAGTAGAAGAGCAAACAAAAGTCCTTTTATTTGTTACTAACCGCTCTCTATGGCTATGCTTACTTGTTGCTAACTGCTCTCTATCCACTTTACTCTGGAACTATAAATTTATCAGTATATTTTTACATTTGAAAATAAATAGTCTCAGTGTGTTTTAACTGCTCTTTCTCTCATACACATGAAGAGGGGAATCTGGATGTTTGAAGTGTGTGTAGGGGGAAATAACAGAAAAAAGTTTGGGAACCACTGGTTTAGATGAAAAAAAATCTTCTGTGTGCCGTATCCATTCAGGACGTAGGTGGTCATGGCCCGCCACTTTTCCCTATCCCTTGTTGCACTTAATATCACTTCTGTTATTCCACTCAATCCTCGCTCCTCAATCCATCTGCTTATGTCCATCAAGTATGTCATGCGTCGCTTTTCCTTGTCTCCCTTCCCCTCGACCCGTCCCTCCAGGTTGTCCACGCCTTCCTCCCTCGTTGCATGTCGCAAAAGTTTACCAATTTAATGCAAAAAGTTCAACCAGTTTGTTAAGAATGAAAAGAAAACCTGAATTTAGGTATAAAAATAGAATATAAAGTTTTTCGATTTTTAAAATTTCATCTGCGCCAAGCATCTCCGTTGATAGCGGCAGACGGACATGGGTTAGGCCCCTAATATCAACAATCCTGTGTTGATAAGTGGCTTAGCTTCTGTTGTTCTTACGATGGGAAGATTGCCGTCAAGTCGACCGAGTAGGGTTGCCAACGCTCTTTCACACGGTCTGACCGGAGTGCTTGATAAACATGATAAAAGCCAGGGAACAATGAGACACGTGACATGAAGGGTGGCGATTCAGTTGTGGGAGACATGGCCGCACGACCTGAAGATCTTAAAAGAGAATACACACGCCCCAAAAAGACAGGTGGGTGAGATCATGTTACAGATTTTCACACACACACACACACACACACACACACACACACACACACACACACACACACACACACACACACACACACACACAGTGTGTGTGAAAAATTACATATATTTATGATTTATACTTACAAACTGATGAGAATTCGTAGTTATCTATGTGTGTATGTGTATGTGTGTGTACATGTGTGTGTATGTGTGTGTACAAGTGTGTGTATGTGTGTGTGTGTACGTGGCTTCACACGCAAACACATCTGTGTTTGCGTTTTCTGAAAAAACGTATTTACTGGTGAATCTTACAAACAAAGAGAAAAAAAAAGAGAAAATTATTCACCTCAGTCAACAAATCAGTCTAAATTTAATAGCTTCGTTTGGTGATAGTTCAGAAATAAGAAACAGAGTAAAAAAGATTGTGTTGCGCCAATTTTACAAGTTAGGTTTTTTCCCCTAACAACTCAAAACAAAAACAAAAAAAAATGAGGTTATTGTTTTCTTGCCATATTCTCGAGCACCGACCGGTGGTGTCATTTTTAAAAACGTAGATATACGTTGATAAAATATAGACATATCCACTGATTCGATTAAAAGTGAGCATACCACCGTGAAAAAATGACCTAAACCTAATAAAAACAAAGTTTTATCGCCAAACTCTTTACGTTATAATTAAAAGGAAAAACCAAAGGATTTTTTTACTATTATTTACTTTTAAAGGTGCTTTTTTGAAGCTTCGAAATTCTGCTTAAAATTTCGTTTTTTCTTTCTTCTGCGGAGGGCCAAAAAATTTTATAGTATAGGAATTTTTAATGTATTTTTTGCTTGAAAAACATTGATTTGGAAATGCTTGCAAAAATCAAATAATTGTTGGATTTTAATAAAACTTTCTGGACTTATTCAAAAATAATTTCAGAAATCTTTAATTTTTAGAAAATCTTAATAATTTTTTTTTTTATATCCGTTAGCCTCATTTTATGAAATTTTGAGAAATTAAATTTGTTACACTTAATGTTTAGATTAGTTATAAGTAGAAGTTCTTGGAGAATTTAAATAATCAGTTTTTTTTTTGTTTTTTTGCACATTTACCGAACATCTGCTTGGAATCTAAAATAGAAAATGCAATAAAATTAATAGATTGTTTAATTAAAAAAAATCTTTTGCTTGGATAGGATAAATTAAGGACACTATAGTCTTAGGTTAAAACATTCGATGAATAATGAATTTTTACAATTGTTTTCAATTTTTCTTTATATTTTAATTAGACTAATCTTTAAAGCTTTAAATTTTTTACATTTGTAATTAATTTGTACTGATTACGTGATATTATTATTAAGTAAAAACTATATTTACTAATCATAAATGTAAATGCTGGAAAATTATTTTTGTCAACACGGACATTCGACCACGACATTACCAGAAAATAAGAGCGATAACTATAGTAAATTTGAAGCCAAAGTATCTAAAATTCCGGAGAGTATTTTCTTATGTTTTTAAGATTACGGGTAGTTAACAATTAAATAAAAAAAAAGCGCTCACATTATATTCTTCAAGTTATTTTTCTTACAGATATGTCCACTAGAAATATTAGTTAAATTTCAGTCTGTGACTTAACCAGACAACACTTTAAATAAACATCTACCACCGTGTTAAAATGCATTTCTGCATATATTTTTTCAAATCAGATTAATACTTAACTTAGATAATACTCCTAAAAACTGTTTCAGAATAGTATATTTTATTTTTGAAAGATATTCTAATAAAAAGAATTACATTGTGATGACAGATGGCTAAAAGTTGCGTTAAAATCCGCGGTGTTGAAGAATTTCCTAACTAAAATTCTTCCAGTCAATTTAAATTAATTTTCAAATGCAGCACACTGAGACTATTTACATATTGGAAATATTAAATTTAACCTGTTAGCTTGAAATTAAAACTAAAATGAAAGCCTTAAGGAAGATTTTAATTTTTAAACATTAGGTGTCAACTTCCTGTGAAGGTGCCTAGGGAAATGAATATATATAATGTAAACTTACGGAAAATCAAGAAGATAAACGAAATGGTTTAATAACCGACATATCGAAATCGAATCCTGCCGAATCCCACACATTTTCAAAAATTAATCGTAAATAATCAGGCCGGTAGAAATAAATATATAATACTGTTTGATTATTAACAGAATATCTACTTAAATACGAGTATCGATCAAAAATAATGTCCAAACAAATCATTTCAAATTGTCGGTTGTTTATAACCAGTTTCGTTAATCTTCGTTAATTTCCGTAATATAAAACAGGATATCTACTTAAATACGAGTATCGATCAAAAATAATGTCCAAACAAATCATTTCAAATTGTCGGTTGTTTATAACCAAGTTTCGTTAATCTTCGTTAATTTCCGTAACATGATGATTATCGTCAATAATCAGGCCGGTAGAAATAAATATATAATACTGCTTGATTAAAAACAGAATATCTACTCAAATACGAGTATCGATCAAAAATAATTTTCAAACAAATCATTTCATAATGTAAACTCTTATACGCAAATAGGCAATCATTTATGCACTTGAAAGAAAATATTACAAAGTTCGTTCGAAGATATATTTTGTAGCATCCACGGTTATGAGGGGTATACTTGTAGGGAGGGGTATACTTGGAAGGAGGTGGTATACTTGGAAGGAGGAGTGTATCCTTGGAGGGAGTGGGTATACTTGTAGGGAGGGGGCATACATGGAGGGAGGGGATATACTTGGAAGGAGGAGTGTATACTTGAAGTGAGTGGGGATATTTGGAGTGAGGGGGCATACTTGGAAGGAGGAGTGTATACGTGTAGGGAAGGGGTATACTTGTAGGGAGGGTTGTATACTTGGAGGGAGTTGGTATACTTGAAGTGAGGGGTATACTTGGAAGGAGGGGTTATACGTGTAGGGAGGGGGCATACTTGAAAGAAGTGGGTATACTTGGAGGGAGGGTGTATACTTCCATATTTGATGCTGAAAGTGAAGACAAAACAGAAATCCTTCCTCTAGTTCCCCGCGAATTTGAATCTATTTTGCCGCCCCACCCCCGAATTTCTGACACTTCCTGAATCTATGATATGAGGCCTCCCACTGTAGTACATCGCAATTTTCTTAAGGTAGTATTCACGTAAAATACAAATTTTATTCTAACCTAATTATGTACAATAACAGATCAAATGCAATAATGGTAAACAATTTAACTAGAAAAATTGAAAATAAAAACAATGTATTTAAATACAAATTAGAAACATGTCATAATAGATCAGACGGGGACATAATAGAGTAATGGATATCTCCTCGAATTAAGGAATTGGAGAGCCGAGTTCGAATTCCAGTCGGATTTATTCCATAAATTGAAATAGGGGAAATCTTGAAATTATCACGGGTTTTTCTAGTTATTAATGGCAGAAAAACGCACGGATAAAGGAACTGAACAAGAACGCAAAACTAGAAAGAGGTGTAAGACAAGGATGCAACTTCTCACCGGAATTATTTAAACCTTACTTTGAGCAGCTCCTCACAGAAATATAATTCCTGCTATCATCAGTTATTAAAGGCCTAAAGATAAGTGGTCTCAACGCACTGTTTTGATGGGAAGCACAGAAAATAACTGCTGTGCATCTGGTAAGGGAAAGCGGTAAGAAAGGACTAATCAACAGTGACAAGAAAACAGAATGTATGATAGTCAGCTGGATGCAAGGCTGATGCAATAGTCTCGTGGGCACTCACCGAATTTGTGATAAAGCTGCACTCCCGAATTTATGATACGAAGCCCCTAATCAACTACCCATTTTTGATAAGGTAGCATTCATATAAAAATACTCATTTTATTCTAACCTAAATATATACAATAATGGATCATATGTAATTTAAGTGAACAATCCAACTAGAGAAATTTCAAATAAATACAATGTATCTAAATACAAATTAGAGACCTGTCATAATAGTTCATTTCAGCCTATGTACAATAATGGATCATTTGCAATATACGTGATTAATCCAACTAGAGAAATTTAAAATAAATACTATGTATCTAAATACAAATTCGAAACCTGTCATAATAGTTCATTTCAGCCTATGTACAATAATTTCATCATTTGAAATATACGTGATTAATCCAACTAGAAAAATTTCAAATAAATACAATGTATCTAAATACAAATTAGAGACCTGTCATAATAGTTCATTTCAGCCTATGTACAATAATTTCATCATTTGAAATATACGTGATTAATCCAACTAGAAAAATTTCAAATAAATACAATGTATCTAAATACAAATTAGAGACCTGTCATAATAGTTCATTTCAGCCTATGTACAATAATTTCATCATTTGAAATATACGTGATTAATCCAACTAGAAAAATTTCAAATAAATACAATGTATCTAAATACAAATTAGAGACCTGCCATAATAGTTCATTTCAGCCTATGTACAATAATTTCATCATTTGAAATATACGTGATTAATCCAACTAGAAAAATTTCAAATAAATACAATGTATCTAAATACAAATTAGAGACCTGTCATAATAGTTCATTTCAGCCTATGTATAATAATTTCATCATTTGAAATATACGTGATTAATCCAACTAGAAAAATTTCAAATAAATACAATGTATCTAAATACAAATTAGAGACCTGTCATAATAGTTCATTTCAGCCTATGTACAATAATTTCATCATTTGAAATATACGTGATTAATCCAACTAGAAAAATTTCAAATAAATACAATGTATCTAAATACAAATTAGAGACCTGTCATAATAGTTCATTTCAGCCTATGTACAATAATGAATCATTTGCAATATACTTGAACAATTCAACTAGAAAAATTTCAAACAAATACAATGTATCTAAATACAAATTAGAGACATGTCATAATAGATCATTCCATCTTAAATAAATCAACAATGTTTTTAGCGGTATTTTTTTTACATCAATTTGAGATTTTTCATTTTAAAGAGTTTAATAGTTTTAACACATTCGCCATTAGAGATAAAAAAATGTATTTTATTTAATTTTTTTTTCTGAGACTTAGCATGAACAAAATTATTTCACGGATTTTGACGAAAAAGAAAAAAAATCACAGAATGACGTCAAAATCCTCGAAGATTTTTCATCCTTTAATAATCAATTGTGCTTAGTTTAATTTTTTAACGTATATAAATTTAAGTAGAAAAAAACAAATATTGATAGACAGCAAGGGTTACAAAGCACTGCCCGGGACCCCAGTCAAGCTTACTCTCCGGTTGCGAGGGTGGGGATGTAGTATGCGACGGTCCTGGCTGTATCATTTGTCTAAGATCATTACTGCCATTAATTTTCCATTTTTCTTTCCTGGAACATTAACTTAATATTTATGGAAGTTCTAAAAAGGTATATTCAAAATGATCACTCACAGACGGTTTACAGTAAGATAGATATGAAAAAAGCGATATAAACATTTTGATACATCAAGAATAATTTTAGGAGAAAAGGAAACTAGGAAACATTTTCGTGTAACAAATTCCATCCTTTAGGACTTCGTTGGAGTAACGTCATGTTTACGATGATGTGATTACACATACACATGAAGGAGAGGCGTCGCTGTGAATTTTAAATTTAACTTTTTTTTAATCTATCTATTTACATATAGAGTCTATCCGATAAAAAAATTAGTTTCTTTTTTTTTTGTTTATGTCTCACTTTTTTTTATACAAATTTTTCAAAAGAAATTCTACACCCTTAAATTTTGGCGTAACATAATCTCTTTATTCTATATCCTCCAAATTTGACTTTGCGTCACGCTAAGTCCTGCTTAAGAAATCTATTGATTTGATTTATATATATATATAAACATAAAGACCATTTTTCCCGCCTAGATCTATCCTGTACATTTAAAGGTTCATCCTTAAAATATTGCTATCACATCTGGTCTGGTGCTTTTGCTATGCAGTTTGAGATTCTTGACACAATACATAGAATCTGCAATGTTATTGGCCCTGACCGGGAATCTCGGCTTCAGTCACTTTCCCACTCTTGTAGTGTAGCTTCGCTGTGCTTTTTCTATTAATATTTTAATGGTAGTTGTACTGATGAACTGTCCTAGACTACATGAATTTAAGCATAGTACAACATTGGTCATGGTCTCATCATTTTACAGCTGAACTAGCTACACGTAACCGTAAGTTCTATGTTAAGAGTTTCTTCTATTGCATTTCTTCTATCTTCTTAATTTCCACTCAACTTTGATTTTCAAAAATTTAAAAGCAATGTCAATCGTTATCTTCTGTCTTCATAATTCTTGTTATTTTATTGTTCCTCGCTCTTGATGGTGTTTTTTTTTTTATTTATATTCTCTAACATTCAATAACACTAAGCCTCCTTGGTCTCACACTATCAGCGGACCTCAAGTGGAATGACTATATCGAATCCATTGCTAAATCCACTGCTATGAAAGTCGGTTCTCTGTGCAGGGCCCGGAGGTTTTTCCGTCTGAATCTATCCTGCACATTTATAAATCTACCATCCGCTCGTGCATTGAATACTGTTGCCATATCTGGTCGGGTGCCCCTGCTATTCTCCTTGGGCTTCTAGACAAGGTACAGCGGAGGGTCTGTAATGTGATCGATACTGACTTGGTATACCGCTTGCAGTCTCTCTCTCACCGGCGCGACGTGGCTTCCCTGTATCTCTTCTATAAATACTTTCATGGCTTCTGCTCCGATGAACTTAGATCACTGGTGCCCCCCTAGGTTCGAATTTGCACGAGATACTAGATTAGCAACTAGATCCCACCCTTTTACAGTGAAACCGATAAAATGCAACCGCAACTTCTACTCCAACAGTTTCTTTTCTCGTACTTCCCGACTGTAGAATTCCCTTCCACATGACTGCTTCCCCGACGGCTACAATCTTCAGGAGTTTAGATGTAAGATCAATAGACACCTCCTAACACAATAACTCGCTTCCATTCTTTCAAACACTCTTCCCATCCTCCCAACTACCTATCACCCCCTTTCTGATATTTCCTATATCTAACCACTCTTTCTATTTACCTTCCCCTATATAGCCCCAAGCGCAATAGTGGCAGTGGAATTGCTTGGGGTGAAACGATTAAAAAAAAAAACCCTCCTTATGACTGACTGACTTTGTAGCCTTGCATGGGGTGAAATGACTTTTTCCAAATTTCGTATATAATATAGTAGGTTCTTAGAAGTGATATACTTTTACGATTTGGGGAGAAAGTAAGAAGTATCTTACAAGGACACAGAACATTTTATTGCTTACACCCAACAGTAAGACGCCATTAATAAGTTTTGGAAAAAATTCGGCGTTAGAAAAATGGGTTCGGTGCAAACTCAAAGGAATAAAAATCGGCCATTGTTTAAACTATTTTCTTTCTTTTCTTGTTGGATAAATGCCAATTTTGGATAGAATAGTCGCCAGCGATGACAACTGAGCGATGAAAATCAACGGTAAATCTATGACAGCCTTCAACATTTTAACCTAAATTAGGAAAGAGTTCATTGTCGTTGGTGGGAATTCTTTCTCATAAATTCCAGGAACTAAGATAAATTCTTATTATTTCGATCATATTTGCTTTTTATTCCAACATTCTGGATTGATTCTTTACCATTTCTATTGTTTTATTACTAGACTTATTTGCAGACCTGAAGGAGACTACCACCACCTTTAAATTTGTATTTTTTTTTTTAATTTTTTCAATGCAATCTTATCGATTAAACCCTAAACTTTCCGACTGACAAAAAAAAAAAAATGTAAAAATTTCAACATTTAAACAATTTTGTTGGGGGCTCAGTTTTTCATACAACCTTATAGTAAATCGATACTGTGCAATTAACTTTTTTTGCTTGCGCATATTCAACAACTGAATCCTTTGCGAAATTTTTGAATAAAGCCATTCTTGGAGTTTCCGAGGAAGATGCCATCGTAAGAACTAAAGTGTTTTTTTTATGTTACCCAAATAATTTAAAGTTTTACGATTGGGATTTTGAATAAATGAAGATCCGAAGGAGGGATGTCTGGGGAAGGGTTAGCGCCTATACTAACATTTAGTAGCCATGCTGAAAGAATTTTTGCCGCCTTGCTAAAGAAATATGAAGCCTCGTATTGTCCTGAGGGGTAAAAAAACAAACATCCTGTTCACCAAATCAAGGCGTTTTTCTTGAAATGCTGCCTTTATTTCGTTCAGTTTCGATTTGTCGTTTTCAGAATCAGTTGGAATGGTTACTTGGCAGAAGCTCAGAGGATTCTTTTCCAATCTCATCAGATGAACAGAATGGCTTTCTTAGGAGGAAAACCTGCATTTGAGGAAGATAAAGTTGGCATATGTCGCTTAACCTCGGATCTTTTTCGCAGGATTTTGATATAAAATATCTATTTCTCATAACCCGTTAAAATTTGTTAAAAAAAAGGGTGAACTTCCATTGCGTTTAGACAGCAAATTACAGACAGAAATGCGGTCCAAAATTAGCTCAGATCATATGGTACCCAAACATTGTAGCGATTTGAGTGCCCAAGCTTCACTAAATTCTCATGGATGGTGGAATTTGATAAATTTAGTGTTTCTGCCTATTACCGCGTTGTATAATGCGGGTTATGCTTAATCAATGTCATTATTTGTTCGTCATCTTTAGGGTGGGGATTTGCCGGAACGTTCTTCATCAATAAGGCTATAATCACCAACTTAGTGAACCACTTCCATACAGTTCTGACAGCTAAAGCACCTTCACCGTACAAAGTATATACCTTTTTTGTTGTTTGCGAGGCATTTTTGCCTTCACGGTAATAAAACAAAATCATCGAATGTCTAAAATACACCTTATAAACTTTCATTTTCGTAGGTTCGCAAAATTGACACGAATTTTAAACTGTTTTTCTGAACAGATAGTTTGAATATATATATATATATATATATATATATATATATATAATTTATTTGTTTATATATATACACTTGAAACTTACATTCGAAAATGTAAAGAATTAAAATTTAACAAAACATTATATTCATATATATATATATATATATATATATATATATATATATATATATATATTACTTACATAAGTGTTGTTGGTTGAAGTGAGTGGAACGAATTAACGAATGGACACCTGCGTTTTTCTACCGACAGTCCATTCATTACGGGGTGTGTCCAACGCCATTTTATGGGGCAGGTAGCCATTTCCTTTATCCGGTAGTTATTGAAGTCGGCTTAGGGAGAGACGGGTTTGCATCCGCTCCACCCCAAAACGGTTTTTATGACATGATTTGACTTTTAAATGGTGCTGATTTTTATAAATGGTATTGATCGCGTTTTTTAAAAATGGTATTGATTTCTTTTCAGTGACAACGGAAGAAGGACGTAGACATTAACATAATCCTTCCATAATTTCATCTTATCGATTCTTTCTGATGCTTAACCATCTTTTTATTTTTATTCAACTTTCTTTATTTTTACATATTTCGTAATTTTCTTTCATTTTGTTTTTATATACATTTGCATTTGTTTTCTTTTCATTTTTTTTTTTTTTTGCTTTCCTTTAATTTTTTTACTTGTTTTTCCGTATCTTGATTTTTTTTTATGGACCTATAATTCTTTCTTTCTTTCTACATTGGAATGTAGAAAACAAGTTGTTTATTCGTATAAAGTATATAAATATATATATATATATATATATATATATATATATATATAATATTTATTATAAATTATATTTTAGAACATGTACATTAGAACATAATTTATAATTTATAATAAATATTCACAGCTCTATATATTATATATCTTTCTTCGTTCTGTATTCACTCGAATATATATATATATATATATATATATATATATATATATATATATATATATATATAATTGTTTAAAAAATAACTTTAGTCTAATCGGTCAAGTAGGAAGGTAAATCCCAATACCCGATTCTAATTAATATTAAAACTTTAATATTAGAAAAAGTTTGGTGGAGGAGAGCTCAATGTAATAAAAATTACAGAGCTAATATAAAATAAATAAATTTTCAATGTTCAAAACTGTTGAATGATCTTTTCAACATGAAAGCCCTAAGAGAGATTTCACATATCATCAGCAACTAGCACATGTTTCAAAATGAGAAAAAAAAGCCAAATTTTCCAATTTTTCACTTACAACTCTATCTAAAAGTAAAATCTAAAAATAGACGCTATTTGCTAACCGAATTTTTTGTGACGTTAATTTATTAATTCTTAACCGTCGTTTTTTATTTTTTATTTCTTTCTCATTTTGAAAATGTGGTAGTTGCTGATGATATGTGAAATCTCTCTTAGGGCTTTCATGTTGAAATGATCATTCAACAGTTTTGAACATTGAAAATTTATTTGAATTGAGTTCTCCCGGTGACTGGCATCTGTATACACTGCTTACATACAAGACGTTAAAATTTCCCTTCTCTGACCCCATGCGCCGATGGCTTAGGGAGTAGAGACTCCGACTGACACCAAATCCGTCGAATTTCTATCCCGGCCAGAAGCAAGTGGATATGTCTAACCACACTGATGAGCTGTGATACAGCAAAACGGGCTTGTATGTGGATGACTATAATATATATATATATATACACTCATTACGATTGAAGTGAAGAAAATTTTTAAAAGCTTCCACTTCTGAGATATATGCAATACTCATCAAGAATTAATTGAGTTCTTTCGTTGACTGGCGTGTGTATACACTGCTTATATACAACACGTTAAAATTCCCCTTCTCTGATTCCATGCGCCTATAGCTTAACGGGTACCGACACTAAAACGGCCGAGTTTCAATCCCGACCAGAAGCAAGTGGATGTGGATGTGTCTAACCACGCTGATGAGCTGTGATACAGCGAAAAAGGCTTTTATGTGGATGGCTAATATATATATATATATATGTATGTATGGATCCTAATAATATTAGGTTTAACAATAAAACTGATCCAACAGAGAGCGTGATGCAAATTTAATTGATAGAGAAAATATTTATGTATTTCATATGTAAATGTAGTAATTTTACATTGAGAGAATAGTCATTTCTGCAGGTTCACCCCATTTTATATATTTCACTCCCCGCCATTATCTTTGCCTCTTTGTTTTTTTATAAATTAACCTTCATTTCCGATCACACTAGAATTTCTTCATTATACGTCCGGTAGAGTTTAATAAAACGGGTTCTAAGGACGTGCAAAAATGGCCATTTCCAAAAATGTAAAATACTAAGTTTACTTTACACACACACACACACACACACACACACACACACACACACACACATATATATATATATATATATATATATCGCTTGAAACACGGAAGCTCTTGTGTAGCAAGATACTATGTTCTTATTGTAAACTCCAATAATAAGATTATATATATATATCTATATATATCGCTTGAAACACGGAAGCTCTTGTGTAGCAAGATACTATATTCTTATTGTAAACTCTAATAATAAGATTATATATATATATCTATATATATCGCTTGAAACACGGAAGCTCTTGTGTAGCAAGATACTATGTTCTTATTGTAAACTCCAATAATAAGATTATATATATATATCTATATATATCGCTTGAAACACGGAAGCTCTTGTGTAGCAAGATACTATATTCTTATTGTAAACTCCAATAATAAGATTATATATATATATCTATATATATCGCTTGAAACACGGAAGCTCTTGTGTAGCAAGATACTATATTCTTATTGTAAACTCTAATAATAAGATTATATATATATATCTATATATATCGCTTGAAACACGGAAGCTCTTGTGTAGCAAGATACTATGTTCTTATTGTAAACTCCAATAATAAGATTATATATATATATCTATATATATCGCTTGAAACACGGAAGCTCTTGTGTAGCAAGATACTATATTCTTACTGTAAACTCTAATAATAAGATATATATATATATATATATATATATATATATATATATATATACGAAAAAAATCGCAAGATCGCCAAGACCTACCGCGGTTTCGCACAACGGCTCGTCAGGGCAAAGGCAGACCAAGTTGATTAGTCCTTGGTCTGCCTTTGCCCTGACGAGCCGTTGTGCGAAACCGCGGTAGGTCTTGGCGATCTTGCGATTTTTTTCGTGTGTTTTTGCTCTGCGTAACTGCCTTTTTGTTAACACTTTTTGGTTAGTTTAGTATCGAGCACTTTTCTTTCCTGGTGGTTCGTTCCGTTCGAGGGTTTTTTTTCTTTACTGTGAAGAACCGTATGCATTGTCGGTCCTACGCAGTTTTCTTTTTTTTCCCCTCTTTGTCCAAAGCTCTATAGCCGAGGACGATAACGGAGTTAGATTCTGCTGGTTATTCATGGTCTTTAAAAGTTTCTTGTGTAACATTTTAAGATTAGAATACGTACAGAGTCGGTTTTATTATTATTATTATTATTATTATTATTATATATATATATATATATATATATATATATATATATATATATATATATATATATATTGTCATGAATTAATTGTACGTTGCAACACGGAAATTTCAATTTTTTGAGATAGATTCTCATCATCAGGCAATGTTGCTGTTGGTTGTGCAGATGATTTACATTTAAATAAAAAAAAACCTCTTTACAATGAACTAAATGCCGGGGCACTCAAAATAGTAAAACTTTGAGTCCTCTTCACCTGGAATTGCCCTGATTGAGTACTCTGGAAGAATGGTAGACTTTGAAAAACAGTAGCTACTCTAGCATATACGCATCGTTCATTCAATAATGAATTAGAACTCTCTCAGCTATTGGGCGTGTATAATGATAATAAACACGCTAAAAAGTGTGCCACCTTCTACCGAGAGCCAATAGCTCAGAGGTAGATTCGCCGTCTGACGCCAAGAATAATTATGTTTGTTTTGTTAAAATAGATGTTTATAGTTTGTATGTTGTCGGAAGGCATGTAATTGGTCTGTAGTTTTTCGGGTTGTTTGTGTCACTATTCTTGTGTAGAAGAAATGTAATTCCTTTGGTCATCCATGCAGGAATTTTAGTGGGATCGTTAACCATTTGTTGAAGTTCTTTGGCTAGTTTTATATCCTGCTTTTAAATAATATAGCCAAAAGTTAGGAATTTCATCTATACCTGGTCACATGGTCAGTTTATGACTGGGAATTCCGGGATATATGGCCCGGCCAAAAAATATCTGTCTATTTTTGCCCAGTCGAGATTCTACCCTTCGGCGGAACCACGACTGTGTTACTGCTCTCTGCTCGGAAGCAGAGAGCGCCGTCTACCCGAAGGCAGGGAGATGACAGTATCATAGTAGTAGAAACAACGCTACAACTACGTTATTTAGCTGTCCCCCCGCAGTAAAAGCAACATGTGACACATGGTCAATTGTGACCGGATTTCCGCGCGGTGTGGCCCGGCCAAAAAATGTCTGTCTATTTTTGCCCAGTTGTTCTTCTACCCTTCGGCGGAACCACGACTGTGTTAGTGCTCTCTGCTCGGAAGCAGAGAGCGCCCTCTACCAGAAGGCAGAGACCTGACAGTATCATAGTAGGAGAGTAAACTCTCTAGCTACATTATTTAGCTGTCCCTCCCATATAAGGGCAACATGTGACACCTCGTCAGTTTATGATTGGGATTTCTGGACGATATGGCCCGTCCAAAAATGCCTGTCTATTTTTGCCCAGTCGTGATTCTACCCTTCGGCGGAACCACGACTGAGTTATTGCTCCCTGCTCGGAAGCATAGAGCGCCCTCTACCCGAACGCAGAGTGCTGACAGTATCATAGTAGGAGAGTAAACACTCTAGCTACATTATTTAGCTGTCCCTCACAGTAAGGGCAATATGTGACACATGGTCAATTTTGACCGGGATTTCCAGGCTATATGACCCGGCCAAAAAATGTCTATTTTTGCCCAGTCGTGCTTCTACCCTTCGTCGGAACCACGACTGGGCTATTGCTCTCTGCTCGGAAGCGGAGAGCGCCCTCTCCCCGAAGGCAGAGTGCTGACATTATCATAGTAGGAGAGTAAACTCTCTAACTACTGTCGTTCTCTCTATAGGCAGGATTATATGTACACATCAAGAATGTCCATTATTCCATAAAAGGGGAGATCCCAAAACAGTTACGGATCCTATCGGTGTAAGAAGGTCTGGATGATGTTCATACTAGTTTTTTGCAGTTTCCTTCCCGTAAAAGTTGCATATTTTTCAGTGCAGATATTGGCCCACCCGATCATACCAAGTTTTATACTCACTGGGTGTTAACATTGTCAAACTTGATAGAAGATGGTTAATTGTTTCTCGATATTTATCACAGATTCTGCATTTCGAGTTAACACAATTATTCAGTACGTTTGTTTAGTAATTTCTAGTTAGTCATTAATCCTGTGTTATAAGTTTCAGGTTCGATTTCAGCATTTGACCCTGCACTCCTTTATCCCTGATGGGTACGAAGTTTATTATTATTATGTCATTTTTCATCATATTTCGATTTCTGCTTTGGTCTCACTACCAACCAAGTCTGCGGGGAGACCTAAGGCAGGTAGTGGCGTGTTGTTATGGCTCCATTTCATGTTTTTCTATCTTCCCTATCATCTCCAGCATTACATAGATAAAGTTTTCCTTAGTGTGTGGGCTGTACTTAATAAGACAATTTTTTGTATATCTCTTAAGCTGGGGTTTCCAGGGATTCTTTCAATGTGTTGTTTTGTTCCATTTTTTATCATTCCAAGTGCACCTACTATCACTGGCACAACTCTTGTTTTCAATTTCCACATTTTTTCTATTTCAATTTCCAGGTCTTTATATTTTGACAGTTTTTCAAATTCCTTGATTGCTATGTTACAATCCGCTGGACAAGTCATATCAATTAATAGACAAGTTTTCTCCTTCTGGTTTTTAACAATAATGTCTGGCCTGTTTGCTTCAATTTTTCTGTCTGTGTAGATGGTGTAATCCCATAGAATGGTTACATCTTCTATTTCTGTAACCGGTGCTGGGTGATGTTCATACTAGTGCTTGCCTACAGCTTTTCCATAATGTTTGCATATTGCCCAATGTAAATATTGCCCAACTCTATCGTGGCGATTATGATTATTATTATTATTATTATTATTATTTCATTTTTCATCATATTTTATTTATGCTATTGTCGCATTACCTACCAAATCTGCGGAAAGACCTAAGGCAGATCATGTTGCGTTTTTATGGCTCCATTTCATGTTTTTTCTATCTCCCCCAACATTCCTAGCGTTACATAGACAATGTTATCCTTAGTGTGTGGGCTGTACTTAACAACTTTTTGTATATCTCTTACGCTGAGGTTTCCAGGGATTCTTTCAATGTGTTGTTTTGTTCCATTGTTTATCATTCCAAGTGCACCTACTATAACTCGCGAGATTCTTGTTTTCAATTTCCACATTTTTTCTATTTCAGTATCCAGGTCTTTATATTTTGACAGTTGTTCGAATTCCTTGGTTGCTATGTTACAGTCCGCTGAACAAGCCATATCAATTAATAGGCAAGGTTTTTTTCTTTTTAGTTTTTAACAATAATGTCCGGCCTGTTTCATTCAATTTTCCTGTTTGTAAAGATAGTGTAATCCCATAGAATGGTGACATCTTTTATTTCTGTAATCGGTGCTGGGTGATGTTCATACCAGTGTTTACAGATTTTCCATTGTGTTTGCATATTGTCCAGTGTAAATATTGCCCCACTCTATCGTGACGATTTTTATATTCATTTGGGGCAAGTACAGAACATCCTGAGATTAGATGGTCTATTGTTTCTTGGTATTTATCACAGAACCTGCATTTTGGATCCACATTATTATGTATAATATTTAATAATTTAATTTAATAATTATATAATTTAATAATAATAATTTATTATTATTATTATTATTATTATTATTATTATTATGTCATTTTTCATCATATTTCGATTTCTGCTTTGGTCTCACTACCAACCAAGTCTGCGGGGAGACCTAAGGCAGGTAGTGGCGTGTTGTTATGGCTCCATTTCATGTTTTTCTATCTTCCCTATCATCCTCAGCATTACATAGATAAAGTTTTCCTTAGTGTGTGGGCTGTACTTAATAAGACAATTTTTTGTATATCTCTTAAGCTGGGGTTTCCAGGGATTCTTTCAATGTGTTGTTTTGTTCCATTTTTTATCATTCCAAGTGCACCTACTATCACTGGCACAACTCTTGTTTTCAATTTCCACATTTTTTCTATTTCAATTTCCAGGTCTTTATATTTTGACAGTTTTTCAAATTCCTTGATTGCTATGTTACAATCCGCTGGACAAGCCATATCAATTAATAGACAAGTTTTCTCCTTCTGGTTTTTAACAATAATGTCTGGCCTGTTTGCTTCAATTTTTCTGTCTGTGTAGATGGTGTAATCCCATAGAATGGTTACATCTTCTATTTCTGTAACCGGTGCTGGATGATGTTCATACCAGTGTTTGTTTACAGCTTTTCCATAATGTTTGCACAAGTGTTTGTTTACAGCTTTTCCATAATGTTTGCACAATTATTATTATTATTATTATTATTATTATTATTATTATTATTATTATTAAATAATTTAATAGTATATAAAGTTTTTAAAATATTTTAAAAATCTTCAAAGAATTGATTGCGAGTAAACTTTTTTGATGATTATATTGCTTATCTAAAATTGAAAAGTTGAATAAAAATCATTTTATTATTAATCGAAATTTTTTTTCAGAATATAATGTCCGTAATAGTTAATATTTATTCCAGTAATTAAAAGCTTATAAAATTAAATTATATCAGAGTTTTATTGCATTTTTTGTTTGACTCTTCAGAGAAGATTTTCGAATAATGATTGCAAATTTAGATAAAAAAGATAGCAGTTAACTCGCCTACAATATCTGAAAGAGTCGAAATTGTATTTTCGTGATATTGTCTTTCGAAATTTTCACTCAAATTTAGGTTTCTTTTCTTTGCATGGTAAGTTTGTCAGATCGGACTTATTTATTTTTTGTTGTTGTTTGTTACTAGCGTTTTGGCTTTATTGCTTCGTTTCGACTTTAACTATGTTAAAACTTAGTAATTTTTTTAATGTACTTTTTTTTCTTATTTTTTAATTGGTGTAGATAGTTCCTACTATCGCCCGGTCTCACACTCCACCCACGTCTTTTGAACAGGAGTAGAGGTGATCGCCTTGTTTCTTGTTTAGGAAGAAGTTCCCGGTCCATCTCCCTTCTCCTTCGGTCTTAGTGTTAGTTGAGCTGGAAGCTCTTCACAGTTATTGAGTATGGTACCGGGTTGGCAGTTTCCTGGTTACTGCTTTCGACTGGTAGTTAGGAGCCCGAACTCTTGCGTAGCGTCTTGAGAGGCTGCTCTGATCAACAGTTGAATAATATCGGGGTTCCTGTAGTGCCATATCGCGCATGGACGGGCGTCCCTGCATGAACCTCTGGTGGGCAACCCCGAGGACACATTATGTTGCAGGCTGCGCCAGTCTCCATCCTTCACATGCTGCAAACAGTGACCGACTGATTCTATACTAGATCTCTTTCTCTAAGTAAATCACTATGAAAACAAGCAACCAAAATAGTAAAACTAAACTAGCTAGTCAGAAAACGCCCAAACCTGTCTGCGTCTCCTTCGCAAACATGCGAGGTATCCGCACTAACTTTTACAGCGTAGAATCATTCATTCAAACTGACTCACCTGATATCTTAGCCCTATGTGAAACTAACCTTGACCCTTCTATCCCCTCTTCCGAGTTTTACGTTCCTGGCTACCTCTTCAGGAAGGACTTCAATGTCCATATGCATGGGCCTCGTGTTTATGTCAGCGAACACCTCCCTTTAGCTAGGTTGACCTCTCTTGAATTCCTGGATCATTATTTCATGTGCTTCTGTTTTTCACTTTTAAGCTCGGTTAGCTATTTCTTCTTTCTTTACCGCTCCCCCTCATCCTCTGACTGTCCGGTACTTGACAGCATCTCTGACAATATCGATAAGGGCATTTCTTCTCATCCATCTGCCCATATATTTGTGTTTGGTGACTTTAACGCCCATCACACCAAGTGGCTGGAGAATTCTGTCACCGACCTTGTTGGTGTCCACATCATGAATTTTTCAATCACCCAATCCCTTACGGAAGTGGTGAACTTCCCCATGCGTTTCTCCAATAACCCAAATGGTAGGGACTCACTACTAGACCTCTGCTTCACTTCCATCCCAGACTCTTGCACTACCAGACAGCTCTGCCCTCTCGGAAACTCTGACCACGCCGTAGTTTCCGTCAACATCTTATTCCACTCCCACCCTACCCAAGAAACCCAGACCAGCAGAATATCCTACTGCTACCAAAGAGCAGACTGGGATTCGTTCCGTGACTTCCACTGCGACGTCCCTTGGAACAATGTTTTTAATCTTCCCATCGAAGACTGTGCATCAGAGGTCTCCTCCTGGGTTAAGGATGGCATCGATGCTTTCATCCCTGCCAGGAAATTCAAGCTTAAATCCCATTCGTCTCCCTGGTTCTCGCCAGCTTGCTCGGCCGCCATTGCCCACCGGAATCATTTTTTCCGGCTCTATCGTAGCCACCCGTAGGACCAAAACAGGCACCTTTTCGCCTCAGCTCATAATAAGTGTAAAAAGATACTTAACGAAACTAAGATGTTGTTTGCTTCCAGAACGAAACAGCACATAGCATCCTGTTAGTTTGGCATCAAAGACTACTGGCGACTCTGTAAAAGCATGCTTAACAAGAGTAAGTCCTCAATACCCCCACTAATCAATGAATTTGAGGATCCCACCTCCTCAGCGGACAAGGCTGAATGCTTAACTCGCAGATTCTCGACCAATTCGAGACTGGATTCATCTGGAGTTTCTACACCCGACTTCCCACCTAGAACTGAGGCACAACTAATGACGTCTATATTACACCGTCGCTGGTCTCTAACATAATCTCAAAACCTGACCCTCACAAAGCGAGCGGTGGGGAGGAATCCCAATCATAGTCTTGAAGAAATGTGCCCCTGAACTCTCCTCTGTTCTTTCTAAGCCCTACAACTTCTGTTTATCTGCTTCCTGCTTTCTTGCCTGTTGGAAGTCTTCCTCTGTAGTTCCTATATTTAAGAACACTGGAGAACCCTCGGACCCTGCAAATTACCGCCCTATCAGCCTTCTTCCGATCTTTGGCAAAGTGTTCAAAGCCATTATCAACGCCGAGGTGGTTCAGCATCTCACAGCCCAGAAGCTCCTTTCGGACAAACAGTATGGTTTCCGCTTCATCAGGTCCACTGCTGATATACTAACGACCATCACCAAGTTTCTATACCGGGCTCTCGACAAGAATAGTGAAGCCCGAACCGTTGCCTTGGATATCTCTAAAGCGTTCGACAGAGTCTGGCATGCTGGCCTTCTACGCAAACTGCGGAGCTATGGTATAACTGGACATTTGTTTGACTTAATCCAGTCTTTCCTCTCTAACTGCACATTGAAGGTGGTATTAAACGGACATGCCTCTCAGAGCTACCATACAAATGCGAGTGTTCCTCAAGGCTCTATCGTAGGTTCTACGCTCTTTCTGATCTACATTAATGATCTCCCGGATGCCATAAGGTCCCAAGTAGGTATGTACGCCGATGAGAGCACAGTTTACTCTCGCTTTGAACAAAAACCTGGTGTGGGCGACAAACCGAACCTCGCTGTCGAGCTTGATAAGGGCCTCCAATCCATAGTGGACTGGGGTAAGAAATGGCTCGAAAATTTCAATTCTTCTAAAACGAAGCTGCTATCAATTAAACATCATAGACAATCGCACCTCCCATTAACATAGACCAGGCTTGCCTCCCAGATAGTAAAACACTACGTCCCTCTCAGTGGACCTCAATTGGAATGACTATATTGAATCCATTGCTAAATCCACCGCTATGAAAGTCGGTTGTCTGTGCAGGGCCCGGAAGTTTTTTCCGTCTAAATCTATCCTGCACATATATAAATCTACCATCCGCCCGTGTATTGAATACTGCTGCCACATCTGGTCAGGTGCCCCTGCTATTCTCCTCGGGGTTCTTGACAAAATACAACGGAGAATCTGTAATGTGATCGATACCAACTTGTCAGACCGCCAGCAGTCACTCTCTCACCGGCGTGACGTGGCTTCCCTGTGCCTCTTCTATAAATACTTTTACGGCTTCTGCTCCGGTGAACTTAGATCACTGGTGTCCCCTAGGCACGAATTTGCACGAGATACAAGATTAGCAACTAGGTCCCACCCTTTCACAGTGAAGCCGATAAAATGTAACCGCAATTTCTACTCCAACAACTTCTTGCCTCGCACCTCCCGCCTATGGAATTCCCTTCCACATACTTGCTTCTTCGGCAGCTACAATCTCCAGGAGTTTAAATGTAAGGTCAATAGACACCTCCTAACACACTAACTCGCATCTATTCTCTCAAACACCTTTCTATGTACTTCCTTACCCGTCTATCACCCTCCTTCTGACATTTCCTACATCTAATCGCTTTCTCAGCACCTTCCCATATGCAACCCTCTGCGAAATAGTGGCAGCGGAATGCCTTGCTTGGGGTGAAATGATTTTAAAAAAAAGATGATTTATATTTCCTAATGAGTCCTGCGTTGAACTATTAAAACAAAAGTTAGCTACCAATATAAAATTTATTAAAATTTCATGGATTTATGTGGAGGGGTGGTAACAGAGTTGAAAATAATATTTTTGCGAGAATTTCAAATTTAATGTGTTTGTCACCGAAAACAAGTGGGTTTCCATTGTAAAACAGTCGTAACGTTTTTTTTTAGCTGCTAACTCAAATCAAAACAAAATTTTCTGACAAAATTTCGAAAATGTTAGAAGGGATTAAAAATTACTTAAAAATAATTAAAGTCACTTTAAAGGCTCTTGTGTCTATTGTAAACAAAAAAGTAATGGCCAAGGGTGTAAAAGAGGCCAAAAATTTCGTTATTAGGTCGCAGGATACGACAACAAACCTTCCTATTTTTTACTACATTGTACAGTACACACTGTAGGATGTGCGTTGCGGTACAGTGGATATCGGCTCGGAACGAGAAACCAGGGAGCCGAGTTCGAATTCCAGTTGAATCCATTGTATTCACTTACGCGCAAATATCCTTGGGAAAGGTATTAATCCGTCCCTTCCTTCCAGTTATGGGTTAAATAGCAGGACAGATTGGGTTCTATAGCCTTGGTCGGCAACCAGTCTACCGCAGAAAGCAACCTACTGCGGGATAATCTTCTGCCCAGTCAGTCATGTCTGTTGCGAGACATGATCGCCCAAGCGTGTATCACGTATGGCACTTAACTGACTGAGAGTACACACGCATATACACACAGCTTAAGCTGCTGCTGCTGCTACGGTAAAGACTTTATCCTCCTACTCTCTCACACTTTATTATCCTTCCGTTTGGCAAAGGTGAGAGGAAGGCTGAGGAGAGTAGCGTTTAAAAAGATAGAGGAGGAGGAAAAGCGCGTATAGAGAGTAAGTCACGTAACGGACTGAGGAACTAAGAACTAACTAAGGAAAGAACATTCACAATTAAATATATATATCCTACGTATATGGCACGACTCGAAGTTTCATGCGTTATGCACTCATCAGGTGCATATTTCGAAATGAGTTTCAAAGATTTCAATTTAAGTTCACTTGATGTTCATGGGAATTAAATCTTATACAGTCATCTGCTTTTCTAATAACAAGATTAAAATTTAAATATTCCAAGGTCGCGTTACGGACGGACGGAAGAAAGGAACAAGGACAATTATTATATGCAAGCTCGGGTCAAAGTTCAACCCTTTCGCCAACGAAGATTTTGGATATCTACGTCAGAGACGTTGCTCGGAGATGGAATCAAATAACTTAAGTTAACCCCCTCCCCTCTTATTTTGTTATTCTATCTTTCTTTTCCTCTCTTTTCTATTTCTAATGTTTATTCTTCTCCTCCCCTCTTTCTATCCTACGTGATTTCCTCTGGACAAATTTAAGACATTCACTGTTTGTATGAATTTGGGTTTGAAAAGCGGCCGGAACCGCGAAATACCGTATTACCAATGGATTTGTAAAAATATCTAACTTTTGTTTCCTGATTATGATACACTGTTAAATTTAGCAATAAAATTTAACATTGAGTTCTGTTTTGAGTCTGTCTCTATTGGAATTTACATTATCAAATTTTAAGTATTCTACTTTATATATATATATATATATATATATATATTATTTGTTTGAACATTATTTTTAATATATACCCGTATTTGAGAAGATACTCTGTTTTTGATATTTTATTAAATAGTATATATATATATATATATATATATATATATATATATATATAGGTTTCGTTGAATAATATAGACAAGTTTTGTCTATTTTGTGTAGGATCCACATCACCACCATTTTGTCACTGTCTGCGGCCATCCGCCACGGTAAAAATGAACTGGTCTCTTTTATTTAATTCTCTTTATTTAATTCCACTTTGTTAAAAGCTTAAATGTTCTATGTTCAATATATGTTAATGTTTATTCTTTGATAATGGCTTATGTAAGCCGAAAGCTTAGACCTGATAAAAAAATCAACAATTACTGTGATTTCTTGTTGTCTTTCAACGATAGCACCATCAAGCTTATCAGACGATACGAACGGATCCTACACAAAATAAATAGACAAACCTTATCTATATTATTCAACGAAACCTGTATTAATGAAAAAATGCTGCCAAAATACACACAATATATATATATATGTGTGTGTGTGTGTGTGTGTGTTGTATTTCGGGAGGGGATAAACAGAGAAAGAATAGTGCAAGAAATAACTCTTAACACTGAGGATATATAAATAGAGATTTATTATACCTCAGTACAATAACCAAACACAAGTACACCAACGAACAATTGACACGACTAACAAGTAAGAAGGCAATGTCTCTGTATAGGACGTATGCGTCAGTCTTGAGAAGTAGGCTTCCGTCTAGTGACGTCTAACTCTCGTCTAAGGCCGATGGCTTTCGACTCTGGTATAATGACGAATAATCTCGATCACTCCCGTGTAATGACGAAGACTCTCGTATAGTCACGATCACTCTCGATCTCTCTCGAGTGCTATCTCTAGTTCGTTCCCGTCTAGGTCTTTTATAACCCGGGCCATACCCATTCCTGTGTAGGAACAGGATATTCCTTCACAACAATATTCCTCCACAACAATATATATATATATACCAGAAAATTTGTTAGCAAAATGTCATTTGGACGGATTTGAACCTGCGACTATTAATAAAAAAAAAAGGCATGTAGGCTTAGAAGCTGAAACCAAAGTTTTTATTCCTGCTGCACAGGTCTAATACTTGCTGACTAGAAATTCAGTGATACACGCTTTGGGCGATCATGTCTTGAAAGAGATATGACTAATTGGGCAGAAGATTATCCGGGAGTAGGTGGCAATTACTTTCTGCGGTAGACTGGTTGTCAACCAAGGCTATAGTACCCAATCTGTTTTATTATTTAACCCATAACTACAGGGAAGAGGCGGATTCATACTTTTCCCAGTGGTATTTGTGCGTAAGAAATGTAACTAGAATTCGAACTCGTCTCCTCAATTTCTCGATCTGAGCCGATATCCACGACACCACATTACCAAGCATATCTATACCAAAAGATTTTGTTAACACAAAATACAGTTTATCTGATAAATATCCAGAAACATCTTGTGTCAGGTTTCACAGTGTTAGCATTCACTGAATATAAAACGCGGCATTATACAGTGGGCAAATATCTGCACAGGAATATTTAGAACTTTAACTGGAAGAAAATTGCAAGACACTCGTATAAACACCACCCAGACCCGGTTACAAAGATAAGACCTGACACAATTTTATGGGAAGTTAGAACACACATAGAGAGAACAATCAAAGCGAATCGTCCGGACATCGCGATTAAAGAACACAAGAACATAATCTGCTTTCTGTTGTGGAGTAGTTTTCGCACTGAAGGTTATAATCGTGCTATGTCGGTTGCTAATCGACTTAACGCACCCAAAATCTTAGGAACTTGGTAATCTTTCACTGTAAGCTGACTCCTTAGTATTCGGCTAACTGCCGACTAATGTCAATTGTTTAGTAGTTCTACTCAACTCCAATGGAACTCTAAAGAACTCCTATGAACTTCCCAAGAACTCCTAAGAACTCCTGAGAACTTATCCCGTTAACTTCCTGATAACTGTTATTAATATCGGAGGGAGAGTCTATTATCTGAGGAATAGGTGTGTTTCCCCATAACACTTTCTTATTGGCAGACTGTTAAGTATCATTGAAGATTTTCAAAAACTATCAAAAGAATCTTGAAGTGGAAATCTAAAAAATGTGGCACAGAAGACATCAATAATTCCATTTATAGTTGGATCCCTCAGTTTGATTGGATAATGGGCGCATTGAAGGGATCCCTATTGACCATGTCTCAAAGAAACCCAAAAAATTAAACTCACAAGTATAGCACACACATCTGACGAAGGGCTTAATTGATGCAAAATGTGTGTGATCCTAAGTTTTGTCTTTGTTTCGCTTTTTATAAAAAACGAATGATCAGGGAAAGATGTCATTCTGACCTTAGGTTTCTGTTTGGAAAATAAATAGAGAACACAGAAATCAAAGGAAATAATAATATTATTACTATTAATAATAATAATTGTCATATTATTGTTATATTATAGATGTTGAGTTTGAGTGTGAGTTTTGTTTAATGGCATATCAACACCTCTGTGGGTTATTTAATGCCGAAAACGTGTGGTTGTAAGATACTTTTTTTAATGTTTGGTTATTGTGAAAAGGTTAATTTAGTCAGATTTTAATGAAAATTTGTTTTTATTCTTTTTTATTATAAAAACTGATGTTGTCTTTTATTTTTTTATTCAAAAATGTATTGCTGGTAAAAAAAAAAGTGTTATGGTAATGCTTTTTTGCTTCAAAATGTATTATTGGTAATATTTTTCCTTGAAATATTATATTTTTCTCTAAAAGTCAATTTTTATGTGTATATTTCTATAAAATTCTATTTTTATACTTTCATAGTGTTTTGATCCCTATTTGGTGGGATTAACTATTTGTCCATAGCTAGGACCCTATCAGGTGCTTCCACATTGGGTCAGGTTGAACCTGGGAACAACAGCAATTAAGAGGTGGTTCCACAACCTCCCAATCTTTCCCTCTTTCCTTCTATCTGTGAGTATTTCATTCTTTTTCTCTCTTTCCTTCTATCTGTGAGTATTTGATTCTCTTTTTCTCTTTCCTTCTATCTGTGAGTATTAGATTCTGCAGGCCCTCTTTCCTAATTACGTGCACAAGAAAACATAGCTGTCTTTTTTCTGATGCTAAGTATAAGTTTCCTTTTTGTTTGCATCTTCTTCACATGTTTCGGCTATGTTACCCTCAGTTGGGAAGCATTCTAACAAAGAATGGCAAATGCGACACTGAGATCCGACTGTGAATTGGCATTGCCAAGGATGCATTCCAGAGGCTGAGTAGAGTATTGAGAAACACGAAGATATCTTTGGAAACAAAAAAAAAAAATAAATAAATAAAAAAAATACTGGATTGTTATGTAATATCAGTCCTCCTATATGGTAGTGAATGCTGGACAATCTCCCCAAAGATAAAAAAGAGACTTGAAGCAAGAGAAACAAAGAAAAGAGTACTGGACTGTTACATGACATCCGTCCTTCTGTATGGCATCAAATGCTGGACGACCTCCTCAAGGATGAACGAGAAACTGGAAGCAATAAAAATAGGGTTCTATAGGAAGGTGTGTGCCATGTTCAGCAAAATAGCTGGTCTCTCGTTTAATTCTTCAGGTTAATTTTCGCATTCAACTACTTAATATTACAAAAACTCAGAAATATTCTGTGAAGATTTACCAAAAGTATCTTTCGCTTTCAATCAAGACTATTTTATCTTAAATCGAACTTGTGTTGAGAAAATTCGTGTGCATAACAGAATTGGTTAATCTTGTTTTTATTGTTTTTTCGGCTTTTCATCCGTTTGTAGGTTTTAAAGACGAATTTTTCGATTGCAAGAACATTTTTGTCACTGAATATTGAATTAAGGATTTTATTTGAAAATATTAATGGTTTTTCCAATCCTACTTTTTAATCCACATCTGGGGGTAGAGATGGATTCATACTTTTATGACAGAAAACTAAACATGTTATAAGCGCTTTAGGTTTGCTATTAATATTAGAACATTCATGATAAACTTTAACTTTTAAGTTGCATCCCTCCATGACACGTCGGATTGAGGCCAATGGAAAGAGAATCTAATACTCACAGATAGAAGGAAAGAGAGAAAGAGAATCTAATACTCACAGATAGAAGGAAAGAGGGCCTGCAGAATCTAATACTCACAGATAGAAGGAAAGAGAGAAAGAAAATCTAATACTCACAGATATAAGGAAAGAGGGCTTGCAGATAGATAGATAGATAGATAGATAGATAGATAGATAGATAGATAGATTATACGGAACGTCAACTAGTTAAGATATATGCATATGTTATCAGTACAAAGTTCTATCTATCTATCTATCTATCTATCTATCTATCTATCTATCTATCTATCTATCTATCTATCTATAATTGTATATTTATGTATGTATATGTGATAAAAAATATGCTATAAATATAGTTTTATTGTATACTATACTTATGGGTAAAGTGCTCAATACCAAGGAGAGAGATTAAAAATTGTGATCAAGCATGATACCGAAATTTGCTATTCGGTGTCTCTCTCTATATATATATAATCGACGTCATTATGTACATAAGACCTTAGGACCCTTTCAGCCAACAAAATATCAAAGTGGTTGTCTTATTTTCGAAAATAGAACAACGATTGGGCCCGAAGACTGCTGTTCTGTGAAACGTTTGATTTTTCTAGCAATCACGCGATGAATAATATTAAGGTGGTAACCATTACCTTAAATTCTTTGCAAATTAGCAAGTTCTACTTTCAACAATCCAGGGGAAAAATCATCGGGGCACGTTGAATCAATTAAACCTATTTTTCGGAACTTTGGATCAAATGAGCTCGAATTGGTATATAAACCAGTAAATGTGGGTTTATGAAAAACACTTGTTACAAAAACCCCATCCCAGTCGTTATCCAATTTATTTAAAGTTACCCTGGCTTGGTAGAAAATATCAGCTAATAACTGACAAAGTCTCGACGTGTGTTTCGTCGTGTTACTTTTCAGTTAAGTTGCGGACTGTGCTTCAGACTCGAACTGTTTATCATTTTAAAAAAATTCTGCCAACGAGCACCTTTGATAATATGTTGGCAGAAAGGGTCCTAAGGTCTTATGTACATTATGACGTCAATTCTATTTAAATCCATTATGTTTTTTTCTGCGGGTAAATCTCTTTATATATATATATATATATATATATATATATATATATATATATATATATATATGGGGTCAACCAAAGGCACTTTTAAGCCCAGGTGGTTCAATCACAAGTCTACATTCAAAATAGAAAATTTTAAATCCGTACAGAATTGGCTAGCCACGTATAGAAATTGAAATCAAAACGTGAAAAAGACCCAGACATAACGTGGAGTATAGTGAAAACAGTCAAGCCTTACAACGGTGAAAAATATGTAGACTGTGCCAAGAAGAAAAGTTAGAGATTATGCTATTCCCAAACAAAAATGAATTATTGAATGAAAGAACAGAAATTATGACGAAGTGTAACCATACTAAAAAATACCTATTAGGTTCATACAACCATGGATGAAAACGTTATAATTTCTTGTATTTTTAAAAATTGGGCATTCAAAAATTCCCTGCCATGTAAGCGTTTAAAAAACACACCGTTACGTGAGCGTTCTTAAAAAGAAAAAAAAGTAAACGGTAAAATGAGTTATTGCAAATCGCCTGAAGACACCACATGGTAGAAACCTGGGTTGTGTAATAACTCGTTTACAAATAGAAAATAATCAAAAGTTCTACAATATAATTGTATTGAACACTTTTTAATACAATTGTGCACTGGTCGTTTATTATGACCCAAAAGTAAGTAATTAAACAATATATATATATATATATATATATATATATATATATATCTTATATTTATAAAGGAAAACTCAACACCTCACAATATTCCTTCATTTGGTATGAAACATTTTGCCGGAATAAGCTTAATCTTGTTGGATTATCCTCACCGTTTACAGACTGGACATCTATATATATATATATATATATATATATATATATATATATATACTCGTTTCTGATGAAGGACCGAGGGCGGTCTGAAATATAAAATACAATAATAAAAATAAACAAATACTGTCCAAAAAAAGTACATTTTTAAATTCAAAACTTTTTTTTATTAATATTCTTTCCTATATATATATATATATATATATATATATATATATATATGTATATAGGAAGAGACAGAGAGAGAAAATGATTAAATGAAAGAGATTGCTACATAGATTAATAGATAAAGCCTGATCGATAGAGGAATGGGAAACTAGATAGATTGTTTGATCAATATATATAGATAAATATTCATCGATATTCGATAGATGGATGTAAAAATACATAGGTTCGCGCACAGGTGTGTATGAGCTGGTTTTGGGCTGAAACAGTAGATTTCAAAAAGGTAAATATCTCAAATAAACAACGTTAGTTTTGTTTTTATTCTACTCCAGGTGTTGTAAGTGGGAGTGGGAATATCGGGCATAATCGATGTCGACGTGATATAACGTCTGGCGTCTACTGACCTGTGACATAACATTACCGAATAGCAAATAGAATTTAAAAAAAAACATTAAAAACAAAACAAGACAACAAAGAAACAAAAATAAATAAATAAAATAATTAAAGAAACTAGTGTTTTTTTTATCTATTTGAGAGAGAGAGAGAGATAGATAGATAGATAGATAGAGAGAGAGAGAGAGAGAGAGAGAGAGAGAGAGAGAGAGCGAGAGAGAATACCGTCATTGTCCTTAGCTGGTGGTCGGTAAATCTACCTGGTGTTGGTAGCTGTGTAACAATACCACCGACCCCGTATAGGCCGTCAATCAGGTCGCAGTCACGCCTTCTCCTCACCCCCAGTGCACACCTTGTCGTTGGCGAACTAGTCGACCAGGTCGAAGCACTTGATTGCAAACAAAAGCTTTGCTTGTCAAGGCGACGGGGTGGCTGGTGGAGCTGCGGCGGGAAGGCGATGTTTTGTTCATTCTTTTTGCCTGGGTGGTTGTTGTGTTCCAGATATAAGAACAAAGACGGAAAGAAAAAATGAAGGAAAAAAGAAAGAAAAAGAGAGAAAGAAGGAAAGTGAAAGAACGAAAAGTAAAAGAAAATGAAACGCAGGAAAACAAAGAGAAAGAAATTAGGAAAGAAATCTGAAAATAGAAAGAAAAAGAAAAGAGTGAAAATAAAATATAGAAATAAAAGAAAGAAAAAAGAGAGAGGAGGAATGAAAGCAAAACGAAAAAGCAGAAAGAATATGTATAAAAACAAAAAAGGAAGAAAAAACACAAGAAAGAGGGAAAAAAAAGTAGAGAAATTACAAAACCTCCTAGAGAAGGTAGTTGAAGAAAGTAACAAGAAAGGACTACAAATAAATTGCAAGAAAACCGAATGCATGGTGAGCAGTAAAAAAGGCAGCCCAAAATGCCAAATACAGGTGATGAGTATTAGAATCAAGCAGGTACAAAGATTTAAATATCAGGGAAGTGTTCTAACAGAAGACGGAAAGTATAACACAGAGATCCGAAGTCGAATTGGCATGGCGAAGGAAGCATTCCAGAAGTTGAGTAAAGTATTAAGAAACAGGAAAATTTCGCTTGAAACAAACAAAAAGAGTACTGTATTTCTATGTGATGTCAGTTCTTCAATATGGCAGTGAATGCTGGACAATATCATCAAAGATGAAGGAAAAACTTGAAGCAACTTAAATGTGGTTCTACAGAAGGATGCTGCGGATATCATGGATCGAGTATGTGAGCAATGATGAGGTTTTGGAAAGGATGGAAACGAAAAGGAAATTAATACTGAGCATTAGGAAGAGACAGCTGACGTTCCTGAGACATGCAATGAGGAAAGAGGGCTTGGAGAACCAGATACTAACAGACCAGATAGAGGGAAAAAGAGACAGGGGAAAGCAGTGGATAACATATTTGAAGGACCTAATTAGGTGGATGACGGAACGAGGGTTTCATGGTGTAACAGGAGAAAGTGTGCTAAGAGCCACCAGGGATAGGGAGATGTGGAAAGCCATGATCACCTACATCCTGAAGGGACAGGGCACATAGAAGAAGAAGATATATGCCAACTGTTTATAAGAAATTATAATGTGGATATAAAGTGGGGGATCGAATCTATATTATAATCAATATATAAACTGATCCCTCATTTGTGGCCATGCTAGTTTCTATTTATTTACATTCTAGATTTATGGGCTTGAGCTAGATGACAGAATGAGGGTTGCATGGTGTAACAGGAGAAAGCATGCTAAGAGCCACCAGGGATAGGGAGATGTAGAAAGCCATGGTCGCCTACGTTCTGAAGGGACAGGGCACATAGAAGAAGAAGACATATGCCAACTGTTTATAAGAAATTATAATGTGGATATAAAGTGGGGGATCAAATCGATATTATAATCAATATATAAACTGATCCCTCATTTTGTGGCCATGCTAGTTTCTATACATTTATATTCTACATTTATGGGCTTGAGCTAGTGGTTGACAGAATGAGGGTTGCATGGTGTAAATGTAGAAGGCGTTCTAAGAGGTATCAGGAATAGGGTGGTGTGGAAAGCCATGATCGCCTACGTCCTGAAAGGACAATTCACAGAGAAGAAGAAGAATAAAAAGGAATGAAGATTGAAGAAGAAACACAAAGAATAAAGGAAAGAAGGATCAGAGAGAATTAAATATAGGAAGGTCCAAAACGAAAAGGCATTAAAAATGTAATATAACAATCTGGCCCCACCCGAGGAAGTGATGCAAGCGATGGTGTTTCCCGTCGGTGAAGGGGGCGGCGAAGCGACAAGACAGGTGTTTGTGAAATACATCCTGTCAAGGCCGGAGCGGATGTCATTTGACCTTATTTCCGACAGCGGCGGAAATGGCTACAGAGGCAAACAGATCAGGTGTCTCTTAGAATTACGTGGGCGTTGCGTGGGCGAGGCAAAACCGGAAGGAAAGTCCCGGTTCTAGAGACTATAAAAAGACCTCGACACACGGATTCGCCAGCAGAGAACCAGTGGAAGCAGAGAAACACCACGGCAAGAATACACTCCCGTCAACCATTCTATGTGCCTCTCACCCTTCCGTTCTCTATTCCACACGGTTCGTCGTTATTAATAAAAATATAACCTTATATTTTTATATATGCGTGTTTGTTGTTTTGTCGTCGTACGGCGATATATAACAAAAAGAAAACTAACCCAAAAAGAAAGAAAAAGAAAACGTAGGTAAAGAAAAAGAGAAAGAAAAATGTTAAAAATAAATAAATAAATAAATAAGAAAATCCCATGAATAATTTTTTTTAACCGTTTCACCCCAAGCAAGGCGGTAACACCACTGGTCCACAGGGGGCTACATAAAAATACAAGATTAGATAGGCTGAGACTAAAGAGAAAGACGAACCAGTTACAGGGAGTGTTAGAGAAAGGCCAAGAGAAGGATGGTAATACATGTATGATGATAGTTGTGAAGGTAGAGAGAAAGGATAAGATATACAGGGTGATGTAGAAAGATTGATGCGTAGGGGGCTACATAAGAGTAAAATATTAGATAGGAGGAGACTAAAGAGAAAGACGAACCAGTTACAGGCGGTGTCAGAGAAAGAGCAAGAGAAGGATGGCACTACAGGTGTGATGACACTAGCAAAAGTAGAGTGAAAGGAAAAGATATACAGTTCTTTCAGTACTTGGAACCATGCTTCGCCACAATTCCCTGCCCCTTTTATAGTCAGCCTTGTATTTTTTGCTATCTCTTGTAATCCCTTTCATACTAACCATTTACATGAGTTCGGTAGTTACGTAATTTGAAGACTTCCTCTGTCTCTCTTGGCTTACGGCCATATCACGTTGAATACACCCATTCTCGCTCGATCACCGAAGTTGAGCCTGGTCAGTACTTAAATGGGTGACCACTTGGGAATACCAGGTGCTGTAAGCGTTTACTGACGGATGTGAGTTGTGGTGCAGTGGATATCGGCTCGGAAAAAGAAATCGGTGAGCCGAGTTCGAATTCCGGTTGAAAACACTGCATTCACTTACGCACTGGTACCCTTGGGAAAGGTATTACTCCGTCCCTTCCCTGCAGTTATGGGTTAAATAACAGGGTAGGACTTGGGGACTCTGCCTTTAAAAAACAAAATGCCAATGAATCTTGATACTCGAAAAGAAAAAAGTATTACTAGACACAAAAACTTATATAAAAACAACAATAAATTGTTGAAAGAAAAAGGTATTACCAGTAATAAATAAATAAAATTTAGTTGGTAATAAATGGCCCACCGATGTTGATATGCCATAAAAACAAAGCAATCAACAACTGTCTCTCATGCCTTCAGGATGAATTGTGGATTTGAAATTCACTTGAGCGTCTTTCAAATTTGTTTAATTTAAATTTTAGTCGAATGCAAATGACGCTGCAAAATGTTTACGTCTCCTTGAAAAATGAGTCGACGTCTTCAGGAAACTAATATATGTGTGAACTGCTTCTTTTTTTTATCGTATCGCCCCAAACAAGGCGGTAACACCACTGATGTACAGGGGGCTACATAAAAGTAAAAAGATTAGATAGGAGGAGAGTAAAGAGAAAGACGAACCAGTTAAGAATGGGAATACAGGTGTGATGACAGTTGCAAAGGTGGAGAGAAAGGAAAAGATAAACAGGGTGATGTAGAAAGAACTGGAGTCAAGTGGATACGAGATGGGTATTGACATTGCATTTAAATTCCTGGAGGTTATAACCGTCAGAAAAGCAAGAATATGGAAGATAATTCCACAGGAGAGAAACGCGAGAAAAGAAGCTGCTGGACTAGAAATGTCGGCTGCATTTGTTTGATCTAACTGTGAATGGGTGGGATCCAGTTGCCATCCTGGTTGCACGAGTAAACTCTTGTGGCAGGGGCACCAGTGACTTAAGTTCGTCGGAGCAGAATCCATGAAAATATTTATAGAACAGATAGCGGGAAGCCACATCCCGACTTTATAAAAAAGCTAGCAGTATCGCTCAGCGTTGCTCGGGTGTAATGAAATCTTTTAAAGTAATCCATGGTCCTGGAGCTCTGACTCTTTGGAGGTTAGCATGAAAGACTACAAAAGCAATAGTTGTTTCCAGTTAAAGCGAAACCGTAGACTGAAAGAAAAATCAATAGATGTAAGTCAAATTTTGATTTCCTGGTATTGATATAAAATAAGTTTTTCCGTCATAAACTGGACTTTGAAGGCTAAATAAGTCCTCTGAGTAAATGGTGTCATAGCTGAGACTAAGAACTACAATTATATCTACTTAGAGCCAAACCCGAAGCAAAAACTAAAATAAAAGGGCTGAAAAAAAATACAGATATACAGGCAGATAAACATACACACACACAAACATCTTGCCTTTTATATATAGATATATTATCGATGTTCTGCACTATTGTAAAAACTGCAACCTTGAAACTTCTGAATATGTTTTCTTATATTTTTGTCTATAAGTGTATCAAATTTGATTAGAATCGGACCACTCCTTCTATAACTCCGTCTTTTCGATTATCGATTTTCGATATTTCTCGTGGGTACCTCGACACAAAACCTAGCTAAGAACACTCGCAGACGCTTGTACAACTGTGTGAATTTTCAAGAAAATCGCTTCAGCCGTTTCGGATTCTATAGGTAACGGACACACACACACACACAGAGACACACACACACACACACACGCACATACACACACACAGACAAAGTTCCATTTATAAATAAGTTTAGATTACCAACAATACTTTTCTGAAGGAAAAAATTATTGCTATAATATATTTTTGAAGGAAAAAAATTATTACCTGTAATACATTTTTGAATACAAAACTAGAAGAAATCTTCAGTTTTCTAAAAGAAAAAATAACATTTTTCATCAAAATGGAACTAAATCAACCTTCTTATTATAACCGAACATTAAAAAACTCTACCTTAAAACCTTAGCTTTCTGGCATTAAAAACCCCACATTGGTTGATATTCCGTTGAACAAAACTCAAACTCTAATAGTATATTTCACTTTAAAAATTATTAAGGGATATCACTGCAAATTAAAATTTGCCTATCAGATGTAGAGATTTTCAGTAGCAATACCCGCTTCCAAGATTCCATTAGCCATTCGAAAAGGTGTAAGTTTATTGAAAAATGAAATATTGTATAAGAAAAATTGAAAAACGCGCTAAACATAATGAAGATGTTTCAATCTATTCATCTTCTCTCGCACTTCCCGCCTGTGGAACTCGCTCCCGTATTCTTGCTTTCCTGACGGCTACAACTTCCAGAAATTTAAATGCAAAGTCAATACTCATCTACTAATCACTGGCCTCTAGCTCTCTCCCCTCCCCTGTATAACCTTCCCTTTCTCTCCACCTATGTATCTGTCATCGCACCTGCTTTCTCAGCTTTCTGTTGTTCCTTTCTAACTAGTTTGTACTCCTCACTCTTTTCTAATTAATCTTTTTACATTTATGTAACCCCATGCACATCAGTGGCGTTTCCGCCTTGCTCGGGGTGAAATGATTAAAAAAAAAAATTCCTTTTTAACAGAATTGTTGAATTATTTTATTATTTGTCGACTTTTTTTATCGAGCCTTTAGCTGTCAGTGAATTTGTGAACAAATTTTCGGAGCTCTACGCCCTACGTTCTCGGGTGATATTTTGCCCTTTCTGCCGGTTTGCTCTGATGCATCTTCTTCGTTTCGCAGTACGTCTTCTTTTAACTGTTTTGTTTTTGCTTATATTTTTTGGATATATATATATATAGATAGATATATCCAAATATATATATATATTACGGAAATTAACGAAATTTAACGAAACTTGGTTATAAGCAACCGACAATTTGTAATGAATTATTTTAAATATTTTAAATTTCGTTAATTTCCGTAACATGTTTACATTTGTTTGACATTACGATACACTACAGAGCAGATATGGTTTGTTTATGATAGATCGAAAATTGTGTTATATAAGCATGATAAAAACCTCGTCTGATCAAGAGGCTATCCATGGTCGAGTGGTCAAGACGGTACCAGATCAAATGGTATGCTTCCCCTATGTAATAAGAGACGCAGGTTCGAATCCTGCTGGATAGCACACATTTTCGTAATAAAAATTTATCGTGAAATAATCAGGCCGGTAGATATAAATATAAATACTGTTTAATTAAAAACAGAATATCTACTTAAATACGAGTATCGGTAAAAATAATGTCCAAAATAATTCATTACATATATATATATATAGTCACCTTTCTCAACGACCTGAATATAGAATAAACTGATACTACTGGCCAATGGACCCAAATTTCCGATCAAGGAAACAAAGTCGACCACTTCTGCAAATTCACATACCAAACCAGACGGAAAGAAAAGATCAATACAGCGGAATCTTACGAAAGAACTAAATGCTTCCCGAAACTATATGAATGACGTGGCTGACCGCCTGCACTCACTCTCTCACCGGCGTGACGTGGCTTCCCTGTGCTTCTTCTATAAATACTTTCATGGCTTATGCTCTGACGAACTTAAATCACTGGTGCCCCCTAGATGTGAATTTGCACGAGATACTAGATTGGCAACTAGGTCCCACCCTTTTACAGTGAAACCGATGAAATGTAACCGCAATTTCTACTCCTACAGCTTCTTTCCTCGTACTTCCCGCCTGTGGAATTCCCTACCGCATGCTTGCTTCCTCGACGGCTACAACCTCCAGGAGTTTAAATGTAGAGTCAATAGACACCTCCTAACACCCTAACTCACACCCACTCTCTCCAACTCTCTCCCTATGTATATCCTAACTCATCTATCATCCTCCTTCTGACATTTCCTATACCCAATCGCTCTATGTAACCCCCTGCGCTATAGTGGCAGTGGAATGCCTTGCTTGGGATGACACGATTAAAAAAACAAACAAACTTCGGATTACCACCAAAAGCCAACAACGGAAAAAAAAGCAAACCTCAAAAGATCGTTCGTTGAGAAATGGGAAATATATATATATATATATATATATATCCTTGGCAACGTAAACAAAAACAAAACAGTCAAAAGGAGACGCACTGCGAAACGAAAAAGACGCAGAAAGGGCCAAATATCACTCGAGAACTTCAGTCATCAACCCGACGAGGGCGTAGAGAGCCAAAAATCCGTTCAAAAATTCAAAAATTCAGAAGCAGGAAGAAACTGTTGCCGTAAAACTTACGGTTCGTTGCAGCTGTAAAATGTTGAGCCCTAGCTTCTATTCTAGTCAGTCAGTTAAGTGCCATACGTGATACACGCTTGGGTGATCATGTCTCGAAAGAGATATGACTGACTGGGCAGAAGATTTTCCCGCAGTAGTTTGCCATTGCTTTCTGCGGTAGACTGGTTGCCAGCCAAGGCTATAGAACTCAATCTGTACTATTATTTAACCGATAACTGGAGGGAAAGGACGGATTAATACCTTTCCCAAGGGTATTTGCGCAATTAATTCAACTGGAATTCGAACTCGGCTCTCCGATTTCTCGCTACGAGCCGATATCCACTGCACCACAACGCACATAAAATCATAAAGTCTAGGTACAAAAGAGGAAAGCTCAACAGAGCGATTCCAATGAAAATATTTATAGAAAATGCACTCGAAAGTTACGTTACAACAGCAAGAAAGTGAATGACATTGCGATGCAAGGTCAAGATCAACAATATTGCGGAATCTTTTTTAGATTCTGTCAAGGATCTCTTAATATATAGCAGAAGAATCAGACCAGATGTGAAAATACCTGTTTAATTCAAGAACAAACTTATAAATTGGATAGATTCTGGCCGGAGCTAGCAATTGATTCAGTATCATCTTTCGTCTTCATGTCAGCGGAAAACATCCACCTGAAATGAGTGACTCCAAACTCTTTTGGCGGTTAGCATAAGCCATTTTGACGAAAAACAGAAATATTTCTTTCAGACGAGTATTATTTTGCTTGGCAAGCCTTTCATTTCATGAAATATGGTTTCAGAAAATTATAACTTTAAATTGGGCTGTGACAGGCTTTAAAACTTTGTAGATTCTTTAAAATTGGAGGGCGAAAGTCTGGTGGTACCCAGTGTGGATTAAACTCACTACTCAGTTGTAATAAGTTTTAGTGAGACAAGCTTGCTAACCATTATACCACGTTGAAGCCATATATCCAAAGACAGTGTTTACATAATATATTCTCAACCCTTCCCTAAATTGGACAAGTGAAGATCCCAAGTAGGCATATACGCTGACGACACAATAGTTTACTCACGCTGAAGACACAACAGTTTACTGCCGAGCTTGAAAAGGACCTTCGATCCGTGGCATACTGGGGTAAGAAATGGCTCGTGAATTTTAATACTTCCAAAACGAAGCTGCTAACTACTAACTATTATCGCTTCTACCCACCATTAGCATGGATCAGGTTAGTCTCCCTGAATGCAAAACACTGCGCCTCCTCGACTTAACTCTCACAACAGACCTGACTATATAGAATGTATAGCTGAATCCACTGCTAAGAAAGTCGGTTCTCTGTGTAGGACCAGGAAGTTTTTTCCACCTGAAACAATTTTGCACATATATAAATCTACCATCACCCGTGCATGAATACTGCTGCCATATCTAGTCGGGTGCCTCTGCTATCCGCCTAGGTGTCCTTGAAAAAATCTAACGGCGAATCTGTAATGTAATAGATCCCGACTTGGCAGCTCAGATACAGTCACTTTCTAACCGGCGCAATGTGGCTTCCTTGTGTATCTTCTACAAATACTTTCACGGCTTCTACTTTGATGAACTTAGCTCACTGGTGCCTTCTATATATAAATTTACTCGAGACACAAGATTAGCAACTAGGCCCCACCGTTTTACTGTGAAATCAATAAAATGTAAATGCCAATTCTACTTCATCAGCTTCTTTTCAGTCGTGTCTACTTTTGTATTCCTTCTTAGATCCTTTCCGAAATTTGGCCATACAGTTAAAAAAGATTTTCCGTACCTCCCCAAAAATGATATAACATTTCTATTATAAAGTTGATATGGCGTTGCAAGATTTTGTTTCTGATAATAAGTGACCATTGCGTAACCATTCTTGAATTTTACCATCTGCATTTTCTTTCATTTTATCTTAAACACTTTGAATACTTTTTTGTATTTGTGTGGTTAGTGGATGAGGGTAACCCCCAAATTTGTACTGTGTCCCAAATCTATCGCTATCTTTGCAGGAAGTTTACAGATATTATGTATTGAAGTGTGGAGTTTTATGTGCAGTCATTAATTTCTCCGTTCTTGTCTCTTTTTTTTTTTTTTGTAATGTTTGGTAATTTCATTTCTTTTATGATCATATCACCCCAAACAATTATTTTACTGCCACTGTTATGCAGATGGTTACATAGGAGGAAAGTTATGGGAAAGAGTGACAGGTTATATAGGGTGTCAGGAAGTGGGTAAGAGAAGAATGAGGAAGGAGCATGAGAGAGGATGCAGGTTAGTGAGATAGGATATGACTGTTGATTTTACATTTAAATTCTTGGTGATTGTAGCTGTCGAGGAAGCAAGTAAATGGAAGGGAATTCCACAGACAGGAAGTACGAGAAAAGAAGCTGGTAGAGTAGAAATTGCATTTACATTTTATTGATTTCACAGTAAAATGGTGGGGCCTAGTTGCTAATCTTGTGTCTCGAGTAATGTGAATTCTGTCTCAATACAGCGTAATGTCTACCTCCCGTTTCAATTATAGCGTGAGTTCTGTTTCAATACATTGGGAGGTCTCCCTCCGTTTCGATTATAGCGCGAGTTCTGTCACAATACAGCGTGAGGTCGCCCTCCGTTTCGATTATAGCGTAAGTTCTGTCTCAATACAGCGTGAGGTCTCCTTACGTTTCGATTATAGCGTGAGTTCTGTCTCAATAGACCGTGAGGTCTCCCTCCGTTTCGATTATAGCGCGAGTTCTGTCTCAATACAGCTTGAGGTCTCCCTCCGTTTCGATTATAGCGCGAGTTCTGTCTCAATACAGCTTGAGATCTCCCTCCGTTTCGATTATACCGCGAGTTCTGTCTCAATACAGCGTGATGTCTACCTCCCATTTCAATTATAGCGTGAGTTCTGTCTCAATAGACCGTGAGGTCTCCCTCCGTTTCGATTATAGCGCGAGTTCTGTCTCAATACAGCGTGAGATCTCCCTCCGTTTCGATTATAGCGTGAGTTCTGTCTCAATAAAGCGTGAGGTCTCCCTCCGTTTCGATTATAGCGTGAGTTCTGTCTCAATACAGCGTGAGGTCTCCCTCCGTTTCGATTATAGCGTGAGTTCTGTCTCAATACACAGTGAGGTCTCCCTCCGTTTCGATTATAGCGTGAGTTCTGTCTCAATACAGCGTGAGGTCTCCCTCCGTTTCGATTATAGCGCGAGTTTTGTCTCAATACAGCTAGAGGTCTCACTCCGTTTCGATTATAGCGTGAGTTCTGTGTGAATACAGCGTGAGGTCGCCCTCCGTTTCGATTATAGCGTAAGTTCTGTCTCAATACAGCGTGAGGTCTCACTCCGTTTCGATTATAGCGCGAGTTCTGTCTCAATAGACCGTGAGGTCTCCCTCTGTTTTGATTATAGCGTGAGTTCTGTCTCAATGCAGCGTAAGGTATCACTCCGTTTCGATTATAGCGCGAGTTTTGTCTCAATACAGCTTGAGGTCAACCTTCTGTCTCAATACAGCGTGATGTCTACCTACCGTTTCAATTATAGCGTGAGTTCTGTCTCAATACATTGGGAGGTCTCCCTCCGTTTCGATTATAGCGTGAGTACTGTCTCAATACAGCGTGAAGTCTCCCTCTGTTTCGATTATAGCGCGAGTTCTGTCTCAATACAGCTTGAGGTCTCCCTCCGTTTCGATTATAGCGCGAGTTTTGTCACAATAGAGCTTGAGGTCTGCCTTCGTTTCGATTATAGCGCGAGTTCTGTCTCAATACAGCGTGATGTCTACCTCTCGTTTCAATTAAGGCGTGAGTTCTGTCTCAATACATTGGGAGGTCTCCCTCCGTTTCGATTATAGCGCGAGTTCTGACTCAATACAACGTGAGGTCTACTTCCGTTTCGATATAACGCGAGTTCTGCCTCAATACAGCGTGAGGTCTCCCTCCGTTTCGATTATAGCGCGAGTTTTGTCTCAATACAGCTTGAGGTCTACTTCCGTTTCGATATAACGCGAGTTTTGTCTAAATACCGCTTGAGGTCTCCCTCCGTTTCGATTATAGCGCGAGTTCTGTCTCAATAAAGCGTGAGGTTTCCCCCTGTTTCGATTATAGCGCGAGTTCTGTCTCAATACAGCGTGAGGTCTCCCTCCGTTTCGATTATAGCGCGAGTTCTGTCTCAATACAGCGTGAGGTCTCACTCCGTTTCGATTATAGCGCGAGTTCTGTCTCAATACAGCGTGAGGTCTCCCTCCGTTTCGATTATAGCGCGAGTTCTGTCTCAATACAGCGTGAGGTCTACTTCCGTTTCGATTATAGCGCGAGTTCTATCTCAATACAGCGTGAGGTCTCCCTCCATTTCGATTATAGCGCGAGTTCTGTCTCAATACAGCGTGAGGTCTCCCTCCGTTTCGATTATAGCTCGAGTTCTGTCTCAATAAAGCGTGAGGTCTCCCTCAGTTTCGATTATAGCGCGAGTTCTGTCTCAATACAGCGGAAGATCTCCCTCCGTTTCGATTATAGCGTGAGTTCTGTCTCAATACAGCGTGAGGTCTCCCTCTGTTTCGATTATAGCGTGAGTTCTGTCTCAATACAGCGTGAGGTCTCCCTCCGTTTTGATTATAGCGTGAGTTCTGTCTCAATACACCGTAAGGTCTCCCTCCGTTTCGATTATAGCTCGAGTTCTGTGTAAATACAGCGTAAGACTCCCTCGGTTTCGATTATAGCGCGAGTTTTGTCTCAATACAGCTTGAGGTCTCCCTCCGTTTGGATTATAGCGCGAGTTCTGTCTCAATACAGAGTGAGATCTCCCTCCGTTTCGATTATAGCGTGAGTTCTGTCTCAATAAAGCGTGAGGTCTCCATCAGTTTCGATTATAGCGTGAGTTCTGTCTTAATACAGCGTGAGGTCTCCCTCTGTTTCAATTATATCGTGAGTTCTGTCTCAATACAGATTGAGGTCTCCCTCCGTTTCGATTATAGCGTGAGTTCTGTCTCAATACACCGTGAGGTCTCCCTCCGTTTCGATTATAGCGTGAGTTCTGTCTCAATACACAATGAGGTCTCCCTCCGTTTCGATTATAGCGTGAGTTCTGTCTCAATACAGCGCGAGGTCTCCCTTCGTTTCGATTATAGCGCGAGTTTTGTCTCAATACAGCTTGAGTTCTCACTCCGTTTCCATTATAGCGGGAGTTCTGTCTCAATACAGCGTGATGTCTACCTCTCGTTTCAATTAAAGCGTGAGTTCTGTCTCAATACATTGGGAGGTCTCCGTCCGTTTCGATTATAGCGCGAGTTCTGTCTCAATACAGCGTGACGTCTCCCTCCGTTTCGATTATAGCGCGAGTTCTGTCACAATACAGCGTGAGGTCTCCCTCCGTTTCGATTATAGCGCGAGTTTTGTCTCAATACAGCTTGAGGTCTCACTCCGTTTCGATTATAGCGTGAATTCTGTGTCAATACAGCGTGAGGGCGCCCTCCTTTTCGATTATAGCGTAAGTTCTGTCTTAATACAGCGTGAGGTCTCACTCCGTTTCGATTATAGCGCGAGTTTTGTCTCAATACAGCTTGAGGTCAACCTTCTGTCTCAATACAGCGTGATGTCTACCTACCGTTTCAATTATAGCGTGAGTTCTGTCTCAATACATTGGAAGGTCTCCCTCCGTTTCGATTATAGCGTGAGTTCTGTCTCAATACAGCGTGAAGTCTCCCTCTGTTTCGATTATAGCGCGAGTTCTGTCTCAATACAGCTTGAGGTCTCCCTCCGTTTCGATTATAGCGCGAGTTTTGTCACAATAGAGCTTGAGGTCTCCTCCGTTTCGATTATAGCGCGAGTTCTGTCTCAATACAGCGTGATGTCTACCTCTCGTTTCAATTAAAGCGTGAGTTCTGTCTCAATACATTGGGAGGTCTCCCTCCGTTTCGAATATAGCGCGAGTTCTGTCTCAATACAACGTGAGGTCTACTTCCGTTTCGACATAACGCGAGTTTTGTCTCAATACAGCTTGAGGTCTACTTCCGTTTCGATATAACGCGAGTTTTGTCTAAATACCGCTTGAGGTCTCCCTCCGTTTCGATTATAGCGCGAGTTCTGTCTCAATACAGCGTGAGGTTTCCCTCTGTTTCGATTACAGCGGGAGTTCTGTCTCAATACAGCGTGAGGTCTCCCTCCGTTTCGATTATAGCGCGAGTTTTGTCTCAATACAGCTTGAGGTCTCCCTCTGTTTCGATTATAGCGCGAGTTTTGTCTCAATACAGCTTGAGGTCTAACTCCGTTTCGATTAGAGCGCGAGTTTTGTCTCAATACACCGTGAGGTCTCCCTCCGTTTCGATTATAGCGCGAGTTCTGTCTCAATACAGCTTGAGGTCTACTTCCGTTTCGATATAACGCGAGTTTTGTCTAAATACCGCTTGAGGTCTCCCTCCGTTTCGATTATAGCGCGAGTTCTGTCTCAATAAAGCGTGAGGTTTCCCCCTGTTTCGATTATAGCGCGAGTTCTGTCTCAATACAGCGTGAGGTCTCCCTCCGTTTCGATTATAGCGCGAGTTCTGTCTCAATACAGCGTGAGGTCTCCCTCCGTTTCGATTATAGCGCGAGTTCTGTCTCAATACAGCGTGAGGTCTCCCTCCGTTTCGATTATAGTGCGAGTTCTGTCTCAATACAGCGTGAGGTCTCCCTCCGTTTCGATTATAGCGCGAGTTCTGTCTCAATACAGCGTGAGGTCTCCCTCCGTTTCGATTATAGCTCGAGTTCTGTCTCAATACAGCGTGAGGTCTCCCTCCGTTTCGATTATAGCGCGAGTTCTGTCTCAATACAGCGGAAGATCTCCCTCCGTTTCGATTATAGCGTGAGTTCTGTCTCAAGAAAGCGTGAGATCTCCCGCTGTTTCGATTATAGCGTGAGTTCTGTCTCAATACAGCGTGAGGTCTCCCTCTGTTTCGATTATAGCGTGAGTTCTGTCTCAATACAGCGTGAGGTCTACCTCCGTTTCGATTATAGCGTGAGTTCTGTCTCAATACAGCGTGAGGTCTCCCTCTGTTTCGATTATAGCGTGAGTTCTGTCTCAATACAGCGTGAGGTCTCCCTCTGTTTCGATTATAGCGTGAGTTCTGTCTCAATACAGCGTGAGGTCTCCCTCCGTTTTGATTATAGCGTGAGTTCTGTCTCAATACTGCGTTATGTCTCCCTCCGTTTCGATTATAGCGCGAGTTCTGTGTAAATACAGCGTAAGTCTCCCTCGGTTTCGATTATAGCGCGAGTTTTGTCTCAATACAGCTTGAGGTCTCCCTCCGTTTGGATTATAGCGCGAGTTCTGTCTCAATGCAGCGTGAGATTTCCCTCCGTTTTGATTATAGCGTGAGTTCTGTCTCAATAAAGCGTGAGGTCTCCATCAGTTTCGATTATAGCGTGAGTTCTGTCTCAACACAGCTTGAGGTCTCCCTCCGTTTCGATTATAGCGTGAGTTCTGTCTCAATACAGCGTGAGGTCTCCCTTCGTTTCGATTATAGCGCGAGTTTTGTCTCAATACAGCTTGAGGTCTCACTCCGTTTCGATTATAGCGTGAGTTCTGTCTCAATACAGCGTGAGGTCTCCCTTCGTTTCGATTATAGCGCGAGTTTTGTCTCAATACAGCGTGAGGTCTCCCTCCGTTTCGATTTTAGCGCGAGTTCTGTCTCAATAGACCGTGAGGTCTACTTCTGTTTTGATTATAGCGTGAGTTCTGTCTCAATGCAGCGTAAGGTCTCCGTCCGTTTCGTTTATAGCGCGAGTTTTGTCTCAATACAGCTTGAGGTCAACCTTCTGTCTCAATACAGCGTGATGTCTACCTACCGTTTCAATTATAGCGTGAGTTCTGTCTCAATACATTGGGAGGTCTCCCTCCGTTTCGATTATAGCGTGTGTTCTGTCACAATACAGCGTGAAGTCTCCCTCTGTTTCGATTATAGCGCGAGTTCTGTCTCAATACAGCTTGAGGTCTACCTCCGTTTCGATTATAGCGTGAGTTTTGTCACAATACAGCTTGAGATCTCCCTCCGTTTCGATTATATCGCGCGTTCTGTCTCAATACAGCGTGATGTCTACCTCTCGTTTCAATTAAAGCGTGAGTTCTGTCTCAATACATTGGGAGGTCTCCCTCCGTTTCGATTATAGCGCGAGTTCTGTCTCAATACAGCGCGAGGTCTCCCTCTGTTTCGATTATAGCGCGAGTTTTGTCTCAATACAGCTTAAGGTCTGACTCCGTTTCGATTATAGCGTGAGTTCTGTCTCAATACAGCGTGAAGTCTCCCTCTGTTTCGATTATAGCGCGAGTTCTGTCTCAATACAGATTGAGGTCTCCCTCCGTTTCGATTATAGCGCGAGTTCTGTCTCAATACATTGGAAGGTCTCTCTCCGTTTCGATTATAGCCTGAGTTCTGTCTAAATACAGCGTAAGGTCTCCCTCCGTTTCGATTATAGCGCGAGTTCTGTCTCAATACAGCGTGAGGTCTCCCTCCGTTTCGATTATAGCGCGAGTTCTGTCTCAATACAGCGGAAGATCTCCCTCCGTTTCGATTATAGCGTGAGTTCTGTCTCAATAAAGCGTGAGGTCTCCCTCTGTTTCGATTATAGCGTGAGTTCTGTCACAATACAGCGTGAGGTCTCCCTCTGTTTCGATTATAGCGTCAGTTCTGTCTCAATACAGCGTGAGGTCTACCTTCCTTTCGATTATAGCGTGAGTTCTGTCTCAATACAGCGTGAGGTCTCCCTCTGTTTCGATTATAGCGTGAGTTCTGTCTCAATACAGCGTAAGGTCTCCCTCCGTTTTGATTATAGCGTGAGTTCTGTCTCAATACACCGTGAGGTCTCCCTCCGTTTCGATTATAACGCGAGTTCTGTGTAAATACGGCGTAAGTCCCCCTCGGTTTCGATTATAGCGCGAGTTCTGTCTCAATACAGCGTGAGATCTCCCTCCGTTTCGATTATAGCGTGAGTTCTGTCTCAATACAGAGTGAGGTCTCCCTCTGTTTCGATTATAGCGTGAGTTCTGTCTCAATACAGCTTGAGGTCTCCGTCCGTTTCAATTATAGCGTGAGTTCTGTCTCAATACCCCGTGAGGTCTACCTCCCTTTCGATTATAGCGTGAGTTCTGTCTCAATACACAGTGAGGTCTCCCTCCGTTTCGATTATAGCGTGAGGTCTGTCTCAATACAGCGTGAGGTCTCCCTTCGTTGCGATTATAGCGCGAGTTTTGTCTCAATACAGCTTGAGGTCTCACTCCTTTTCGATTATAGCGTGAGTTCTGTGGCAATACAGCGTGAGGTCGCCCTCCGTTTCGATTATAGCGTAAGTTCTGTCTCAATATTGCGTGAGGTCTCCCTCCCTTTCGATTATAGCGCGAGTTCTGTCTCAATAGACCGTGAGGTCTCCCTCTGTTTTGATTATAGCGTGAGTTCTGTCTCAATGCAGCGTAAGGTCTCCCTCCGTTTCGATTATAGCGCGAGTTTTGTCTCAATACAGCTTGAGGTCAACCTTCTGTCTCAATACAGCGTGATGTCTACCTACCTTTTCAATTATAGCGTGAGTTCTGACTCAATACATTGGGAGGTCTCCCTCCGTTTCGATTATAGCGTGAGTTCTGTCTCAATACAGCGTGAAGTCTCCCTCTGTTTCGATTATAGCGCGAGTTCTGTCTCAATACAGCTTGAGGTCTCCCTCCGTTTCGATTATAGCGCGAGGTTTGTCACAATACAGCTTGAGGTCTCCCTCCGTTTCGATTATAGCGCGAGTTCTGTCTCAATACAGCGTGATGTCTACCTCTCGGTTCAATTAAAGCGTGAGTTCTGTCTCAATACATTGGGAGGTCTCCCTTCCTTTTCGATTATAGCGCGAGTTCTGTCTCAATACAGCGCGAGGTCTCCCTCTGTTTCGATTTTAGCGCGAGTTCTGTCTCAATACAGCGTGAGGTCTCCCTCCGTTTCGATTATAGCGCGAGTTCTGTCACAATACAGCGTGAGGTCTCCCTCCGTTTCGATTATAGCGCGAGTTTTGTCTCAATACAGCTTGAGGTCTCCCTCCGTTTCGATTATAGCGTGAGTTCTGTCTCAATACACCGTGAGGTCTCCCTCCGTTTCGGTTATAGCGTGAGTTCTGTCTCAATACAGCGTGAGGTCTCCCTCTGTTTCGATTATAGCGCGAGTTCTGTCTCAATACAGCGTGAGGTCTCCCTCCGTTTCGATTATAGCGCGAGTTCTGTCACAATACAGCGTGAGGTCTCCCTCCGTTTCGATTATAGCGCGAGTTTTGTCTCAATACAGCTTGAGGTCTCCATCCGTTTCGATTATAGCGCGAGTTCTGTCTCAATACAGCGTGAGGTCTCCCTCCGTTTCGATTATAGCGTGAGTTCTGTCTCAATACAGCGTGAGGTCTCCCTCTGTTTCGATTATAGAGCGAGTTCTGTCTCAATACAGCGTGAGGTCTCCCTCCGTTTCGATTATAGCGTGAGTTCTGTCTCAATACAGCGTGAGGTCTCCCTCTGTTTCGATTATAGCGTGAGTTCTGTCTCAATACAGCGTGAGGTCTCCCTCCGTTTTGATTATAGCGTGAGTTTTGTCTCAATACACTGTGAGGTCTCCCTCCGTTTCGATTATAGCGCGAGTTCTGTGTAAATACAGCGTAAGTCTCCCTCGGTTTCGATTATAGCCCGAGTTTTGTCTCAATACAGCTTGAGGTCTCCCTCCGTTTCGATTATAGCGTGAGTTCTGTCTCAATACAGCGTGAGGTCTCCCTCTGTTTCGATTATAGCGTGAGTTCTGTCTCAATACAGCGTGAGGTCTCCCTCCGTTTCGATTATAGCGTGAGTTCTGTCTCAATACAGCGTGAGGTCTCCCTCTGTTTCGATTATAGCGTGAGTTCTGTCTCAATACAGCGTGAGGTCTCCCTCCTTTTCGATTATAGCGTGAGTTCTGTCTGAATACAGAGTGAGTTCTCCCTCCATTTCGATTATAGCGCGAGTTCTGTCTCAATACAGCGTAAGGTCTCCCTCCGTTTCGATTATAGCGCGAGTTTTGTCTGAATACAGCTTGAGGTCTCCCTCCGTTTCGATTATAGCGTGAGTTCTGTCTCAATACAGCATGAGGTCTCCCTCCTTTTCGATTATAGCGGGAGTTCTGTCTCAATACAGCGTGAGGTCTCCCTCCGTTTCGATTATAGCGCGAGTTTTGTCTCAACACAGCTTGAGGTCTCCCTTCCGTTTCGATTATAGCGTGAGTTCTGTCTCAATACCCCGTGAGGTCTCCCTCCGTTTCGATTATAGCGTGAGTTCTGTCTCAATACATCGTGAGGTCTCCCTCCGTTTCGATTATAGCGTGAGTTCTGTCTCAATACAGCGTGAGGTCTCCATCCGTTTCGATTATAGCGCGAGTTTTGTCTGAATACAGTTTGAGGTCTCCCTCCGTTTCGATTATAGCGTGAGTTCTGTCTCAATACAGCGTGAGGTCTCCCTCCGTTTCGATTATAGCGCGAGTTTTGTCTCAACACAGCTTGAGGTCTCCCTCCGTTTCGATTATAGCGTGAGTTCTGTCTCAATACCCCGTGAGGTCTCTCTCCGTTTCGATTATAGCGTGAGTTCTGTCTCAATACAGCGTGAGGTCTCCCTCCCTTTGGATTATAGCGCGAGTTCTGTCTCAATACAGCTTGAGGTCTTTCTCACGTTTCGATTATGCCGTGAAGTTTGCCTCACTACACTGTGAGGTATAATTCCCGTTTCGACTACAGCGTCAGTTCTGCGTCAATATAGCGTGATATTGACTATAGCGTGGGATTTACCGAAGGCATCGCACTATAATATAATATTGAATGTGTTTACGTATTTAATGATGTTTTTTGTAGTGCAGTGGATATCGGCTCGGCACGAAAAATCGTGGAGCCGAGTTCAAATTCCAGTAGAATTCCTTGCATTCAATTATACGCAAATACTCTTGGGAAATATATTAATCCGTCTCTTCCCTCAAGTTATGGGTTAAATAACATGACAGATTGGTTTCTATAGCCTAGGTTGGCAACCAGTCAACCGCAGAATGTAATGGCAATTTACTGCTGGATAATCATCAGCCCAGTTAGTCATGTCACTTTCGAGACATGATCCCCGACGCGTGTAGCACGTATGGCACTTAGCTAACTGATACATAATTATTTAAACCTTATATTAATATTTATATATCTATATACTATTTAAATTTATATTAAAACTAGCATTATAACCCAGCGTTGCTCGGGTGTAATGAAAACCTTAAAACTAATTCATGGTCCTGGAGCTCAGACTCTTTGGACGTTGGCACGAAAGACTAAAAAGCAATAGTTGTTTCCAGTTAAAGCAAAACCATAGACTGAAAGAAAAATGAATGAATGTAAGTCAAATTTTGATTTCCTGGTATCGATATCAAATAAGTTTTTTCGTCGTAAACTGAATTTTGAAGGTTAAATAAGTCCTCTGAATAAATGGTATCATGGCTGAGACTAAGAACTACAATTATACCTACTTAGAGCCAAACCCAAAGCAAAAACTAAAATAAAAGGGCTGAAAAAATATCGACATACAGGCAGATAAACAGACACACACAAACATCTTGCCTTTAATTTATATATATTATCGATTTTCTGCACTATTGTAAGAACTGCAACCATGAAATTTCTGAATATCGTTTCTTATGTTTTTGTCCATGAGAGTATCACATTTGATTAAAATCGGACCACTCCTTCTATAACCCGATTTTTTCGATTATCGATTTTCGATATTTATCGGGGGTGCCTCGACACAAAACCTAGCTAAGAACACTCGCAGGCGCTTATAGTACAACTGTGTAAATTTTCTAAGAAAATCGGTTCAACCGTTTCGGAGTCTATAGGTAACGAACACACACACACACACACACACACACACACACACACACACAGACAGATACACACACATACACACAGACAAAGTTCCATTTATAAATAAGTATCGATTAAGTTTCTATTGCTTAGCATTAAGATTACATATAAATTAGTCGTAATTTTTTTACTAGTATTATTATTTTTTTACTGGTATTATTATTGTTCTAATTATTACAAATAAGAGTATTACAAATTTCATTATCTCATCGGAAGTGTTTCTCTCCCATTTTCATCTGGTTTGGAAAAATCCCCTTCCCTTGTCTGAACTCCTAGAAAAATACTCCTAGTTCGTGCAACAAAATTGACCCTCATTAATTTCCCGATATTCCACAGTTGTGTTGAATCATATAATTTGGTAGCGACTAGAGGAAGGGTTTATTTAAACATAAATGACACGAAAGATCGCCAACATACTTAAGACAATCGGATAGTTAGTCTTTGGTGGAAATTCTACAGTTGTAGATGCACCTGCTTAGGTTCGAAATACGTAAAATCACTCACAAGTCTGTCGCTCCAGAATGTATCTGACTCTTTCTTATATGTATTAGGTTTACAAGACTCATTAAAATCAAAGTAATATATTGCTGCCAAATTTCAATTTCTAGCTTTGATAGAATTCAAAATCGTTCACAACACTCTTGTAGGGAGGGCGTCTTATTCTCTCTCCTGCAGAATCTTTCTCAACGATGTCGAAAAAAACTACTCTGTTGCTATTTCCAAAACAAATGTTCAGACAAATTTTACTGCTAGGAAACGCCATGCTATGTCAATGGAGCCAAATTACTACCGCTCCCTCTTTTTCAATTATAAGAAACCATATTGGCAACAAGGTCTCACCCATTTACAGTTGGATCAACCAGATGCAGCCGACAATTCTACTCCATCAGCTTCTTTTCTCGAACTTCCCGACTGTGGAACCCCCTTCCATATACTTGCTTTCCTGACGGCTACAATCTCCAGGAATTTAACTGCAATGTCAATTCCCATCTCTTATCCACTTAACTTCAGTCCTTTCTACATCACCCCGTATATCTTGTTCATTTCCTTCCTCTCTACCTTAGCAACTGTCTTCACACCTGTGTTTCTACCATTCTCCTGCCCTTTCTCTAACACCCCCTGTAACTGGTTCGTATTTCTCTTCACTTTTCTCTTGTCTAAGCTTTTACTCTCTTATGTAGCCCCCTGCGCATCAGTGGAGGTACCGCCTTGTTTGGGGTGAAACGATAAAAAAAAAAAAAAGAAAGAAGTTTCACCCAGACAGCTTATTTTTCCCAAGAATTATTATTTTGGGAAGCAGACTCCCATGGGGATGCTTCTCTAAACACCATAATATTAATATCTTTAAGCCAATGGTCAATCGTTTATCTAGCCTCCTTATCTTTGTCATTTTCACCTCCCACCACTCATTCTTACATTTATATCAGTCAATCAGTTAAGTGTCACGAGTGATACACGCTTCGTCTCGAGAGAGATATGACTGAGAGGGTAGAAGATTTTCCCGCAGTAGGTTGCCATGGCTTTCTGCAGTAGACCGGTTGCCAGCCAAGGCTATAGAACCCAATTTGTCTTGCCATTTAACTCATAGTTGGAGGGAGAAGAGATGTATTATATTCAGTCAGTTAAGTGCCATACGCGATACACGCTTGGGCGATCATGTCTCGAAAGAGACATGACTGACTGGGCAGAAGATTATCCCACAGTAGGTTGCCATTGCTTTCTGCGGTCGACTGGTTGCCGACCAAGGCTATAGAACCCAATCTGTCCTATTATTTAACCCATAACTGGAAGGAAGAGACGGATTAATACCTTTCCCAAGGGTATTTGCGCGTAAGTGAATACAACGGATTCAACTGGAATTCGAACTCGGCTCCCCGGCTTCTCGTTCCGAGCCGATATCCACTGTACCACAACGCACATCCTGTATTATATTACATTATTATATTAAGTATAATTAGTGGTTGGTCAACTTATTACTTCATAACAATATAAAACTGATCCCCCACTAAAATTTTAATGAGTTTTCCGACCATTATATTCAGTCATTCAGTTAAGTGCCATACGTGATACACGCTTTGGGCGATCATACTTCGAAAGAAACATGACTGACTTGGCAGAAGATTTTCCCGCGGTAGGTTACCATTACTTCCTGTGGTAGACTGGTTGCCAACCAAGTCTAAAGAATCCAATCTATCCTGCTATTTAACCCCAAACTAAAGGGAGAAACGACGCATTTTTAATTTCCCAAGGGTATTTATATCACGTCTCTTATTCTGTGACACCACAACATTGAGAGGCTTTTGAGATTTGTATTGAGTAAACGTTAGTAAAAAAAATAACGATAGCTTGTTTGAATTGAACTCACTCAGTTAAGTGCTATACGTAATACACGCTTGGGTGATCATGTCTAGAAAGAGACATGACTGACTGTGCAAAAGATTATCCCGTAGTAGGTTGCCATTGCTTTCTGCGGTAGACTGGTTGCCAGTCAAAGATATAGAACTTAATCTATCCTGTTATTTATCCCATAACTGGAGGGAAGAGACGGATTAATACTGTTCCCAAGGATATTTCTGCGTAAGTGAATGCAACGAATTCAACTGGAATTCGAACTCGGCTTCCCTACTTGTCGTTCCAAGCCAATATTCACTGCACCTACACAAATGAATTAGTCTATAAGAGAAGTTTGTTAACCATCACGCCACGATCGGCGCCCAAATTGTTGTTTCACCTAGGAAAGGAATGAGACAAAACGAAGGATAATTATTGTAGTGGTAATAGTAGTAGTAGTAGTAGTCATGGTGGTTGCGGTAGGGTTACTAATAGAAATACCAGTTGTAGTCGTATTAATGTCAAGTGGAGGGGGTTGGGGGGTTGTAATTAATTTTTGCTTGTGAACGTTCGTTCGCCGCCACCCCGTTCCGCCTCGCCTCAATTTAATGAGGTGACGAGGAGATTAACGAAGCTTTTTCCCGGCTTTTATTTGCAGAGCTTAATTAAGCAAGTATAATCACGCCCGACTGAATAAAAACAATTCGAAAGACTTCCAAACACAGATGGCAGCTGATCGATATGCGATAACATGACAGTATAAAAGATTGAATCTAGATTTTCCCACTCACGATCATGTTGCTAAGTATTCAGTAGCCATTTTTTATTCATATTTCTTGTGTGGACATAAAACTGGGCTATAATCATTTCCTATTTGAATATCTCATGTTCCCGTGTATTGAATACTGCTGCCATATCTGGTCGGGTGCCCCTGCTGCTCTCCTTGGGCTTCTTGACAAAATACAAAGGAGGATCTGTAACGTGATTGATACTGACTTGGCAGACCGGCTGCAACCACTCTCTCACCGGTGTGATGTGGCTTCCCTGTGCCTCTTCTACAAGTACTTTCATGGCTTCTGCTCCGATGAACTTAGAGCCCTGGTGCCGCCTAAGCACGAATTTACACGAGATACTAGATTAGCAACTAGGTCCCACCCTTTTACAGTTAAACAGATAAGATGTAACCGTAAATTCTACTCCAACAGCTTCTTTTCTCGCGCTTCCCGCCTGTGGAACTCCCTTCCACAAGTCTGCTTTCCCGACAGCTACAATCTCCAGGTGTTTAAATGTAGCGTCAGTAGACACCTCCTATCACACTAACTCCCAATTATTCTCAGAACACTCTCATCTACCCAACCCTCATTCTCGGTATCCCTACCCGCCTATCACCCACCCTCTGACATTTCCTATATTTAATCATCCTTTCTCCACTCTATGTAGCCCCCTGCGCAGTAGTGGCGGTGACATGCCTTGCTCGGGGTGAAACGCTTATATATATATATATATATATATATATATATATATATATAAAAATTAAGCTTATGCATTTCATTATCAAAATTTCAAATGGGATATTTTCCTTTCAGACACCTTATTTTCATTGAAAATTCATATATATTAGGTTGCTCGGATGTGTGTTGTGATGTAATGGATGGCGGATCAACATAACAAATCAGAGTTCGAATTCCAGTCGAGTTCATTACAGTCAGTTCTACGCAAATACCCATCGGAAAGGTATGAATCCTTCGCGTCTCCTTTCAGCTATGGGTTAAATAGCAGAACAGACTGGGTTCTATAGTTTTTGTTGGCAACCAGTCTACAATAGAATGAATTGCCACCCGACTGTGGAAAATTAAAAAAAAACTCTCTCTTTCAACATGCCTTGAGCTAGCATGAAATAGTAGCCTATGAACATGACAATGATGTCTCATGTTGATAAGCAGTCTGCAACAAGCAGAGTAAACCACTGATGATGTGATTGTTTGGAAAATAAGGTCCGATTTACGAATAAATGTTTTGTTTTCTAATATATTATAAATTATCCAAGTATAGGGTACGTATGGACCGAATAATATTTTGTATCCAACTGAATAACTTTATAATAATCTAAATTTAATGATTTAGTAAGCTTAGAATAAATATGAAAATAAAGTGAATCTAATTGCCGATTAATAATGTTGATCTCAATTTAATCAAATATTAATATTAATGCCCCCCAAAATTGTTTTTTGAGTCTGTTCTGATATTCTTCAAATTAGAAGTTACTTTAATCTGATTGGTCCAAACTGTCTATGCAACAATGCCCCCCTGATTAAGTTACTTTAATCTGATTGGTCCAAACTGTCTATGCAACAATGCCTCCCTGATTAAGTTACTTTAATCTGATTGGTCCAAACTGTCTATGCAACAATGCCCCCCTGATTAACTTACTTGATTCTGATTGGTCCAAACTGTCTATGCAACAATGCCTCCCTGATTAAGTTACTTTAATCTGATTGGTCCAAACTGTCTATGCAACAATGCCCCCCTGATTAAGTTACTTGATTCTGATTGGTCCAAACTGTCTATGCAACAATGCCCCCCTGATTAAGTTACTTTAATCTGATTGGTCCAAACTGTCTATGCAACAATGCCTCCCTGATTAAGTTACTTGATTCTGATTGGTCCAAACTGTCTATGCAACAATGCCTCCCTGATTAAGTTACTTTAATCTGATTGGTCCAAACTGTCTATGCAACAATGCCTCCCTGATTAAGTTACTTGATTCTGATTGGTCCAAACTGTCTATGCAACAATGCCTCCCTGATTAAGTTACTTTAATCTGATTGGTCCAAACTGTCTATGCAACAATGCCTCCCTGATTAAGTTACTTGATTCTGATTGGTCCAAACTGTCTATGCAACAATGCCCCCCTGATTAAGTTACTTTAATCTGATTGGTCCAAACTGTCTATGCATCAATGCCTCCCTGATTACGTTACTTGATTCTGATTGGTCCAAACTGTCTATGCAACAATGCCCCCCTGATTAAGTTACTTTAATCTGATTGGTCCAAACTGTCTATGCAACAATGCCTCCCTGATTAAGTTACTTGATTCTGATTGGTCCAAGCTGTCTATGCAACAATGCCTCCCTGATTAAGTTACTTTAATCTGATTGGTCCAAACTGTCTATGCAACAATGCCTCCCTGATTAAGTTACTTGATTCTGATTGGTCCAAACTGTCTATGCAACAATGCCTCCCTGATTAAGTTACTTTAATCTGATTGGTCCAAACTGTCTATGCAACAATGCCTCCCTGATTAAGTTACTTTAATCTGATTGGTCCAAACTGTCTATGCAACAATGCCTCCCTGATTAAGTTACTTGATTCTGATTGGTCCAAACTGTCTATGCAACAATGCCTCCCTGATTAAGTTACTTGATTCTGATTGGTCCAAACTGTCTATGCAACAATGCCTCCCTGATTAAGTTACTTTAATCTGATTGGTCCAAACTGTCTATGCAACAATGCCCCCCCCCCTGATTAAGGGGGTTTGGCTTTATTTTAACCTTTTAAAACTCTTCAACTTGAAATAAACTTCATCACTTGATAAGACACAAGTAGTGTCGAAACAAAATAGCTATTTTTTGTAGTGACATTATAACATATTTATGTTATAAGTTCTGAATGAATATTATATCATAAATTATATTATTAATAACATTAATTTTAAAGATGACATTTTAAATATTAGGAATGTTTAAAATATTTTTGTGCAACTATGAGAGTTTCACTAAAATATATTACCCATTGCTAAGGATCAAAGTGTCATATATGTTAATTTTAGACCAGTTTCGGAATTTCACTTAAAGCATTATATCTCACACTCATAAAAAAAGAGGGGAGTTTATTTTTTTGCCCGAGTTCAACCTTAGTCATAATGCTTCTCAAACTGCAGCTAAAATTGAATAGGGCGTTAGTTGAAATGTGACCCTATTTCCACGACGGTATATATATATATATATATACATTTTTTTGTTTAATACAACGGAGTGAGAGAAATTGATATTAGGGGTATTGTTAGTTGTGTTTTATTGCAATCCGCGATGTGAGCTTACGTAAAAAAAGATATTTTTTAATACTATTATGTACTTGGAAAATCCGGGGAATAGTGAAATTGGTTGATAATTGAGCAAAAAGAGAAAAATATAGTTTCATCTTTTTTCGTATACGAAATGAATTGTTTTGAGCCAAGTGAAAGCTTGAAAAATGGCCGTACTCGTAACAAAATGTTAGGATTTCCTTGATGGGTTAAATAGGTAGGGTTAAATCCTCAAAAAGTATTCCTGGGAACAGATTCTAAAATCGAAAAATAGATGATGTAATTGAAAGAAAAAAAGACAGAAAAACATTACGTCATGTGAGCTGTTGATATTTCATTCGTCGAGCCATGGCTCCCCACAAATTTTGTGGGTGGAAAACAATCTCATTGGTCAAAGCATTGAGTCGCGTACATCCCCCGAGAGAATTGCGGACAACTATAAAAATCCGAACACAGTGCGAAAAATGAGAGTTGTTTGGGTAGTTTTTGAAATTGCAGTCGAAATGTAACGACAGAAGAAAAAGTGTTCCTAATTGGGGAGCTACGACCCAGAGGCTGGTCGCCTACCATAGAACTCATGGCTGAAGATGTAAAGAAACGTAGTTAATATGGAATAATGCGCCTCCCATAAGAAGCCCGAAAAAACTTTATTGTTTTAAAAGTTATTTGGAGAATTGAAAGCTCTGATTGTTTTTAACGAAGAGTTCGCACTGCTATGAAAAGAAATTTTAAATAAGAGTTGCCGAGAGAGGTTTTCGAGCGACAAAGATCAAACGACCCCCACACCGCCGCCGCTCGTCGCTCTGTAATTTGGCTGTCTCTGCAAAGTTTGATAAAGGCCGAAGAGATGTTTATTTTTTTTTCTTTTTTTTTATCTGAAGAATTGACATTTTAAAAAATGAAAGCGCTGACTACCTTTAGCGAAACTTCGGAAGGACTAATTTTTATTTGAAGACTGAAAAGCTCTGATATTTTTAATGAAACTTAGAAAGGACTTATTTTTATTTGAAGATTGAAAGCTCTGATATTTTTAAACGAATTCTCTCTCCGTTGTAAACTTGAATTTCGACAATTGTATTTTCTGCTTTTGTAATTAATCATTTTTTTTTATTATTGTAAAGACTTTCTTTCGTAACTCATCCAGGCGTCTTCGAACTTATTCATTTATTTAATTTTTTTTTTTTTTTTGCGCCATAATTATTTTATTTTAATCACAAGTGTACACAAGTGTCCGGTCTGGATATGGTAGAAATACGGCTATCGGGTTTGCACAACGTGACTTTCTGAGATTAAAGAACAGCGTGGGCAGTGAGTTCGTTGTTGTAATAGACGTCTTGAGGACCAGCTACTGTGACGAGATCATCACTACTAGCGTCGACATATCTGGTGCTGTTTCGACATCATCATCGCAGCAGGCCCCGTTCCCGAATCAGCGAACCAATCAGCCGGGCAACCGAGTGTCACAGAAAGTCCACTTATGAAGTTCCGTATTGGGGATACGATTCTTGAAAATATCGAAATATTTCAAGAGAACTAGCAAGGCGCAGAAACTTGACAAGTGGGTTCCGCATGAACTCAGTGAAAGTTACAAGTGTGTTCGATGCTGCATCGGCTAAAATGGAACGCCCAATTTCTTGATTGAAATGTGACTTGTGATAAGAAATGGATCTTTTATGACAGTCGTAAACGATCGGTTCAATGGCTTGGTTAGCACGAAAGAGCCAAGCAATTTCCAAAACCGAAATTGCAACAATAGAAGATTATGGTGACTGTCTGATGGTCCGCCATTGGCATTATTAATTACAGCTTTTTGGAATCTAACCAGAGCATCACTGCCAAAGTTTACTAGCAGCAACTGGATTAAATGCACATTCAGTTAAACAAAATGTTATCGGCAATGGATAATCAATGAAGATTTCTTTCTGTCTTTTCTACAAATATTTTCATGGCAACTGCTTTGACGAACTTTTTTTCATGTCCCCCTCCAGTGTATGCATGCATGTATGTATTTAGGTAACATTCTTTTATTGATGCATGTTTCATTAAATAATAAAGACACGTTTTCTCGATTTATTTTATGTAAATGTTTTTCATATCGTCTGATAAGCTTAATAGTATTATCGTTGAAAGAGGAAAGAAAATCACAATATTGATAAATGTTTTGTATTTAATCCTTTCTGAGCTTTCGGCTTACATCAGCCATTATCAAGGATGAAAATAGTGTTGGTTGTAACGGGCAGTTTATTTCGTCTATTTTGTTTGTGTGGAGGATTGGCGAACGCGTGCGTGCATGTTCGAAGCGAAAATCGCACTATAGCTTGTGGCGTCTCACGTGACCACGCGAGAGTGGGTGCGAGAAGTATTAAGTATGGAAAGCCATTGGGATAGCCAATCGTTTCTGTTACCAATTATAGGCATTTGAGAATGTGTGTGGAGATTTCGTAGTTAATTTTGTTCAGATTAGGTTTTAACTGTTTTATGTATATGGCTTCGAGTATTTTAGGTTTTTTTTAATTGTTTTCGTGTTTAAGTATGGGTGTGTTTTCGACGAGGATTTCACGGAATTGTGTATGTGGCCTGGTATGTTTTTTTTTTTTTTTTAATCGTATCACCCCGAGCAAGGCGGTAACGCCACTGATGTGCAGGGGGCTACGTAAGAGTGAAAAGAGTGGAAAAGAAAAAGACGGAAACCACATCCTAAACAGGGAACAAGGGATGAGCCTCTACACCTGTTCAGTACACGTGCGTGGAGTGTAGATGTCTAAAGATGTATGTATGTATGTACGTATGTACGTCGTTTTCTAAAATTAAAAAAACGATTAAAAAAACAAAAGACTTTTCACCAAACTCTGACTAAATCAACCTTCTTACTATAACTGAACATTAAAAAAATACCTTAAAGCCCAAACTTTTTGGTATTAAATAACCCACAGAGGTGTTGATATGCCGTTAAACAAACTCAAACTCAAACTCAAACGTATGTACGTATGTGTTTCTAATGTGTGTGCGTGTGTATATATATATATATGCGTGTGTGTGTGTGTGTGTGTGTGTGTGTTTGTTAAATGTATGAATCGGAATCCGACAAAATGATAGAATAAAGAAAAAAGAACAAAATAGGAAACGTATTTCAACGTGTTATGAAAGCTTCTTCAGAGAGCGAGTGAAAATAAAAAAAAGTACAAAGAGACAATATAATGGAATGTTATGATTTGAGATTGATTCTTATTGGTTAGATAGGTGTCACGTGTATGAAAGCAATATATAATTATTTTCAAACGCATGAACGCGGAAGATTTTGGATGGTAAAGTGTATAATAATGTATGCGTATGTTTGTGTAAAAACGTTTGTCTGTTTAGATGTACACTAACGGCCATAATTATTAGGCAACCCTATTATTTTTAAAAAGAAATGATGTATTTCATACTATTTTTTTATTATTTATTGCCAAGTGAATAATTCTAAATGAAAATAGAATGATTCTTTTGTTAATATTGCACAATAACATGTGCGTCAAATGGATTTATAAACATTTAACAATTACCTAAATTGCAGTTTTATCAATGACATATTACTCGAGCCACATGATTAGCAATTAGGTCCCACCATTTTACTACGAAACTGATAAATTGTAAACGCAAATTCTACTCAGCTTATTTTCTCGCACTTCCAGCCTGTGGAATTCCCTTCCGAATTTTGCTTCTTCGACAGCTACCATCTTCAAGAATTCAAATGTAAAGTCAATAGTCATCTCCTGTCTTACTAACTTGTATCCTCTCTCTCATGCTTTTTTCTCCGTCCACCCCACTCTCATCAGTATTTTCATCCTTCTCTTACCCTCTTCCTGACACCCTCTGTAATCTATCACTCTTCCTCGTAATATTCCTCCTGTGTAACCCCCTGCACAACAGTGGCAGTAAAATAACTTGCTTGGGGCGACACGATTATAAAAAAAAATGAAGAAAATTTAGGGTGATTCGAACGAATTCATCTTTGTTTTCTTGCCTTGTAAAATTTTGCAAAGTAATAATGAAAAAAGATCCATTCTATTTTCATTTGGCAATAAATACTAAAAATAGTATGAAATACATAATTTCTTTTAAAACAAGTGGAGTTGCCTTGTAATTATGGCCGGTAGTGTGTATGTGTGTGTGTGTGTGTGTGTGTGTGTGTGTGTGCGTGTATATATATATATATATATATATATATATATATATATATATATATATTCAGTTTGTGTGCTCTCTTCCCCATGCTAGTCTCTTATTATTATTGGCTGGCCGAAGCAAAGCATTTCTGGCTACCTTGTAAAATTTTGCAATGTAATAATGAAAAAAGAACCATTCTATTTTCATTTGGCAATAAATACTAAAAATAGTTTGCAATATATAATTTCTTAAAAAAAAAAAATCTACTTCTTTTCTCGCACTTCCCGCCTGTGAAATTCAGTTCCATATACTTGCTTCCCCGGCAGCTACTATCTCCAGGAATTTAATTGTAAAGTCAATAGACATCTCTTATCACACTAACTCGCACCCTTTCTCGCAAACTCATTTCTCATATAACCCACCCCATCATCGGTATCCTCATCCGTCTATCACCCTGCTTCCGACATTTTCTATAACTAACCACTCTTTCTCATCACTTTCCTCTATGTAACCCCCTGCGCAACAGTGGCAGTTGAATGCCTTGCTTGGGGTGAAATGATTAGAAAAAAGAAAGATATATATGTATTAATTAAGCACGTCACTCAATTGGTATATAGTGATGTCAGCTCTGATACACCACAGACTGTCCCGTTATCTACACTTATTAAACTGATTAAAATAAAAGAACTGTCAAATGATATGCGACAAAACATTATAAAGCTGCACAAAGATGGTAAGGAGTATCGAAAAATTGCTCATGATTTAAATTTGTTTGTGTGAACAGCGGGTGCTGTTGTTCAAAAGTGGAGCAAATATGATACTCAGTTAAGTGCCATACGCGAAACACGCTTGGGCGATCATGTCTCGAAAAAGACATGACTGACTGGGCAGAAGATTGTCCCGCAGTAGGTTGCCATTGCTTTCCGCGGTAGACTGGTTACCGACCAAGGCTATAGAACCCAATCTGTCCTGTTATTTAACCCATAACTGGAGGGAAGAGACGGATTAATACCTTTCCCAAGGGTATTTGTGAGTAAGTGAATGCAATGAATTCAACTGGAATTAGAATTCGCCTCCCCGATTTCTCGTTCCGAGCCGATATCCACTGCACCACAACGCACATGAACATATTCAAAGGAGTGAACGTCTGCCCAAATTAAACGTGGTTGCTGAATGGTATATAGGCCTGAATGTGAAGAATCGGCCATTTTTTATACAAACAGTAACTCAGAACGATCTGAAAAATGCCGGAATTGAAAGAGATCAATGAATCGTACAGTATTCTAGATCAACAAGAAAGCCTCCACTATAAAAACGTAAACATGTCCAAGTATGAACATCAGATGAATTCTGGGAGAAAGTTATTTGGTCAGATGAAACGAAAATTGAGCTTCTCAGGAGAAACATGTATTCCCAAGTATGGAAAAAAACAACTGAGAAGCACAGCAATTAAGAGGTGGTTCTATGCTCCCCACAACCCGCCAATCAGAGGCCTTGCTGCCGGATGCAGTTTACCGTCATACCCAGGACCCGTACTCGTGCAAAGACAGAACTAAATCTATATTAGAGAGACAAAATGCAAAATGGTGAAGTGCTTTATCTTTTATTTTTAATTGTTTAAGAAATTAGATTTCAATTTCATTCATTTAGGATTTATTTTATTATTATCTTTTGTTTATTTAGTTTATTCAATAGAACTTTGGAGAGGCATGCCCTGAACTAAAACATCCCGCTCGCCTATGAATTAACGAAATAATCATGGCACCTTCATCACAGTAAATATATCCTTTTTTTTTAAATTTTTTTTTAAAGAAATTGACCTTTTCCAGATGCGAATTAAGGATCTGGATGGTTTCTGTGGCACGCAAATGAACGAAGTGTGTAGTTGAATTTTAAATCTCTTTCATGGAGGTAAATTTCTTTACCTGAAAGTTTTGGGATGTTCTATCGATGTATTTGATAAAGTCCTGCGTCCGTTGTTGAATTAAATGTAAATTTATTCTTCATATTTATCTGAGATTTATCACTCATACTTAATTTCTAAACATCAAATTGTTTTTGCGAAGCAGTGAGAAAGAAAATTGAATATATTTATTGTCAATTTCCACAAAATGTTGGTAATATCTATCTATCTATCTATCTATCTATCTATCTATCTATCTATCTATCTATTCTATCTATCTCAGTGTGTTCATATCTATCTATCTATCTATCTATCTATCTATCTATCTATCTATCTCAGTGTGTTCATATCTATCTATCTATCTATCTATCTATCTATCTATCTATCTATCTATCTATCTATCTCAGTGTGTTCATATCTGGTTAAATTTTTATATAATTTTTCAAGTGATTTGTAATTTTTTTTTTTCAGTAGATAAATTATCTCAAAATTGTTCGAAAGTTTTAGATATCCAAGCGCTTTCGGCAATATTTTTAGCCATTATCAAGGATAATTGTATTTTGCGTTTAGCTAAATACATAGATTCGAACAATTTCTACATAATTTAGCTATATATATATATATATATATATATATATATATATACTTATGAAATGATTTGTTTGAACATTATTTTTGATCGATCTTCGTATTTAAGTAGATATTCTGTTTTTTAATTAAACAGTATTATATATTTATATCTACCGGCCTAATTATTTACGATAAATTTTAATTACCAAAATGTGTGTCATTCGGCAGTTATTCATCTTCATTATATTTCAAATAAACCCTCTAAACATAGTATATATATATACGTGTGTGTGTGTGTGTGTGTGTGTGTGTGTGTGTGTGTGTGTGTGTGTGTGCTTTTCTGAGATGAGATATTGTAAATATTTACATTATTTACATTGTTTTCTTCTCATATTCACGACGTTTCGGCCATTATACATTCCGACCTTCTTTAGGTGATTGGAATATCGAACGGAACCCTTTATTTAAATCACTGCAGTATATTGTTATCGTTCCATGAACAATTCCACTTCCAGATGTCTTAGTGATCTCCCTTTAACTCAGATTTTAAGTTTTTGGTTCCCCACTACTGTAGCCACAACTCTTTGAGTTAAGTCACTCGATCTAATCAGTCTTCTATCCACTGGGCCAAGTGTCCTTGCTATATATATATATATATATATATATATATATGATGGACTCTCCCGTCGGTTTCGACGTATGAGTGTCTAAATCAGTCAGACTGCCACACAAAGAATTGTTTAGAGTGGTGAACGCTTGTGTAGCTCTATCCACAATATTTAGAACTGCTGATAACAAACAATCGGTGCAGAAGTACGCCACAGATCGCATGAACAGCAGACCTCAGTTATTTAACCCATAACTGGAGGGAAGGGACAGATTAATACCTTTCCCAAGGGTAACAGTGCGTAAGTGAATGCAGAGTGTTCGACTGGAATTGGAACTCGGCTGACCGATTTCCTCCTCCGAGCCGACATCCACCGCACCACAACGCACATCCGTCAATAAACGCTTACATCACATGGTATTTCCAAGCGGTCACCCGTCTAACTACTGATCAGTCTCAACGTTGCTTAACTAAGGTGTTCGAGCGAGAACCGGTGTATTCAACGTGATATGACCGTAACTATAAATACAACTGATCTCCCACTTTATGCCCATTAGAAGCCTCAATCATGATTCCAACTATTATATTCAGTCAGTCAATTAAGTGCCATACGTGATACACGCTTTGGGCGATCATGTCTCGAAAGTAACATGACTGACTCGGCAGAAGATTATCCCGCATTAAGTTGCTATTACAATCTGCGGTAGACTGGTTGCCAGCCAAGGCTATAGAACCCAATCTGTCCTATTGTTTGTCTCATAGCTAGAGGGGAACAGATGAATTATATTATTAGGTAGTAATTAATGGTGGATCATTTTATTATTTCATAACATTATACAACTGATCCCCCACTTTATGCCCAGTAGAAACCTTAATCATGTTTCCAACTATTATATTCAGTCAGTCAGTTAAGTGCCATACGTGATACATGCTTGGGCGATCATGTCTCGAATAAGACATGACTGAATGAGTATAAGATTTTCCCACAGTAGGTTGCCATTATTTTCTGAGGTAAACCCAATGTTTCCTGCTATTTAACCTATAGAGGGAGTAGAGATGGATTCATACCTTTCCCAAAGGTATTTGCGCGTAAGTGGATGCAACGAATTCAACTGGAATTCGAACTCGGCTCTCCGATTTCTTGTTCCATACCGATATCCACTGCAACACAAGGTTTGATTAAAACAGCCTTTTACAGATCAAAAATTTGATCACAAAGTTTTCGTCGGAACACCTGAACTTTAGGTGTACTGCTTTATTTGAGGTCCTTTTTATGTTCGTCTATTCGTTTGTTTTGAATCGCGGTATGTTTCGCCAATATATTTCTGGAAGACTTATTTCAATCTTGTTGGATAGACTTCTGATTCTCATGCAAAATGTTCTCTCTGTTTTAGACTGAAAAAATTGTAGAAGTGATTGTGATAATTTTTATAGTGGGATAAACTAAAATTCAACAGTCATCATCGGAGGTCACAATTTAAACCTAAGGTACGCAGATAATACAGTGCTGATAGCAGACACAGAAAGGAAACTACAAGACCTCCTACAGAAGGTAGCTGAAGAAAGTAACAAGAAAGGACTAGAAATAAACTGAAAGAAAACCGAATGCATCAGTAAAAAGGGCAACCAAATATGCCAAATACAGGTCGGGGATACCAAAATCAAGCCGGTACAAAAATTTAAATACTTGGAGAGTGTTATAACAGAAGACAGAAAGTATGACAAAGAGATCCGAAGGCGAATTGACATGGCGAAGGAAGCATTCCAGAAGTTGAGTAAAGTATTAAGAAACAGGACAATTTCGCTAGAAACAAAGAAGAGAGTACTGGATTGCTATGTGATGTCGGTTCTTCAATATGACAGTGAATTTTGGACAATATCATCAAAGATGAAGGAAAAACTTGAAGCAACTGAAATGTAGTTCTACAGAAGGATGCTGCGAATATCATGGATCGAGCATGTGAGCAATGATGAGGTTTTGGAAAGGATGGAAACGAAAAAGAAATTAATACAGAGCATCAGGAAGAGACAACTGAAGTTCCTGGGACATGCATTGAGGAAAGAAGGCTTGGAGAACCTGATCCTAACAGGCCAGGTAGAGGGAAAAAGAGACAGGGGAAAGCAGCGGATAACATATTTTAAGGACCGTATCAATTGGTTGGTGGAATGAGAGTTGCATGGCGTAGCAGGAGAAGGCGTACTAAGAGCCACTAGGGATAGGGAGACGTGGAAAGCCATAATTGCCTACGTCCTGCAAAAACAGGGACATTGAAGATGAAGGAGAATGTACCTAGCTTTCCCCTGTCGTTTATACTTTGGTTTTATGGATTTTGTACGCTTTTCTTTTAGCATTATATATGAAATAAGTAATACATGAGTAAGATAACGCAGAAAAAAGAAAAATAATTTCTTTTTATTTATCTTTCACAAGAAAATATTCAGGTTTGGAAATTCTAAGAACTCTTAAATATATATATATATATAAAAATATAGTCACCCGCAGACAGACCTGTTTCGAAGCTCATCGGGACTGTTTGATATCCGATTGCTTTTAGTCAGGATTGAAAGCCGAACTCATTGACATCAGTCAATTCTACCTCTGAGCTATGTGCGCTTGATAGAAGAGGGATACTTTTAGTGTGTAATATACCATGTAAACATACGCCAGCAGCTAAGAGTGTTCTAATTCATTACTGAATGAACGATGCATAGATGCTAGAGTAGCTACTGTTTTTTCAAAATCTACCATTCTTCCAGAGTGCTCAGTCAGGGTGTGATAGCATAAATAGTCTATAAAAATATATATTTATTCCAGATTGTAATTTATTTTCGTGACGGAAGTAAAAATTTATGAGATCATTTTTAATTGTTGACTTCCGGTAAGTGTTTAATTTTAAACCGGTATCAGTTCGAAATAACAGTATATCAAGAAAAGGTGTCATATGCTTCTTTTTCATATATGAATTCAAAAATAACTTTGCTTTTGTTTTTTATGAGATCAAGTGATTGAAATTGATTCGTTTGATACGGCTTACACCTGGTTATTTAAAGTTAGACTGCAAAAATCTTTTGACACAATAATAGCATAATAATAATAATGATGCAGGTTTTACTAATTAACCTATAGCGGGGAGAAAAAAATATGGATTAACGCGGTTGATACTGACTTGGCAGACAGGCTGCAGCCGCTCTCACACCGGCGTGATGTAGCTTCCCTGTGCCTCTTCTACAAGTACTTTCATGGCTTCTGCTCCGATGAGCTTAGATCACTGGTGCCGCCTAAGCACGAATTTACACGAGATACTAGATTAGCAACTAGGTCCCACCCTTTTACAGTTAAACAAATAAGATGTAACCGTAAATTCTACTCCAACAGCTTCTTTTCTCGCGCTTCCCGCCTGTGGAACTCCCTTCCACAAGTCTGCTTTCCCGACAGTTACAATCTCCAGGTGTTTAAATGTAGGGTCAATAGACACCTCCTATCACACTAACTCCCAACTATTCTCACAACACTCTCATCTACCCAACCCTCATTCTCGGTATCCTCACCCGCCTATCACCCACCCTCTGTTATTTCCTATATTTAACCAGCCTTTCTCCACTCTACGTAGCCCCCTGCACAGTAGTGGCAGTGACATGCCTTGCTCGGGGTGAAACGCTTATAAAAAAAAAAAAAAAAAAAAACTTAATCAGATTTGATAAAAAAAAATGATAATGTGGGAGACAAATCACCATTTATAAAAGAACTCGTGTTGTCCGAATTTTTGTTAAAATAATTTTAATAATAACTATTATTAAATGTGAAAAAAATTGGTTGTCACTCTTACGAGGATGCATTCATTTATAGAATATACCAACACTAGCCTCTAGAGCAGTACAAATTCTCATAGGATTTTCAACCACTTATCTATGTGAACAAGATTTTTCTACTGTCCTTGGAATGAAGACCAAGAAACGTAGCAGACTCAACGTAGCAAACGACGCCCGATTAGCCCTTTCAGTCACAAAGCCAAGAATAAATAAACTGGCACAAGCAATACAAGCTCAACACTCACATTAAGAATCATGGCTAGGTTACGGCTACTATATCTCTGATTATTATAGATAGGTACTATTGTATTGAATAATTTCTATTAACTTTGTCTGCTTTTGATGTATGAAAATATAATTACTTCTTTTCCTATATTACGGGTATTTGTTCATTGGGGTAATGGATAATATTGAAATTGTATTTTGGGGTAATCGCAGCAAAAAGATTGGGGACCTATGCCGTAAGTGATTCTAATCATTTCAAAGATTTAATAGATTTTTTTTTGGTGGGGGGGGGGAGGCAATATCAAAATACATTAGAATAATCAAGAACCTATACTGTCACATACGGACAGGAAATGACTTCAGTAGATAAACAGAAATAGAAAGGGGTTTAAATAAAAAATATGTCTTCTCACCAGATCTATTCAACCTATACAGCAAGGTGTTATATATAAAAATAATAATAGTAATGTCTAAAAAGTTATAGTAAGGGATTCTATTGAGTCCTAGTTGTTATTACAAAAAAGTTTTAATTCATGAAGTAGTCGTAAAAATAAGGAAATTAGAAATAGAACGTTTGGAAGATTGTGGAAAATCCAGTAGATTCGTGAGAATTCGAAATATTCTAGAAATATGCAAATTAGGAGTTAGCCCCTATAAAAATAGGTTTTGGGAAGAGAGTAGTTAGTTGCTAACAGGATTTGCTGACATTATCAACTCCGGCCCGATTCGTGGATCTGTGCATCCAGCCGAGAGAATCTCTCAGAAAAGTTGCCGACCAGCTAAAACCTGAAAAAGAACCTCATGGAATTAAAAGGGTAAATAGATATTTTTGACTCTTCATTGACCAAATTAATAATTATTTTTATATACACATTTGAGGATTTCCTAAAAGTATAGCACTTAAACCTCTTTTCAGTCTTTACTGGATAAAGATATTTGACACCTTCCTTCTCCTTCGTAACACTTACCCGTCACTCTGCCAGTAGTAAACTCTGTTTTCTGTTTTGAATACAAAAAATTGTAAATTTTGTATATCATTTTACGTTTATCGTAAATTAAATATTTGTATGTGATGTTTAACTCCGAGTTTTGGTCATTCATTTTTTTCTTTTGTTACACTTAACACATAACATTACACATTCCATAAAATATTTATGAATGTGTTGATCTTTAAGCAGTCTGTTCCTTTTTGATTTTGTAAGGAGGTTCCACGGAAAATTGAAGCATTCTTCATCTGGAAGGAATTTCAAACATATCTGCACTAACTGTGACTGCATTTTTATATTTATACACACACACACACACACACACACACACACACACACACACACACACACACATATATATATATATATATATATATACCTTTATGTAGAATTTTCATTACATTTACAAAGACTTAATCGGAAATGTCGACAGAACTTTCCTCACACACATACACATATATTAACTAACATTGACGTCAAACACACACCTAAATAGACAACCGTTTCCATACATACATACATACATACATACATACATACATACACTATAATACACAAAATATTTCACGCACATACATTGAAAAATAATTATCTATTGCTTTAACCCTCTAGGGCCATTCGTATCATATTTGATACAGTATGAAAACAAGCCTTGAAAGAAATATTTTCCTGAAAAATTTTTTAAGAGAAATATTTTATAAATTTCAAATGAAAGCAGTACTGACTGCTCAGTCAATGAATACCAAATGTTTCCTTATAGGGAAATACCAAATGTTTCCTTGTAGGGAAATACCAAATGTTTCCTTACAGGGAAATACTGTATCAAATATGATACGAATGGCCCTAGAGGGTTAATATACAGGACAAATATTTGACCATTTTCTCATTTATCTTTCAGTTTTTGAAGAATCTTCAATAAAAGGGAAACATATATATATATTTTTTTTTCTAAACATATGCTGTTAAATATAAGAGACAATGAATGTCTATTATGTTTAATCATGAGCCTTTCTAAACGTCGTATTTTTGCTTTAATTTCAGTTGAAAATAAAGACAAAAATTCTCCAATTTTCTATATTTGAAGGGACACGTTTCATTGCGAGATTTTTAATCGACCAATTAAGTTTTTAATCGACTGAGTCGATCAGGCGAGTGAAATCTCAAAGGCTATATATATATATATATATATATATATATATACATATATATATATATATCCGAGTGAATAAGGAACGAAGAAAAATTTTCAACGACCAAAATATTAATTTAAATTAATACAGTGCTCGATATATAATATAGAGCCGTGAATATTTCTTATAAATTATATTTCAGAACATGTACAATTTTTCTTATCCACTACAAATTGTATATTCCCTAACCACCCCACTTTCTTCAAAATTCTGACGGACAATTTACAAGACTTATTCCCTTATCGCTAATCCCCACCAACATCCCACACACAACTCACCAAATATAAGAAAAGAGGCTTTCCATTCCTTTCCACACCACCTGATAAGACATTGTAATTTCAATGTTGAAACAAAGTGTACAATTTGTAGAGGATAAAAAAATTGTACATGTTCTAATATATATATATATATATATATATATATTGTTAAATATAAGAGACAATGAATGTCTATTATGTTTAATCAGGAGCCGTTCTGAACATCATATTTTGGATTTAATTTCAGGTGAAAATAAAGACAAAAATTCTCCAACATTTGGATAATTTTTCATAAAGTTGGTTCTAAGCTTTCGGCTCAGATGAGCCATCTTCAGAGAGGTTACAAGGACGTGAACATAAAAACATCCACCATCAGCAACGATTTTATCTTGTGTTGATATAAAACTTTGCTAAACAACGATAACAGTTACCAAAATATATATTTATGTATTTAACAGTATCTGTTTAGAAAATTATCTGCTGCGTCGATACACGATATATATATATATATATATATTGTATATATATATTGTATTAAGGTCGCAAGACTTCAACAAAGTAGTACCAGATATTTGCTTCCTAGTTACCTGATCAGCTGTGCACGTTTTCTAGCGTCGTGTTTCATTTCATGTGTGGGAGTAATGTGGCTGTATCATGGCCTTGTGTCAAAAGTTTTTTTTAAAAGTTTGATAGATGAGGCAGCCAAGGCGACTTAAGTGGGACATCTAAACTCTTTGGAAGAAACCGAATCGAAGATTGTCGAAGCGGACTTAATGTATTTCTAACTAGATCTCATCTGCAAGTTCTCTCAAAATCTGACAACACACAGCGCATATTTTCCTGTCATTCATCGGCGTGATGTATCCCTGACAGACTGGGTGTCATAAAGGCTGTATTAAGTTTCGTATAGTTGAACCTCATTATCACCTATTTTTTGCGTGTTGCTCACTCGCTCAGTCATGATCAGTCAGTTGAGTGCCATACGTGATACACACTTGGGCGATCATGTCACGAAAGAGACATGACTGACTGGGCAGAAGATTATCCCGCAGGAGGTTGCCATTGCTTTCCGCGGTAGACTGGTTGCCGACCAAGGCTATAGAACCCAATCTGTCCTGTTATTTAACCCATAGCTGGAGGGAGAAGAGATGCATTATATTATTAAGTAATAATTATGTGGGTGATCAGTTTAATACTTCATAACAATATAAAACAGATCCCTCACTTTATGCCCATTAGAAGCTTTTATCATGTTTTCAACTATTATATTCAGTCAGTTAAGTGCCATATGTGATACACGCTTTGGGTAATCATGTCACGAAAGAGACATGACTGACTGGGCAGAAGATTATCACTCAGTAGGTTGCCATTGCTTTCTGTGGTAGACTGGTTGCCGACCAAGGCTATAGAACCCAATCTGTCCTGTTATTTAACCCATAACTGGAAGGAATAGGCGGATTAATACCTTTCCCAGGGGTATTTGCGCGTAAGTGAATGCAATGAATTCAGCTGGAATTCGAACTCGGCTCCCCGATTTCTCGTTCCGAGCCGATATCTAATCAGTCATGATAACGACGTGACTACGTGTGACTTTGACTGTGCGTATTTAATGTAAATGCACATGTCTGTGACACCTAATCACTTAAAAATTTTGAAAGAGTCTCAAATAATATACATCTGTTAAAAATCATTACAAAATAAAGAAATATATATTTACCCTACTCCCACTACTGGAGCAAGATGTGACACAGGGTCTTTTTTAACATGGGGAGCCCGACAGCGTACAGACAATCGACGGAACAAAAATTACCCAGTCCCCTCAATTGTCGGTTGAGCTGGCCCCGGTGACGAGCACCCTCCGTTGTAATGGGGTGGCGCGGCAGCGGAACACTGTTCCCCGAGACCGGGCATCTAAACAGTGTAATTTTTTCTCTGGGGCAACCTTGTTCTCGCGGACGGAGCTACAACTGAGCCGCACTCTGTGTTCGAAACAGAGATGCAACTGAGAGATGATTTTGGTACCCACACATTTTTTTAATCATTTCACACCAAGCAAGGCCACTATTGCGCAGGGGGTTACATAGGGGAAGATGGTAAGAAAGTGTGGTTAGATATAAGAAATGTCAGAAGGCGGGTGATAGACGGGTAAGGATGTAGATGGAAAGAGTGTTTCAGAGAATGGATGCGAGTTAGTGGATTAGGAGGTGTTTATTGACCTTACATTTAAACTCCTGGAGATTGTAGCTGTCGGGAAAGCAAGTATATGGAAGGGAATTCCACACGCGGGAAGTGCGAGAAAAGAAGCTGTTGGAGTAGAAATTACTGTTACATTTTATCGGCTTCACTGTAAAAGGGTGGGACCTTGTTGCTAATCTAGTATCTCGTGCAAATTCGTATTTAGGGGCATCAGTGATCTAAGTTCATCGGAGCAGAAGCCGTGAAAGTATTTATAGAAGAGGCACAGGGAAGCCACGTCACGCCGGTGAGAGAGTAACTGCAGCCGGTCTGCCAAGTCGGTATCGATCACATTACACATTCTCCGTTGTATTTTGTCAAGAAGCCTGAGGAGAATAGCAGAGGCACCCGACCAGATGTGGCAGCAGTATTCAATACACGGGCGGATGGTAGATTTATATGCACACGACACAAAAATGTGCCAGGTAATAAACAAATATAAAGAACTTGAAATGGAAAGATAAGATATGTCCGCTTCGTCTTCTATGTCCTTTCAAGACGTAGGCGATCATGGCCAAGCACATCTTCCTTTTCTCAGTGGATCTTAACACGCTTTCTCGTGTTACCGCACCCATATCCTCCTCTAGCATTCACTTACTCAAGCTCGTCAAGTATCTCATTCGCTGCTTTCCCCTGTTTTTCTTTCCCTCTATCTGACCTGTGAGTATCAGATTCTCCAAACCCTCCTTCTTCATTATATGTCCCAGGAACTTCAGAATATTTTCCTGGTGTTAAATCATAGTTTTTTCTTTCATTTCAATCCTCACCAAAACTTCGTTGTTGATCACATGTTGAATCCATCGCATTCTCAGTATCTTTCTGTAGAACCACATTTTGGTTGCTTGTTTACTTAAAACTTTCAAATCCGAATCTGTAGTTTAAATACGTTGATAATTCTCTATCCGTCACACACACACACACACACACACACACACACACACAGACACACAGACACACAGACACACACACACACACACACACACACTGGCTGCGTGTGAATATGTATATGCTTATATTGAAGATGCATATGCTTATTTCTTTGTTGTACCTGACTGACATATATACGCTTACACAATTCAATGTAGGCACAAGAATACACACAGGTAGAGCCAGTCAAACGCACAATTTGACTTATTCAAATAAAATATTGAAATAATGCTTCCTCATCCTACTCAGTCTGGACAACACCTGCGATGGGCTGAGCAATAAAATCATAAAATATTTTGAACCCTGAAGATCTAATTGAGCTTTTTCTCAACTAATCAGTAATAAATTGAATTAGTTTAAAAAATATAGTCTTTGATCTTGAGATTTTTCATTGAATCAAAAAATGAATGCGCACCTCCCCTCCACACACATAATTTGAATAAATCTTAAATAGGCATCTGTGCCGTGAGGCTTAAATTCCTTTTCTGTCTGGCAACAAACCGCGGAGAACAAGAAAATAGTGGAAAACAAAATGTACAGACTTTGGAAATCATTTTAGGATTCTTTCGATATTTAAACCAAATATATTTGCTAATAAATGTACTATTTTAAATAGACAGACAAAATAAATTTGAACTTTAATCATCTTGTCAACGAAGCAACTTTACCGGATGAGTAATAATCACCTATGCATGAAATATCTAAATTACCAGCGAAGTTGAGAAAAATAAAATGTCATGGTCGTGAAAATGTTGTCCAAACCGCAGCCGTCGTATGTTAGGCGGCGAGAATTGAAGTGGGTGTGAGAAATTTGAATAAGGTTTCTATTAATCGAACTCTGATTGACGATCATCAAATATCTTTCGTGTGAATGCGCAAAAGCAAAACAGTCATTAAACTATTCATAAGTGCAACGACGAGAATGAATAGATGATAAATCCTACTGAGGTTCCCAGTATACAGTCCTATCCGTTTTTCTGTTGCTCAGTCCTTCAGCCAAATAGTAGATTTCGCTACACGTTTCCCCAATAATTCTGGGTAACATACTTCTTTACTTGATTTTTCCCAACCTCTTTTTGAGCAACCCACATCTCCACTTGGGAATTCATATCACACAATAGTAGATGTCGATATTTCTTTTGAGTTGTCTATCAGAATGGAAATTCACAAGGCTTCTTTCTGGTACAAGCGCACTGATTGGGATTAATTTTGTGATTTTATTCAAGACGCCCCTGGATTGATATTCTTAACATCTCTATGGAGAATTATGTCACTCAGGTTTTTCAACGTATTCATATTCCTTTTGAGCTGCGTTGTTGAATTATTTGGTTATTTGTCGATTTTCGTCGAACCCTTAGCCGTCAGTGAAATTGTGAACAAATTTTCGGCGCTCTACGCCCTCGTCAGGTTGATGACTGAAGGTCTCTAGTGATAGTCCGCCGTATTTATAGCAAAATTAGTGTTAGAAAATTGTCAAGAGGTGCGGGGAGGATTATCTATATATATCTATTCATATATTGCATATACATTATAATAGTTATATATATATATATATATATATATATATATATATATATATAGTTATGAATTAATTGTACATTGCGACAGGAAAATTTCTATGTTTCGAGATAGATTCTCATCATCAGGCAATGTTGCTGCTGGTTGTGCAGATGATTTACATTTAAATGACAAAAACCTGTGGTTTGCTGTGTATGTATGTGGGAAGATATAAAAATTTACATGTGTGTTTCTTTTGGTTAATCAGAGTGGGGATTCATTTTGGGATTTGGCCCCAAAAAATACATACTAACCAATTTTTTCTCTTTTTCTTTTTTCCTCCTTGATCCTACCCTTTTCCTTTGTTTCTTTTCCCTCCTTGACGGTCAAGATGTTAACCTGCCTTTAACCTGATCTTATCATTTTTCCTTCTTTCCCTTCAGTTTTATTACTTTTGATGTGATATTTTCATTCAGCACCAATTCGATATTTTTTCACTTACTTATCATTTTTAGTCTATTTATTCATTTGTTGTAAAGTTTTTTTTATAAAAGGAAAGATTTTTTATAAAATAAAATTTTGTGGTCTATTTATTTGTTGTGAAGTTTTTTTATAAAAAGAAAGATTTATTTTAAAAAATAATTTTATGTTCCAATTTATTTTTATCTAGTTCGTTAGTAATTATTTTCTTAAGCACTTGTTAGTTATATGCATGTTATTTCATTTAGATTTTATCCATATTCTAATGTGAATAATTTGCAATGTCTACATATGACATTCATTTCGTTGCGTTTATTTAATAGATTTTTATTCTTAAGGGATTTAATAATAAATAGTTTTTCGTAGAAACATAATGAACATGGTTCATTTAAGGACTTACCCGTTTTAGCTTCTTTTAGAATTTTCCACTTTATTGTGAGTGTTTTTTTTTGTTTCATTTAGGTACCAATGATATTTCGATAGTGATGTTCTATTTTTGTATTTGTTATTATTAAATGAAAAGGTGCGCTGGTAAATTCGCTGCTTTTAGTGTTTTTAGTACTCCGTATATACATTTTAAAATTATTTGGATTTTCCTTTGAGGATATTTCGCATTGATAGATTATTGATTCCATTAAGCACCTGTTTTCTAACGGACAGTCTATGGGGTTTTTTTACAATTACATTTTTTCTTGTCTAAATTGTTACTTTCTGTTATCCGGTTGTTTTTATTGATTTTGTTGAAGTTTTTAAAAATATTATTATTGTGGTTTTTTATAATTTTTTCTAGATTGTTCATACAGCTGTAACTTAATTTTATAGTGTTTCTATTAAAGATATTACTTAGTGGATTGTTTTCTGGAAAGTGTTTCTTAAGTAACGCAAGGAATTTTTCCCCAATTTACTACTAGTCATCTGGTTGAAAGGGGGTGTGTACCAGATGATATTCCTATTCCTATTTTTTCTTCAAGGGTTACTTTTCTCGTTTACATATTTAATATTTGAGTTTTTGTATCCACTATTTTTTAATGCAGTATTATAAAAATTGCTATGCTTATTAAATACTTCCTCATTAACTGAATTTCTACTAATTCTGTTTTCTATTGATGAGGGTATATGCTTGATGATAGATGGAGGGTGGTTAGACTTTGGGTGGATGTATAAAGAATTGGTATTTAGATTTTTGTATGGTTGGTGTATATTTTTCTCTTGATTTAAGGTTACATCGAGGAAATCTACTTTTTTAAATTAGTTTTAATTGTTACTTTTAAATTGAGATTTTAAAACTCTTTATGTATCATTTTTCTAATTCTATCTATTTTGAAATTTGTGGCATTTCTTATTATCATAAGTCCATCGTGTCTATATAGTCCAATGTCTTTAGTATTTACTTTCTTATAGGCCGTGAGATTATATAATATATATAATATTAATAATCCTACCAGATTTGAAGATTCCGTAGGGTCCATAGATCCCATGGTAATATCAAAATTGTTCTCTTTAGAATTAATTTTTTTCCCACTGAATGGAATTATGAATGAGCACAGATGATCATTCATTGTTATCATTTTCTCCTCCTCCGTTATATCTGAGTAAAGAGTGGCGAATTCCAAGGCTGTAACAAATAGTTCTTTTGATATGGATGGATAGTATTCCTCGATATCAAATTGGATAAAAGAGCAGCTGTCTTTTTTTTTTATATATATTATAAAATCAGTTTGTTGCATCTGTGGTGTGTTTCCATAATCTTAATTCCAAGTATTAATTAATACTTAAATCCATAATTTTAATTTCAATACTAAAATAGATAAGTAAGAGAAAATATATAGAATTGGTGCTGAATGAGAATATCACATCAAAAGTAAAAAAAAAACTGAAGGGAAAGAAATTGTAGTTTCCTTTTAAAATATATTCTTATACTTTCATCGCATTCGTGGGGATTCACTATTTGGCCATAGCTAAGACCCTAAGAAGTGCTACCATCTCGGGTCAGGGTGAATCAGAGAACAACATCAGTTAAGAGGTAGCTCCACGCTCCTCAAAACATCTAATTTACCAATCAAAGGCTTCGCTGCCGGATGGTTTTATCGTCACACCCAGGACTATGTTTCGGCTGGATTTACTACAATGTTAATTATACATGTGCTAATTGTCATTAGTGCCATATGTATATTTCACTTTTCCTCTGCATAGGAGTAACAAGGTATTAGAGTAATATTAATGGGTACTTTGAGAGTGATATATTTGTTTTCGATTAAGTAGGCGCAAAATGAAAGATGCAGAACATTCGAGAATACTTTAAAGTTTTTAAACTGTAAATAAGATGGTATTGAGAAAGATGTAACCAGACGAAATGGGGAGAGAACGCAGAAGAGAAAGAAAAAGGAATATTCAAGTTGAAACGTGATCTAGTTTGAATGCGCATTGGGCGCTCGGGAAATATTCCTATCGGTACAGATGGGTGTTCACTCTTCATGCAGATAATGTCACTCGCCCCAAACCCGCTTAAAGTTTGCGTATTCTAGCTTAGTATGAAAAGTTGCACATAAGACTAAACACGAGACAGTCATATAAACAATTTATATAAGAGCTGAGAATCTGACTATGACCTCTTCCTAAATTTGCAGAGATAGAGACCTTTAAAGATTCGCTTAAAATGAGCATACCGTGATGAAAAAAAGCGCCAAAGTTAATAAAACAAAAACTTTGTTGTTAATAAGAGGAAAGATCAAAGAAGATTTTTAGTCAAACAGAAAATTTGGTCGGACGCGTGAAATAAAAAATTCAATAAAATTATTTTAATTGCTTTTATGAATAAGATATATCATAGGCACTATTATCTTAAGAAAGAAGTTTTCTAAATAAAAAAATTAAATAAAATTATTTTAATTGCTTTTATGAATAAGATATATCATAGGCACTATTATCTTAAGAAAGAAGTTTTCTAAATAAAAAAATTCAATAAAATTATTTTAATTGCTTTTATGAATAAGATATATCATAGGCACACTATTATCTTAAGAAAGAAGTTTTCTAAATAAAAAAATTCAATAAAAATATTTTAATTGCTTATATGAATAAGATATATCATAGGCACTATTATCTTAAGAAAGAAGTTTTCTAAATAAAAAAATTAAATAAAATTATTTTAATTGCTTTTATGAATAAGATATATCATAGGCACTATTATCTTAAGAAAGAAGTTTTCTAAATAAAAAAATTAAATAAAATTATTTTAATTGCTTTTATGAATAAGATATATCATAGGCACTATTATCTTAAGAAAGAAGTTTTCTAAATAAAAAAATTCAATAAAATTATTTTAATTGCTTATATGAATAAGATATATCATAGGCACTATTATCTTAAGAAAGAAGTTTTCTAAATAAAAAAATTCAATAAAATTATTTTAATTGCTTTTATGAATAAGATATATCATAGGCACTATTATCTTAAGAAAGAAGTTTTCTAAATAAAAAAATTCAATAAAATTATTTTAATTGCTTATATGAATAAGACATATCATAGGCACTATTATCTTAAGAAAGAAGTTTTCTAAATAAAAAAATTCAATAAAATTATTTTAATTGCTTATATGAATAAGATATATCATAGGCACTATTATCTTAAGAAAGAAGTTTTCTAAATAAAAAAATTCCATAAAATTATTTTAATTGCTTTTATGAATAAGATATATCATAGGCACTATTATCTTAAGAAAGAAGTTTTCGATGAATGATGACTTCTTTCAAGAATTATTACCAAATTCATAAAATTTTAATTAGAATAATTTTCAAAGTTTAAAAACTTTTAAAACTTCTTCGCTGTGTACTTATATATTTTTACATATGCTTTATTTCCCTTCTTAAGCGAAAATCTTCAGGTCTTAAGATAGTTTTTAAGTTGACCTCAATATCCACTTATATACATTACCGTCCATAAATGGAACTTTGTGTGTGTGTGTGTGTGTGTGTGTGTGTGTGTGTGCGTGTGGGTCCGTTACCTATAGACTCCGAAACGGCTGACCCCATTTTCTGGAAAATTTACACATTTGTACTATAAGCGTCTGCGAGTGTTCTTAGCTAGGTTTCGTGTCGAGGTACCCCCGATAAATATCGAAAATCGATAATCGAAAAAATCGGGTTATAGAAGGAGTGGTCCGATTTTAATCAAATTTGATACACTCATAAACAAAGACTTGGGAAACGATATTCAGAAGTTTCAAGGTTGCAGTTCTTACAATAGTGCAGAAAATCGATAATATATACATATATAACAGGCAAGATGTTTGTGTCTGCTTATCTGCCTGTATGTTTGTATTTTGTTAGCCTTTTTATTTTAGTTTTTGCTTTGGGTTTGGCTCTAAGTAGGTATAATTGTAGTTCTTAGTCTCAGCCATGACACCATTTACTCAGAGGATTTATTTAACTTTCAAAATTCGGTTTACGACGTAAAAACTTATTTGATATCGATACCAGGAAATGAAAATTTGACTTACCTCCATTCATTTTTCTTTCAGTCTACGGTTTCGCTTTAACTGGAAACAACTATTGCTTTTTAGTCTTTTGTGCCAACGTCCAAAGAGTCTGAGCTCCAGGATCATGGATTAGTTTTAAAGCTTTTATTATACCCGAGCAATGGATAAAACATATTTCGCAGCATTAAAAAAAAAAAATGCTGCTCCCAAATGATACAACAGTTATTATTCAAAATAATCCAGAAAAGCACGTGAGTGTCTGTATGTAATTCTTTTCTAGATGATTTTGAATATTACCTCTTGTATCATTTGGGACTGAAGAGCAGCAGGTTTTTTTTTTTTGCTTCGAAATACGTATTACCCATGAAATTGTAGAATAACTAAAAATTTTCTAGAGTATATATATATATATATATATATATATATATATATATATATATATATATATATAAACGTGATTATAGTTATAGTCGTCTCGAAAACCTTCCTCGAAAACATTCAAACGAAAGAAAAAAATGGTTTTAAAAAAGAAAAAAAGGAAAAGCTGAAAGTCTGTCAAAAGTTTTCGGACAGAAATCAGCACGAAGCCCAAAGAAAAATAAAAAAAACCCCGACACGAATAACCATCTAACAGAAAGCGCTCAATACAAAGGTAGAGCGAACATATATGTATATAATTATAAATTAAATGTGCATTGCAACACGGAAATTTCTGTTTCGAGATAAACTCTCGTCATCAGGCAATGTTGGATTTTGGTTGTGAGAATGATTTATATATATATATATATATATATAATGCAAAGAATTTGTCACTTTAACTGACTGAGCTGGCTGATGCTCACTTCGAAGTTTTGTGAGAACACCATTATGATGTCACCGCTCATCAGGGCTAGATTTTTCCTGATTTTCTCTCATGACATAGTTTTTTAGTATTTATGTATTATTATGTATTTTGTTGTTGGAGCGGTCTTATTTTCGATTGGTTGGTTTTCTGTTTATTGCTCTTTATTTCACGTTACTTCGTTATACAGAATAGGTGTCAACTAGATTGGTTTAATTTTATTTTATTTTTTGTCATTTAGGTTGACCTCTTTTGATTATATCGGCTTCTTTTTATTGACTTGACCTTTTTCTTATTCTTTTAGCATATATGACCGCTTTAAGCATTTCTTTTTTAGGTCATAGTTGAGTGTTTGTGTTTTTGTGTGTATTTGTGTTTGCGGCCATTACACTCCCGATCAAAAATTTAAGACCACTTAAAACTCTTTAAAAAGAAATATTTTTTTTTTATGTATAGATTTTAAACTCCTCCCACTTAAGGTTACCAATACTACAATCTAAAAGGTTATGGAAACAAAAAGCTACATTCCAAACATTTTATTTAGAAATTTACATTTTTATAAAATGAGGCTATTTACACATGATCAAAATTATAAGACCAGGGGTATAAATTGTTAGATCTATGGCAATTCCAATGTTTTTAGCTCAGTTAGAGATTAGCAATCACTGCGTAAATGTGTTACCATGCCTAAAGCAAGCAAACTTACCAAAGTTGAGCGTTCTCGAATTCTAGAATTCCATAAGCAAGGTTTGTCACAGCGGGCGATCACAGCTAAGGTAAATCGCAGTAAAACTGTGATTTGCAACTTTCTAAAGGACAGTGAGAATTATGGAAAAGCAAAATCCTCTGGTAGGTCCCAAAAAATTTCTCCTGCATTGAGTAAGAGAATAAGACGGGTTGTTATGAAAGAAGGGGGACTTTCTTCTAGTCAAATTAAGGCAGTCACAGATGCTGATTGCATCCCGTAACCATCAGATGACACTTATGACAAAAAGGCATGGTAAATAAAAAGCGTAAACAAATTCCTCGGCTGCTTCCACGTCACAAGGTGGACCGCTTAAAGTTTGGTTGTGAATACCAAACATGGGACGTTGAGAAGTGGAACAAAGTCCTGTTTTCTGCTGAGAAAAAATTCAATCTAGATGGTCCTGATGGCTTCCAACAATATTGGCATAACAAAAACATGCCTCCTGAAATTTTCTCAACACGTCATAGTGGTGGAAGGTCCCTAATGGTATGGGGTGCTTTTTCTTACAGAGGGACGATGGAGCTCCAGGTGGTGCAGGGTTGTCAAACAGTGGCTGGTTATGTTAGCATGCTACCAATAGCATTATAGATGAAGGAGGGCCATCGTTTGTGTGTGGATGGATGGTTATTCCAACAGAATAATGCTGCAATCTATGCTGCAAGACGGACCTTGACCTTTCTACAAGAAAATGGGGTCCATCTCTTGGGACATCCTGCATGCTCACCGGACTTGAACCCAATTGAAAATGTTTGGGGATGGATGACAAGAGATGTTTATCGAAATGGCAAACAATATTCAACAAAAAATGAACTTCGTGAAGCCATCTTCAGAAGCTGGAGCAACATCCCCCGCACCTCAATGGAAACGCTTATTTCTAGCATGCCCGACAGAATTTTTGAAGTCATCAAAAGTATCAAAAGCAGTGGAGGTAGAAGTCATTATTAAATTTAGTTGTTGAATGTTTTCATACACTTTTTGTACAATTTCATAGAAATTTTGTCTCTGGTCTTATAATTTTGATCATGTGTAAATCGCCTCATTTTATAAAAATGTAAATTTCTAAAGAAAATGTTAACCTTTTAGATTGTAGTATTGGCAACCTTAAGTGGGAGGAGTTTAAAATCTATCCATAAAAAAATATTTCTTTTTAAAGATTTTTAAGTGGTCTTAAAATTTTGATCAGGAGTGTATGTGTGACTTTTCTCGCTTGGTAAGTGTAACATTATTTTCTGTTTTATATCGTGATTAAGATTTTGTGTATTTATATATTTTTGTTTACCAGCGGAACCCATGGAATTTCCACGAAAGGATAATTTTACTTTGTCATACTACAAATGATAGCAATGTCTTCAAGCATAAAGGCATTGGATAATAAAATAATGATAACACAGAGTGTAATTTTATTAAAATATCTGTAAAAGTAATATCCATAGAAGCTACTTTACTATAATCTTATATTATATTGAGCGGCGTTACTGTACGTTATTTTATGAGAGATTTTGAAAGAGAAAATGTTTTTATTTTATTACTGAAAAATCATGGCTCCTGTGTCAATTGTAAACAGAAAAGACCAACTGAGTAATCGCCAAAGGTGCAGAGGCCAGAAATCATTTCATATATAAAAGTATTTTAATTTTTTTTTTAATCGTATCACCTCGAGCAAGGTGGTAACGCCACTGTTGTGCGGGGGGCTACGTAATAGTGAAAAGATTGGAAAAGAGAGAGCCGGAAACCACATCCTAAACAGGGAACAAGAGATGAGCCTCTTAACCTGTTCAATAGACGTGGGTGGAGTGTGAACCGGGCGATAGATAGATCTATTTACTCCAATTGAACATATAGTTATGAATTAATTGTTCATTGCAACACGGTAATTTCTATGTTTCGAGATAGATACTCTCCATCAGGCAATGTTGCTTTTGGTTGTGCAAATGATTTACATTTAAATGATATAAACCTTTGGTTTGCTGTGTATGTATGTGGGAAGATATAAAATTTAGATGTGTGTTTCTTTGGCTAATCAGAGCGGGGATTCATTTTGGAATTTGGCCCCAAAGAATAAATTCTAACCAACTTTTTCTCTTTTTTTACTTTTTCATCCCTCATCCTACCCCTCCCCCTTCTTCCTTTTGCTTTCCTTTTATTTTAGCGATCGTCACAGCAACATATTCGTTTGTGTTTTGTGCTAAGTAAAGATATTACTGAAACGTCAAAATGTCTTGTATATATTCTTGTAAATAGGGATCATGCTTTTGGTATGAGTGCAGAACGTACTACACATTATTTCTACGTAAAATTTCTCCACTTGCCTGTTTATGTATGTAAATAGAAGCTGGTTTATAACTATTTTCAGGGAATGTTATTGTTATAAAACCACCTTTAAGCGATATGAATAATAAGCTGTGTTATGCAAAGGGATATTGGACTTGGGTTTCATTCTCAAGTTGACACATCTTATAAATACTACACACAAATTACATAATTACATAGCCTATAATCTAAAATCCGAATAAATTTTAAAACTGAAAGATTTCTGGTTCCAAGAATTTCGGATAAAGTAATATATATATATATATATATATATATATATATATAGTTATGAATTAATTGTACAGAAATCTTTGTGTTTTGAGATAGATTCTTATCATCAGGGTATAAAATGTACATGCGTGTCTCTTTTGACTAATCAGAGCGAAGATTCATTTTGGGAACTGGCCCCAAAGAATACATACTAACCAACTTTTTCTCTTTTTCTTCCTTCCTCAATATGAGTCCTCTTCACCTGGAATTATATATATATATATATATGAATGAATTCCTATAACTTATGCTCTAATATTATCTAAAATTTATTCTACTAAAATTAATGACTTACACAATCCGTTTCTGGTTTTTATAAATCCAATTTATCTTAGTATATCAGAATTACTTCATTTTAATCTGAACCTCAACAATCCAGCCCCTTTAACAGATGAGATAGGACAAAATCATTTTTTTAAAAAATCCCTGAAATCTACCCCTTGTAGATTTATAATAATTTTTTTAAAAATCGCATTGTCTACCCGTTTAAATTATGTATGTTCCTAGTATATATTTTACCCAGACAAAATGAATGTGTCATGTTTTGACATTAGACTATATTGTTTTCTTTCACGAATATTCTCACTTTTGAACAATAGTGACACACCTACATTCATATAGTTAAACTTCCTCCAACCACCCCTCCTTAATTTTCTGAATAACCATGAATTCATCTTATATTTTGTAAAATAAATAATTTTCATCATTTACTTTAAAATGTTACCTAAAAAAGAACAGTATTGTTCTGAAACATGAACATTTTTGTGTAGGGATATAATGCTTTTATAAACCATTGTAATAATAAAATTACAGTATTAAATTCTACTTTGTATTGAGCACTCTTTATAAAAGTAAATGCATGAACATTTGGTTTTAATCTATCTGTTCTCTCACTCTCTCTCTCTCTCTCTCTCTCTCTCTCTCTCACACACACACACACACACACACACACACACACACATATATATATATATATATGAAAGTTGATATTAAGGTCATACTAAAGGACGGCAATCTTCAGGCCATGATTTTATATATATATATATATATATATATATATACAAACACAGGGTGTGCTATAGAAAAATTGTTGTCTAAATTGCACAAAAATGAAAATATTGCTGAAATCTCATTTTAACAAATGTATTTTCGAAAATAATATATATATACATTGTTCAGAGTAGCCTATGTTTTGGACGAAGTGTACTTACTTTGCGGATGAAGTGTTTGCAGATATTTACTCACGACATAGAAGCAATTTAATTGGAGGGGGCGGTGGTTGCTTAAAAACATGTAAAAGATTGTAAAAATGGCCAGTCCCTCCATATATATATATATATATATATACAGAGTGAGAGAGAGAGAGAGAGAGAGAGAGAGAGAGAGAGAGAGAGAGAGAAGCATGTATGTATTTATATATGTACAAAGGGTGATCAGATTTTCTTGGTCTGACCAAGAAGAGCTTCAAAGATAATCTAAATAATCTAATGAATTTAAAAGTCTAAATGATGTGATTTGGGTCGAGAATTTTTCAGCATTTTCTCGGATATATATATATATATATATATATATATATATATATACTTGTGTGTGTGTTTGCGTGTGTGTGTTTGCACTTGCGTGTGTGTGGTAGTATATATAGATGTGAACAGTTCTGTCGAAACGAGCGTCGAACACATTTTGTGACTATTTTTTTTCTATTTCAATTTCCACTCGTTCAATCTACGATGTTTCCGAAATGTCACGAAATAGTTTAACATTTTTATTTTATTTTATTTTATTTTATATTATCTTAAAATTAAAGAAGAAACCCTGACAAGTTGGAAGTTCAACGCTGAAAAAAATAATTTGCCAAATAATCAAAAGTCGAACGAGGGAACTTGCAAAAAAAAAAAAAAAAACTTTGCGTGATTTTTGTGTCTCTCAGTTACCGAAATTCCTTGTTTTGCTTTTTGGGCTATTTTCATTTTATTCTTTTATGTAATTTACATCGCAATTTATCCCAGGGCATAAATAAAATAATAATTCTTATGGTCTGCCTGGTAGCTGAGGCAGTTGGGCATTTCTCTCGATATGTTGTTTAAGGTCGGTTTTCAACTTCCCATAAAACTCCTGGTTTCGAAGGCTGATTTTGAAAATTAGCAGAGCCGTTCAATGTAGAAGTCTGGCGCAGCACAATCTTCCATATCTTCTTGCAACAGACTAAGGTAACTTTAATAAATATGAGAGAACGTAATAGTATTTTTTTAACATTGCAATTAAAAAGAAAAATTGTATTCCTGTCTAATAATCTTAGATGTACATTTTGAAATGTTATCTTCATTTTGGTCATGTTCACCCCGGCATTTCGGCCGATATGATCTTCGACCTTTCTAGTTTTGTCTATAGTTCTCAGTTCTAGTTCATTTAATTCGGCCTGAAGTTTCTTTAGCCTTCCTCCGTTGTATATCTGAGCCAATAATATTTCTTTCATTCATTCTCTCACTTTTGAAATGTAAACAAAAAAAAAAAACGCTGTACAAAGAATAACTCACTTATCTAAACTTATTTATAAGTGGAACTTTGCTTCTGTGTGTGTGTGTCTGTGTGTGTGTGTGTCTGTGTGTGTGTGTGTCTGTGTGTGTGTATCCGTTACCTATAGACTCCGAAACGGCTGATACGATTTTCTTGAAAATTTACACAGTTGTACTATAAGCGTCTGCGAGTGTTCTTAGCTGGGTTTTGTGTCGAGGTACCGACGATAAATACTGAAAATCGATAATCGAAAAAATCGGGTTATAGAAGGACTGGTTGATTTTAATCAAATTTGATACACCGAGAGAAAAAGACACAGGAAACGATATTCAGAAGTTTCAAGGATGCAGTTCTTAAAATAGTGCAGAAAATCGATAATATATATATATATATATATATATATGTATAAAAGGCAAGATGTTTGTGTGTGTGTCTGTTTATCTGCCTGTATGTCTGTATCTTTTTCAGCCCTTTTATTTGAGTTTTTGCTTCGGGTTTGACTCTAAGTAGGTATAATTGTAGTTCTTAGTCTCAGCCATGATACCATTTACTCAGAGGACTTACTTAGCCTTCAAAATTCAGTTTACGACCAAAAAAACTTATTTGATGTCGATACAAGGAAATCAAAATTTGATTAACATCCATTCATTTTTCTTTCAGTCTACGGTTTCGCTTTAACTCGAAACAACTATTGCTTTTTAGTCTTTCGTGCCAACGTCCAAAGAGTCTGAGCTCCAGGACCTTGGATTAGTTTTAAAGCTTTCATTACACCCGACCAACGCCGGGCTATACTGCTAGTACCACTTAAGAATAGAAGTAAGAGATATATCGATTTTGTGGGTGATTGAAAAGTAACTCTTGATTTTATGCGTGAGTGGCTAGCCAAGAGTTCTGACTTAATACCCGGTAACTTTTTTTCTTTGGGGTTGGTTAAAAGAGCAAATCTGCTATAACAAACCAAGACTTTGGAAGAACTTGAAGTGCGAATACAATAAAATTTGTCTCCCATGCAGCAAGATTTCCTTGTAAAATCATTTCTGGGCAGCTCGAGAAGCTGGTAGCAAAATCTGGTAGCCATTTTGATTTCTTATAAAAATTAGAGTTATGAAAGAAATCACTAATATTTTAAAAACGCAGCTTTTCAATCGCCCTATATATATGTATATGTATATAAGAAATATAAAGACAGACACGTTATTTCATGGTAAATCGGAAGTATGGGGCCTATTTTAGGCAAACCATCATCAGCTTCCGTCTTTATTTTACAAAGGATTTTACTCTTATGTAGCCCCCTGCGTGTCAGTGGCGTTATCGTCTTGCTTGGGGTGATATGATTAAAAAAATGTATATATATGTGTGTGCGTGTGTGTGTGTGTGTGTGTGTGTGTGTGTGTGTAATTTGCGTGCTGATGAGATGAGTACCAGAAAATTAACCGTCGAAATAAACTATCGTTTATAACCGTCTTAGAAGATGCGTTGAGTTTTACTTCATGTATAATAATATTCCTCTGGATAGTACGCATTGTGCTTTCTGTATGGCTCTATCTCTTTAATAGTTTATATTAAAAAGATCTATTTGGATTATCCGGTGTTTTTACGAATTTAACATCATACCTATATATATATATATATATATATAGTCATCTGCAGACAGATCTGTTTCGCTGTATCACAGCTCATCAATACGGTTAGTCTCCGATTGCTTTTAACCCAGGATGGAAACCCGACCGAAGTGGCGTCAGTCGGAGATTCTACCTCTGGGCTATGGGCGTTCGGTAGAAGAATGCAGACATTTTAATGTGTATATTGTCATTATACACGCCCAATAGCCAGAGAGCTCTAATTCATAAGTGAATGAACGATGCATACATGCCAGGGTAGCTACTGTTTTTCAAAGTCTACCATTCTTTCAGAGTGCTCAGTCAGGGTGTGAGAGCGTAAATAAAGTTATAATATAGTATAGTTATTATTTCTTTATAATATAGCATAGTCATTATCTATTTTAAATACATATATAAAGAGATAATAACTATAATATATTATAAAGAAATGATAAATATATATATATATATATATATATATATCCGAATAAATAAGGAACGAAGAAAAATTTACAACATCAAAAACATTAATTTAAGACAGTAGTGGATATATATATATATATATATATATATATATATATATATATATAAAATTGTACATATTCTAAAATATAGTATAGTCATCCGCAGACAGATCTGTTTCGCTGTATCACAGCTCATCAGTACTGTTAGACTCCTATTGCTGTTTAAGCCAGGATTGAAACCCGACCGAATTGACGTCAGTCGGCGATTCTACCTCTGGGCTATGGGCGTTTGGTGGAAGAAGGCAGACTTTTTAGCGCCTATATCATTATACACGCCCAATAGCCATAGTGCTCTAATTCATTACTGAATGAGCGATGTGTATATGCCGGAGTAGCTACTGTTTTCAAAGTCTCCCATTCTTCCAGAATGCTTAATCAGGGTGTGAGAGCGTAAATAAAATAAAACAAATTCCGATGTTCAAATTCGTTGAATGGCCATTTCTACGAGAAATTCCTCGTCTCATCAGCAACGATTTTATTTCAAATGACAAAATGAACAAAAATATTTTACCGGCGGAAATACAAAAAAAATTTTCATCACGGAAAATTAAAGGGGTTGGATTAATAAGAAAGTAGACTGATATCTATGTCTATTTTTATCTTTAGATTTTTTGAAGATCCCTATTTCTTAACTGAGTCCAGAGTTAAAAGTTGAAATTTAGCCTTATAGGGTCGAAAGAAATAGTAGGAGAAGAATAAAAAGATGGAAGGGGTGGTTGACAGGGAAGTAAGCTAAGAAAAGAAAAAAAAGAAAAAATCTATTTCCATAGAAACAAATGAAATTGTTATCAATCGTGTTGATAGCTCAACTTAAGTTTATAAGGAGCAATGTAGGTATACAGGTATCGTCCGAAACGGTGAGGATAATTCAACAAGATCAACTTAATATAAAATAGTAAGTATTATATCTGTATAGAGAGCTCAGTGGATGTTCTCCAGACCAATATGATATTTATAAAGGAAAACTCAAAAAGGCCATTTAAATTGGTAAACAATTTTCCAGAAGATGGATATTCCTGGCAGAGCTCAATTTAAGTTTATAAGAAGCAATATAATATTGCTCTGGATAACATCCATTGTGCTTTCTATATAGATATGACATTTAATATTTTGTATTAAATTGATCTTGCTGCATTGTGCTCACCGTCATATATATATATATATATATATATATATATATATAAATTTGGGATTTACATTTCAGTCAGTATTGGTGTACCTAATTTTGTGTGCAAAAGTTTCCAGCGAAAGACTTTTTATCAACGGTATCTTTCAGGTCTGGTTTTGAAAAAAGAGCGCTGAAATATTTTGAACACTTCCTGATATAATTCCTGTCAAATCTTTTGTCACAAAAGTGACATATATTATTGGAAGTAATATCCTTATTATTATTATTTTGATCTCCGCACCTTTCTGACCCGATTTTTTCAACTTTTGCGTTATTCAGATCGATGCGTCATTTGGCTTTATGCTGTTTGGGTGGCTAAGAATTAAGATGTCAACTTATTTATAAATGAAACTTTGTGTGTGTGTGTGTGTGTGTGTGTGTGTGTGTATCCGTTACCTATAGACTCCGAAGCGTGTGAACCGATTTTCTTGAACATGTACACAGTTGTACTATAAGCGTTTGCGAGTGTTCTTAGCTAGGTTTTGTGTCGATGTACCCCCGATAAATATCGAGAATTGATAATCGATAAATCGGGTTATAGACGGTGTGGTCCGATTTTAATCAAATTTGATACACTCATAGACAAAGACATAAGAAACGATATTCAGAAATTTCTAGGTTGCAGTTCTTACAACAGTGCAGAAAATCGATTATATATATATATATAAAAGGCAAGATTGCTCTGTATGTGTGTCTGTTTATCTGTATATATCTGCCTGTATATCTGTATTTTTTTTTCAGCCCTTTTATTTTAGTTTTTGCTTCGGGTTTGGCTCTAAGTAGGTATAATTGTAGTTCTTAGTCTCAGCCATGATACCATTTACTCAGAGGACTTACTTAGCCTTCAAAATTCAGTTTACGACCAAAAAAACTTATTTGATGTCGATACAAGGAAATGAAAATTTGACTTACATCCATTCATTTTTCTTTCAGTGTACGGTTTCCCTTTAACTGGAAACAACTATTGCTTTTTAGTCTTTCGTGCCAACGTCCAAAGAGTCTGAGCTCCAGGGCCATGGATTAGTTTTACAGTTTTCATTACACCTGAGCAACGCCGGACTATACTGCTAGTATCTCATAAATTACACAGATAAATATATCACCATCTTCGCTGCGCTTGTCTCTAAGTCTACTCTCCCTATAATTTTTGAACCTCATCTATTTCTTTATAGATAAGTTTTTTGCAACCAGAACGAAATTGAAGAAATCTTGAATCAATTTTTTTTGTTGGGTGGGGATGTAGAGGAAATTTCACTACGGAAGGTGAAAATGAAGAGATTGATTGAAAAGGTTAATTTTAAGGATTTAATTTGATTAAATCGTAAATTTCCTTTTGAAAAGTCTAGTATTCAAATTTATTGTCGTCATCATCATCATCACCGCGACTAGCAACACCATCATCTCCACCGCCACCACCATCATCATAACCGTTGTCGTCATCATTAGTCGCATGACCGAGAAAAACCCTCGAGTCGTTTCGAAGCTGAACACCTGACTAGCTCCATTCATATATATGGACTGAAAGCCAGGAAGATATTCATTGATGCGTAGCGTTTCTCGGAAAAGTAAACCTAGCGGAAACTATCCGTCAAATAACAGTAGATGTCTTAAAGGCTCGGCTTGGTGACGGACCCAAGTCGATCGGGGAAAATCTTTAATCTAGCCCTTGACTTCTGCCCTCAACCCAGCGATGCCTTGTCACTGCCGAACCGGCCGCGTACATGGTGATGAAGACCAGTCTACATCATTTTGCCCGGTCTAATTTTTAAACTCACCTCATGTTTAGCTAAATTCCACACTAGATGCACTGATTTAGTCGCCGATGATCCGACCATGCGACACTTTGTACTTTTTTACATGTTATCAGTAGCACTCATAGAGTGAGGTGACATAATTACTCTGTTGGGGCCGGAAGAGGTTTTTCCCAGAGAGTAAAACACTACGCCTCCTTGGCCTCACACTCTCAGCGGACCTCAAGTGGAATGACTCTATCGAATCCATTGCTAAATCCGTCGCTATGAAAGTCGGTTCTCTGTGCAGGGCCCGGAGGTTTTTTTCCGTCTGAATCTATCCTGCACGTTTATAAATCTACCATCCGCCCGTGCATTGAATACTGTTGCCATATCTGGTCGGGTGCCCCTGCTATTCTCCTTGGGCTTCTAGACAAGGTACAGCGGAGGTTCTGTAATGTGATCGATACCGACTTAGCAGACCACCTGCATTCTATCTCTCACCGGCGCGACGTGGCTTCCCTGTGTCTCTTCTATATATACTTTCACGGCTTCTGCTCCGGTGAACTTAGATCACTGGTGACCCCTAGGTTCGAATTTGCACGAGATACTAGATTAGCAACTAGATCCCACCCTTTTACAGTGAAACCGATAAAATGCAACCGCAATTTCTACTCCAACAGTTTCTTTTCTCGTACTTCCCGACTGTGGAATTCCCTTCCACATGACTGCTTCCCCGTCGGCTACAATCTTCAAGAGTTTAAATGTAAGGTCAATAGATACCTTCTAACACACTAACTTCCATTCTTTCAAACACTCTTCCCACCCACCTAACTATCTATCACTCCCTTCTAACATTACCTATATCTAACCACTCTTCCTATTTACCTCTCCCTATGTAGCCCCAAGCGCAATAGTGGCAGTGGAATGCCTTGCTTGGGGTGAAATGATTAAAAAAAAAAATATGTGTGTATGTATCATATCAAAAAATTCCGAATTCTACATACAATGTATAGCTATTTCAGCGAGAAAAATCACGTTTCTTCAGCAATGATCAAAAACAATTTTTTTTTAAAAATTCAAAAATATTAAACAAATTTGGTATTTGAAAAACTTTTTTTTTCGTTGCTAAAGAAGCAAGATATATATATATATATATATATATATATATATATATATATGTATGTTAAATGTCTCTTCTATATATATGTCTTATTTCCAGTGCCCTGATAGGTACCTCCAAAAAATCGCTGAACAAACAGCATAGTATGAAGGAAAAAGGCTCCAAAATGTTTATGTTATCATTAAGAGGATAGATAAAAGTATTTCTTAATTACTTTTTAAAATTTTTTAATTATTTCTAACACCTTGGAAATTTTGGTAGAAAATCTTTTTTTCTTCTTACTTTAGTGCGAGACCTAAATTGACGCACAGTTTATTACGTAAAAACAGCGTAATTACGCAATGCACTTTTTTGACTGTGAAAGACACATTAATTTGAAAATTCTTGCAAATTTCAAATAATGGTTGGATTTTGATGAAAATTTCAGGACTTATTCGTAATTGACTGAAATCAATTTTGAAATAATTACTTTTTAGAAAATATTGGTAAAAATATGTTTCTACGTATGTTACTCCCCCACATCACCAATTAATTTCCAGAAATGTCTAAAAATTTGACTTTGCTCCTCAAAAATTAAATTTAGAAGTTACTGAGGAATGTTAATGAATGTTAATGAACTACCTTTTTTTTTTCTTCAATATTAGTCTTCTTTCTAAAAAGTAGGTCCGAATTGCGAAAAATGCAATAACTATGCCAATTTTTATTTGGAAAAATTTTCAATTGCTTTTATGAACAATATAAATTAAGCATATCATAGTCTGAAAAGAAAAAAATAATTAAATGAATAATGAATTTTTACAAGCATTATTTTCATTTTTTTTATAATAATATATAAATCTTCAAAAATATTTTAAAATTTTTTGCTCCATTGCTCCGGCTAGGCTATGAAATTAAAGCATGAAGACTACATTTACTAATCGAAAATTGAAAAGCTTAATGCAAATGATTAAGCCAATGGATTATTAAAATAATTAAAACATTTTAATTGTGTCCATTTTGATTGCCCGTATCCTATTTGTAGGGGTGGCCGTACGTGATATTTATAACTAAAAGGTCACCTGATACAAGGGTTGTCCTCATTTACATAAAAGAAATAACATATATACCAAATTCGTCTTCCATACTTGGTATTTTTGGCCGGCTATTGTAAATCATATCAATTATCGCCTCTTGATAAGTGTTGACAGATGCGATAACAAGGATACCGTAATTGAGAAACGCTATTTTGGAAACTTTTCAAGCAGTAAGCGAGTAATTCTTGTTTCAAGTCAACTTAAAGTAAGTTTGAATTCGGTAATTTGAAAAAAATAATATCTCAGCGTGGTATAATTTAATTTTGTAAGATTTTTAAAAACCGAGAATTGGCTTCTGTTTGCAATCGATGAAAAATGTCGGAAATTTTGAAATTTTAAAACCTTTTTTTTAAATTTAGAAAATTTTTGATTCCGATCAATATAAATTGTTTAAAAAACACCAGGGTATTTTGCTTACGGAAATTATTAAATTTAATCCCTTGGCTTTTAACTTACTTATTTGTAAAATTTCAATTTAAATTTAGGTTTAGAAAAATGAGTGGAAGTACCTATAATTGTATCTCTAACGAAATCAATTGTATCATTTTGCTTTTAATATCTACAAGTTAAATTTTCGATACCGATTTTAATACTTTCGCTTGCGATTAAGTGCAGTGTCAACATTTAAATAATGTGCAAATCAAGTACGTTTTAATTTTGAATTGTGGAGATATGACATTTTTTTCCACTATGCTTAAATAAAATGTTAATCTAATCCGATCAACACAGCCTCAACGGCAACACAGTCTGGGCCTTTTGCTCTCGTCATCGTAAAAAAGAAAATAAGTCAGACAAAGAACATTGGGGTTCAAGCAGAAAACAGTAAAACTGAATAGAAGTTGGGTAAATGTCTAGTCTTTACGTAAAAATAAAAAGCTCATGGTATACGAAAGGGACAGCTGAGTCTGTAATAATTGTTTCACCTGGAACATTGCTAAAATAATACTTTTAAATAACTTTGAAAATCCTGACAAAATTATTAGAGAGAATAGAGAGAAAATAAAGGAACATTAAGAAATACTACCGTTGTGAGGTTCAAATGAACAGAGAAATAAGATTTACAACATTACCATAACTACCATAGCACAATAACTACCTTTTACCATCCTGAGAGGTACTGAAAAGGTTTCGGTTCAATTCTTGCTGAAATCTGATTAAGGAACTAACGGTCCTGGGCATGACGGTAAACTGCATCCGGCAGCAAGACCTCTGATTGAGAGGTTGTGAGGAGCATGGAACCACCTCTTAATTGCTGTTGTTCCCAGGTTCACCCTGAACCAGAATGGTAGCAACTTTTAGGGTCCAAGCTATGAGCAAATTATTAACCCACAAACTGGGGTCAAAACACAATAAAAGTATAAAAATAGACCTTTATAGAAATATATAGATAAAAATAGACTTTTATAGAAATATATACATTTTTGAAGAAAAAAAATTACCTTTTGAAGAAATATTACCTATTGAATAAAAAAATATTCTCAACCAAACATTTTTGAATGCAAAAGACATTTTCAGTTTTCTAAAATAAAAAATAAAAAAACAAAAAATTCATTAAAATCTGACTAAATCAAACTTTTAACTATAACCAAACTTAAAAAAATACCCCTTTTTGGCATTAAATAACCCACAGAGTTGTTGATATGCCATTAAACAAAACTCAAACTCGAAGTCAAGTAATCAAACATAAGAATTATGTTGGAGAATGGATTCCTGTTTAGGCCTAAAACATTTCAGCACCTCCTCGTAATTAATATTACAAAAAAGTAAATTGAAAGGTTTAACATTCTTTTTGCTGCAGAAGAAAAAAGGTAAGAAAAATTAACTTACGAAAAGAAAAAGTCATTAAAAGCAAAACCATAATTCCAGTCTGTCTGAGGGGCGCACGGCCATGTGCATTAATTCCCACCCACAAAGACACAAACTTACCCTCATACTCTTTATTCCCTATATGTAAATACACATGAGGCAATGTCCCCCCCCCCAAAAAAAAAGAAAGGAAAAAGAAGAAAAAAAAAAAAGGAAATCTTATACAGAGATTACTCCCCATTTTCTCCCACTGTTTCCCCCTCCGAGGCGTAATTCCCCCAGCGGCCATTCGGGAGATGTGCCTACCCTGTTTGTCACAAGCTTCTTTGGCACGATCTATCCGCGGGCCGTCACGATCGACGTATCTCAAGTAGGGAACGTACCCGCCTCACCATCTCTGCACTTTCCCACCATTTGTCACTCGCCGCCATTGCCCGCCATTGCCCGCACTGACGTTTCACTCCCGTTTATAATTCTTGCTAACCCGAAGCCCTCATCAGCATGTTAACACATGGAAAATTCAGTTTTGCTTTCCCTCACATCTACCATTATTAATTTTTAACATTTTTCTATTTTCGTTTAATTTCTGAAATATTTTCTTACCTTTCTATCTTATTCTGTCCATTATCTATCTATCTATCTATCTATCTATCTATCTATCTCAGTCTATTTCCCTTATCTATCTATCTATCTATCTATCTATCTATCTATCTATCTCAGTCTGTTTCATATCTATCTATCTATCTATCTATCTATCTATCTATCTATCTATCTAAGTCTGTTCACTTATCTATCTATCTATCTATCTATCTATCTATCCTCAGTCTGTTCCTTATCTATCTATCTATCTATCTATCTATCTATCTATCTATCTATCTCAGTCTGTTTCCTTATCTATCTATCTATCTATCTATCTATCTCAGTCTGTTCCTTATCTATCTATCTATCTATCTATCTCAGTCTGTTCCTTATCTATCTATCTATCTATCTATCTATCTATCTATCTATCTCAGTCTGTTCCTTATCTATCTATCTATCTATCTATCTATCTATCTATCTATCTATCTCAGTCTGTTCCTTATCTATCTATCTATCTATCTATCTATCTATCTATCTATCTCAGTCTGTTCCTTATCTATCTATCTATCTATCTATCTATCTATCTATCTATCTATCTATCTATCTATCTATCTCAGTCATTTTCCTTATCTATCTATCTATCTATCTATCTATCTATCTATCTATCTATCTATCTATCTCAGTCTGTTTCTTATCTATCTATCTATCTATCTATCTATCTATCTATCTGTCTGTTCTATCTATCTATCTATCTATCTATCTATCCGTCTATTTCCTTATCTATCTATCTATCTATCTATCTATCTATCTCAGTCTGTTCCTTATCTATCTATCTATCTATCTATCTATCTATCTAAGTCTGTTCCCTATCTATCTATCTATCTATCTATCTATCTATCTATCTATCTGTCTGTTTCCTATCTATCTATCTATCTATCTATCTATCTATCTATCTATCTATCGATCTGTTCCCTATCTATCTATCTATCTATCTATCTATCTAAGTCTGTTCCCTATCTATCTATCTATCTATCTATCTATCTATCTATCTATCTATCTATCTATCTAAGTCTGTTCCCTATCTATCTATCTATCTATCTATCTATCTATCTATCTATCTATCTCAGTCTGTTTCCTTATCTATCTATCTATCTATCTATCTATCTATCTATCTATCTATCTCCAGTCTGTTCCCTATCTATCTATCTATCTATCTATCTATCTATCTATCTATCTATCTAAATCTGTTTCTCTATCTATCTAAGTCTGTTCTCTATCTATCTATCTATCTATCTATCTATCTATCTATCTATCTATCTATCTATTTCTATTATCAATTTACACCATTGAGCAAATTAATTGAAACAGCTGCTTTAGTTTTCCTTCTTTTAACATACAGTCAATGACAGAGTTTAATCCCTTTTCATTTTTTTCTTCCTTAGATTAGGTCATTTGCAGTGGTGTGCAGTAATATGAATCGATTGTCGGGGTAAAATTTGTTTGGTCTTGAAAAATATAGCTTCAACAGATTGTTATCAAGCTCAGACACAATTCTCCCGACTGTCTGCGAAGAACGTTACTCGAAGGAAGCGAACGAAAATTGTAACGCTGCACAAATATACTGGCAAGCCTTACACAGAAATCGCAGGTATTGTTGGTGTTAGCCTTTGAAGTGTCAGTCGTGTCATCAAGACGAAGAAACAAACTGGATCCATCAGTCTAAACCGTAAAGGAAAATGCAGTCGGAAGCGTAAAACGACACCAATAGACTACGTATCCGTGTTCAAGGAAAGTGTGAAAGATCCAAAAAGACATTATTTGTTTTGTTTCAATTAATTTGCACAAGGATCTATCTCAATCTTTTCTTCTCATTCTCATTCTCTCTCTCTCTCTCTCTCTCTCTCTTTATATATATATATATATATATATATATATATATACTCGTATGACGAGCAGCAATATTTTGGCTGCGAAATATGTATTACCCATGAAATTGTAGAATATCTAAAAAATTTTCTAGATTATATTCAGTCAGTTAAGTGCCATACGTGATACACGCTTGGGCAATCATGTCTCGAAAGAGACATGACTGACTGGGCAGAAGATTATCCCGCAGTAGGTTGCCATTGCTTTCTGCGGTAGACTGGTTGCCGACCAAGGCTATAGAACCCAATCTGTCCTGTTATTTAACCCATAACTGGAAGGAATAGACGGATTAATACATTTCCCAAGGGTATTTGCGCGTAAGTGAATGCAATGAATTCAGCTGAAATTCGAACTCAGTCCCCCGATTTCTCGTTCCGGGCCGATATCCAATGCACCACGACTCTGTTAAATTAAATAAATAAATTTAACATTGAGTTTTTTTTAGTTCGTCTCTGTCGGAATTTACCTGACTTAAATACCAAATATTTTAAGTTATATATATATATATATATATATTTTTGTATATATAAGGTCGTTTTGAATGGGCATGCCTCTTCATCCTACAGCAGGAATGCCGGTGTCCCACAGGGCTCTATCCTGGGCCCGACGCTCTTCCTTATTTTCATCAAGGAACTCCCAGATGAGATCAGTTCCCAAGTAGGCATCTATACAGACGACACCACAATATACTCCCGCACTAGTAAGAAAACTCTCGTGGCGGACAGATATAATCTCGCTGCTGACCTTGAACGGGATCTACAGTCTGTGGTGAATTGGGGCAAGAAGTGGCTTGTCAACTTCAATGCGTCTAAGACCAAGCTGATGTCTGTCAACCATCACAGGCAACCTCTCCTGCCTCCCATAAGCATGGACCAAGTGATTCTCCCTGAGAGCAACACACTACGCCTCCTCGGCCTTACCTTCTCCTCAGACCTCAAATAGAACCACTATATTGATTCCATAGCTAAATCTACTGCTAAGAAGGTTGGGTCACTATGTCGATCCAGGATGTTTTTTCCGCCTGAATCCATCCTGCATATATACAAGTCAACCATCCGTCCGTGCATGGAGTACTGCTGCCATTTATGGTCAGGCGTCCCTGCCGTTCTCCTCAGTGTTCTCGACAGGCTCCAAAGGAGAGTCTGTAATGTGATAGGTACTGGTCTGGCGGCTCGACTGCAGCCACTTCCCCACCGTCGAAATGTGGCCTCCCTTTGTCTGTTCTATAAATAATTTCATGGCTTCTGCTCGGACGAACTTAAGTCACTGGTGTCTCCTCAACAGGTGTTTACGCGTGCAACCAGACTGGCAACTGGGTCCCACCCATTCACAGTCAGGTAAGCCAAATGCAGACGACAAATCTACTCCTGCAGCTTCTTCTCTCGCACTTCCCGCCTGTGGAACTCGCTTCCATATCCTTGCTTTCCTGGCGGCTACAACCTCCAGAAATTTAAATGCAATATCAATACTCATTTATTAACCACTGGACTCTAGCTCTCTCCCCACACCCGAATATCCTTCCCTTTCTCTCCACCTATGTATCTGTCATCGCACCTGCATTCTCAGCTTTCTATTGCTCCTTTCTAACTAGTTTGTACTCCTCACTCTTTTCTAATTAATCTTTTTACACTTATGCAGTCCCCTGCTCATCAGTGGCATTTCTGCCTTGCTCGGGGTGAAATGATATATATATATATATATATATATATATATATATATATATATATATATATACTATGGACTCTCCCGTCGATTTCGACGTATGAGTGTCTAACTCCGTTAGACTGCCACACAACTAATTGTTTAAAGTGGTGAAGGCTTGTGTAGCACCATCCACAATTTTTGTAACTGCTGATAACAAACAATCGGTGCAGAAGTTCGCCACAGATCGCAAGAACAGCGGACCTCAGTTATTTAACCCATAACTGGAGGGAAGGGATGGATTAATACCTTTCCCAAAGGTACCAGTGCGTAAGTGAATGCGGAGTGTTCGACTGAAATTGGAACTCGGCTCACCAATTTCCCCTTCCGGGCCGACATCCACCGCACCACAACGCACTTTCGTCAATAAACGCTTACAGCACCTGGTATTCCTAAACGGTCACCCATCTAAGTACTGACCAGGCTCAACGTTGCTGATATATATATTAGGGAGATTAACGAAGATTAACGAAACTTTGTTATGAACAATCGACAATTTGAAATGATTTGTTTTAACATATTATATATTTATTTCTAACGTAAATATTTATCGTAAATAATCAGGCCGTTAGAAATAAATATGTAATACTGTTTAATTATAAACAGAATATCTACTTAAATACGATTATCGATCAAAAATAATGTTCAAACAAATCATTTCAAATTGTCGGTTGTTTATAACCAGTTTCGTTAATCTTCGTAAATTTCCGTAACATGATGATTATCGTAAATAATCAGGCCGCTAGAAATAAATATGTAATACTGTTTGATTATAAACAGAATATCTACTTAAATACGAGTATCGATCAAAAATAATGTTCAAACAAATCATTTCATATATATATATATATATATATATATATATATATATATATATATATATATGATTATGCGCATATCTGTTGTCAATATCTCTTTGTATCAACCTACTTACCTGTTTGTCTTACCCACCATAAGATTTTTTTTTTTGTTCTCTTGTGCCATATTTTTTCTTTCTTTTATTTCTTTTCCTTCAATTTTGATATTAAATTGGTGACCAAACATTCTCATCTTTGCCATTCTTTTTCATTTACAAACATCCAATTTCTTTCTTTTTTCCTGTTTAACCGTTTTTATTCGTTTTCGTTTTCGTTTACTTTCTTTCTTTCTTTCTTTCTTTCTTTCTTTCTCTCATTCTTCATTTCTGTCTATCTGTCTGTCTCTGTCTCTCTCTTTCTTTCTTTCTTTCATTAGTTTGTTCGTTCCTTCACTCTAAAAAGAAATTAAAAAGCTGATTGATCATGCAGACTTTGCGACAGAATTGGAAAATGTAATGTTGTCGGTAGTACTGATCTCAATTGGAGAACTTGGAAAATATATTACTGAATAGACTTTACAAATCAGCTACAAAGTCATGAGATCACAAGCCGAAGCAAAATTATTCACATCCAGTTGTTAAAATGGAGTCGTAAACAATACTTGGGAGGGTGCGCCCGTGATTGGGTGAAAGACTTACTGTGATTTGATTCCCAAAACGAGGCCAGTCGCGGCGATTGTTTCAAATATTTACTATTTTATTAAATTTGAAATACTCTATTAAATTATGACGACAATTTAAGAAGAATACGACGAATTAAATATAGAAAGAATCTTTGAAATGTAATTAATTTGTATATTAATTGAACATTTGGGAATTGCTATTAATCTCACGCTCTCTCTTTCTTTGTCACTCTATATATTTTATAGACAACAAAACGAAAGAAAATTATCTAACACGATGTAGGCATATATAAATAGGAAGATAGATAGATAGATAGATAGATAGATAGATAGATAGATAGATAGAGACGAACAAACTGGGATAGATAGATAGATAGATAGAGATGAACAGACTGGGATAGATAGATAGATAAATAGATAGATAGAGATGAACAGACTGGGATAGATAGATAGATTGATAGATAGAGATGAACAGACTGAGATAGATAGATAGATAGATAGATAGAGATGACTGAGATAGATAGATAGATAGATAGAGATGACTGAGATAGATAGATAGATAGATAGAGATGACTGAGATAGATAGATAGATAGAGATGACTGAGATAGATAGATAGAGATGAACAAACTGAGATAGATAGATAGATAGATAGATAGATAGAGATGAACAGACTGAGATAGATAGATAGATAGATAGAGATGAACAGACTGAGATAGATAGATAGATAGATAGAGATGAACAGACTGAGATAGATAGATAGATAGATAGAGATGAACAGACTGAGATAGATAGATAGATAGATAGAGATGAACAGACTGAGATAGATAGATAGATAGATAGAGATGAACAGACTGAGATAGATAGATAGATAGATAGATAGATAGAGATGAACAGACTGAGATAGATAGATAGAGATGAACAGACTGAGATAGATAGATAGAGATGAACAGACTGAGATAGATAGATAGATAGATAGATAGATAGAGATGAACAGACTGAGATAGATAGATAAATAGATAGATAGATTGATAGATAGATAGATAGATAGAGAAGAACGGACTGAGATATAGATAGATAGATAGATAGATAGATAGATAGATAGATAGAGATGAACAGACTGGGATAGTTAGATAGATTGATAGATAGATAGAGATGAACAGACTGGGATAGATAGATAGAGAGATAGATAGATAGAAATGAACAGACTGGGATAGATAGATAGAGAGATAGATAGATAGAAATGAACAGACTGGGATAGATAGATAGAGAGATAGATAGATAGAAATGAACAGACTGGGATAGATAGATAGAGAGATAGATAGATAGAAATGAACAGACTGGGATAGATAGATAGAGAGATAGATAGATAGAAATGAACAGACTGGGATAGATAGAGAGATAGATAGATAGAAATGAACAGACTGGGATAGATAGATAGAGAGATAGATAGATAGAAATGAACAGACTGGGATAGATAGATAGAGAGATAGATAGATAGAAATGAACAGACTGGGATAGATAGATAGAGAGATAGATAGATAGAAATGAACAGACTGGGATAGATAGATAGATAGATAGATAGATAAATAGACAGAGATGAACAGACTGGGATAGATAGATAGATAGATAGATAGATAGATAGATAGATAGATAGATAGATAGACAGAGATGAACAGACTGGGATAGAGAGATAGATAGATAGATAGACAGAGATGAACAGACTGGGATAGAGAGATAGATAGATAGATAGACAGAGATGAACAGACTGGGATAGATAGATAGATAGATAGATAGACAGAGATGAACAGACTGGGATAGAGAGATAGATAGATAGATAGACAGAGATGAACAGACTGGGATAGATAGATAGATAGATAGATAGATAGACAGAGATGAACAGACTGGGAAAGATAGATAGATAGATAGATAGATAGATAGATAGACAGAGATGAACAGACTGGGATAGATAGATAGATAGATAGATAGACAGAGATGAACAGACTGATAGATAGATAGATAGATAGATAGATAGATAGATAGATAGATAGATAGATAGAGATGAACAGACTGGGATAGATAGATAGGTTGATAGATAGATAGAGATGAACAGACTGGGATAGATAGATAGATTGATAGATAGATAGAGATGAACAGACTGGGATAGATAGATAGATTGATATATAGATAGAGATGAACAGACTGGGATAGATAGACAGATTGATAGATAGATAGAGATGAACAGACTGGGATAGATAGACAGATTGATAGATAGATAGAGATGAACAGACTGGGATAGATAGATAGATTGATAGATAGATAGAGATGAACAGACTGGGATAGATAGATAGATTGATAGATAGATAGAGATGAACAGACTGGGATAGATAGATAGATTGATAGATAGAGATGAACAGACTGGGATAGATAGATAGATAGATAGAGATGAACAGACTGGGATAGATAGATAGATTGATAGATAGATAGAGATGAACAGACTGGGATAGATAGATAGATTGATAGATAGATAGAGATGAACAGACTGGGATAGATAGATAGATTGATAGATAGATAGAGATGAACAGACTGGGATAGATAGATAGATTGATAGATAGATAGAGATGAACAGACTGGGATAGATAGATAGATTGATAGATAGATAGAGATGAACAGACTGGGATAGATAGATAGATTGATAGATAGATAGAGATGAACAGACTGGGATAGATAGATAGATTGATAGATAGATAGAGATGAACAGACTGGGATAGATAGATAGATAGATAGATAGATAGATAGATAGATAGATAGATAGATAGAGATGAACAGACTGAGATAGATAGATAGATCGATAGATATGAGCAGACTGTGACAGATAGATAGATAGATAGATATGAGCAGACTGTGAAAGACAGATACATAGATATGAGCAGACTGTGACAGATAGTTAGATAGATAGATATGAGCAGACTGTGACAGATAGATAGATAGATATGAGCAGACTGACAGATAGACAGATAGATAGATAGATAGATAGATAGATAGATAGATAGATAGATAGATAGATATGAGCAGACTGTGAGAGATAGACAGATAGACAGATAGATAGATATGAGCAGACTGTGACAGATGGATAGATCGATATGAGCAGACTGTGAGAGATGGATAGATAGATATGAGCAGGTTGTGACAGATAGATAGATAGATAGATAAATAGATTGATATGAGCAGACGGTGATAGATAGATAGATTGATATGAGCAGACGGTGATAGATAGATAGATTGATATGAGCAGACGGTGACAGATAGATAGATTGATATGAGCAGACGGTGACAGATACATAGATAGATATGAGCAGATTGTGACAGATAGATAGATAGATAGATAGATAGATTGATATGAGCAGACGCTGAGAGATAGATAGATTGATATGAGCAGACAGTGACAGATACATAGATAGATATGAGCATAAGTTATGACACATAGATAGATAGATAGATAGATAGATATGAGCAGACTGTGACAGATAGATAGATAGATAGATATGAGCAGACTGTGACGGATAGATAGATAGATAGATAGACAGACTGTGACAGATAAATAAATAGATAGATAGATTGATAGATAGATAGATAGATATGAGCAGACTTTGATAGATAGATAGATATATATGAGCAGACTGTCAGATAGATAGATAGATAGATAGATAGATAGATAGATAGATAGATAGATATGAGCAGACTGTGATAGATAGATAGATAGATAGATAGAGAGATGGAAAGATAGATAGATAGATAGTTAGATAGATAAGGAACAGACTGAGATAGATAGATATATATATAGATAGATAGATAGATAGATAGATATGAGCAGTCTGTGACAGATAGATAGATAGATAGATAGATAGATAGATAGATAGATAGGCTCAGACAGATAGATAGATAGATAGATAGATAGATAGATAGATAAGTGAGCAGTCTGTGACAGATAGATAGATAGATAGATAGATAGATAGATATGAGCAGACTAGATAGATAGATAGATAGATAGATAGATAGATAGATATGAGCAGACTGTGATAGATAGATAGATAGATAGAGAGATGGAAAGATAGATAGATAGTTAGATAGATAAGGAACAGACTGAGATAGATAGATATATAGATAGATAGATAGATAGATAGATAGATAGATATGAGCAGTTCAGACAGATAGATAGATAGATAGATAGATAGATAGATATGAGCAGACTGTGACAGATAGATACATAGATAGATATAGATAGATAGATAGATAGATATGAGAAGACTGTGATAGATAGATAGATAGATTGATAGATAGATATGAGAAGACTGTGAAAGATAGATATAGTAAGACTGTGATAGATAGATAGAGATGAACAGACTGGAGATAGATAGATAGATAGATAGATAGATAGATAGAGATGAACAGACTGAGATAGATAGATAGAGAAGAAACAGACTGAGATGGAGATGAACAGACTGAGATAGATAGATAGAAAGATAGATAGATAAGGAACAGACTGAGATAGATAGATAGATAGATAGATATGAGCAGACTGTGACAGATAGATATAGATAGATATGAGCAGACTGTGACAGATAGTTATATAGATAGATATGAGCAGACTGTGACAGATAGATATATAGATAGATATGAGCAGACTGTGACAGATAGATATATAGATAGATATGAGCAGACGGTGACAGATAGATATATAGATTGATATGAGCAGACGGTGACAGATAGATATATAGATTGATATGAGCAGACGGTGACAGATACATAGATAGATAGATATGAGCAGACGCAGACAGATAGAGAGATAGATAGATATGAGCAGACAGTGGCAGATAGATAGAGAGATAGATAGATAGAAATGAACAGACTGAGTAGATAGATAGAAAGATAGATAGATAGAAATGAACAGACGGGGATAGATAGATAGAGAGATAGATAGATAGAAATGAACAGACTGGGATAGATAGATAGAGAGATAGATAGATAGAAATGAACAGACTGGGATAGATAGATAGAGAGATAGATAGATAGAAATGAACAGACTGGGATAGATAGATAGAGAGATAGATAGATAGAAATAAATAGACTGGGATAGATAGATAGAGAGATAGATAGATAAATGAATAGACTGGGATAGATAGATAGATAGATAGATAGATAGATAGATAGATAGATAGATAGATAGACAGAGATGAACAGACTGGGATAGAGAGATAGATAGATAGATAGACAGAGATGAACAGACTGGGATAGATAGATAGATAGATAGATAGAGATGAACAGACGGGGAAAGATAGATAGATAGATAGATAGATAGATAGATAGATAGATAGATAGATAGATAGACAGAGATGAACAGACTGGGATAGATAGATAGATAGATAGATAGATAGAGAGAGATAGACAGACTGGGATAGATAGATAGATAGATAGATAGATAGATAGATAGATATGAACAGACTGGGATAGATAGATAGATTGATAGATAGATAGAGATGAACAGACTGGGATAGATAGATAGATTGATAGATAGATAAAGAGATGAACAGACAGGATAGATAGATAGATTGATAGATAGATAGAGATGAACAGACTGGGATAGATAGATAGATTGATAGATAGATAGAGATGAACAGACTGGGATAGATAGATAGATAGATAGAGATGAACAGACTGGGATAGATAGATAGATTGATAGATAGATAGAGATAGACAGACTGGGATAGATAGATAGATTGATAGATAGATAGAGATGAACAGACTGGGATAGATAGATAGATTGATAGATAGATAGATAGAGAGATGAACAGACTGGGATAGATAGATAGATTGATAGATAGATAGAGATAGACAGACTGGGATAGATAGATAGATTGATAGATAGATAGAGATGAACAGACTGGGATAAATAGATAGATTGATAGATAGATAGAGATGAACAGACTGGGATAAATAGATAGATTGATAGATAGATAGAGATGAACAGACTGGGATAGATAGATAGATTGATAGATAGATAGAGATGAACAGACTGGGATAGATAGATAGATTGATAGATAGATAGAGATGAACAGACTGGGATAGATAGATAGATAGATAGATAGATAGATAGATAGATAGAGATAGACAGACTGAGATAGATAGATAGATAGATAGATAGACAGACTGTGACAGATAGATAGATAGATAGATAGGCAGACTGTGAAAGATAGATAGATAGATAGACAGACTGTGACAGATAGACAGATAGATAGATAGATAGATAGATAGATAGATAGATAGATAGATATATATATATATATAGACAGATAGACAGATAGATAGATATGAGCAGACTGTGACAGATGGATAGATAGATATGAGCAGACTGTGAGAGATGGATAGATATACATAGGGTGTGACAGATAGATAGATAGATAGATAGATAGATAGATTGATATGAGCAGACGGTGATAGATAGATAGATTGATAGACAGACGGTGACAGATAGATAGATTGATATGAGCAGACAGTGACAGATACATAGATAGATATGAGCAGATTGTGACAGATAGATAGATAGATAGATAGATTGATATGAGCAGACGCTGAGAGATAGATAGATTGGTATGAGTGAACGAGTGACAGATACATAGATAGATATGAGCAGATTGTGACAGATAGATAGATAGATAGATATATATATAGACAGATAGATAGATATGAGCAGACTGTGACGGATAGATAGATAGATAGATAGACAGACTGTGACAGATAAATAAATAGATAGATAGATAGATAGATAGATAGATAGACTTTGATAGATAGATAGATAGATATGAATGCTTGATAGATAGATAGATAGATATGAGTGAGATTGATAGATAGATAGATAGATAGATAGATAGACAGACAGATAGATAGATAGATAGATAGATAGAGAGATGGAAAGATAGATAGATAGATAGTTAGATAGATAAAGACAGACTGAGATAGATAGATATATAGATAGATAGATAGATAGATAGATAGATAGATATGAGCAGTCTGTGACAGATAGATAGATAGATAGATGATAGATAGATAGATAGATATATATATAGACAGATAGATACATAGATAGATACATAGATAGATAGATAGATAGATATGAGAAGACTGTGATAGATAGATAGATCGATAGATAGATATGAGAAGACTGTGAAAGATAGATATGAGAGAGACTGTGATAGATAGATAGAGATGAACAGACTGAGATAGATAGATAGATAGATAGATAGATAGATAGAGATAGACAGACTGAGATAGATAGATAGAGAAGAACAGACTGAGATAGAGATGAACAGACAGAGAGAGAAATAGATAGATGGAGATGAACAGACAGAGATAGATAGATAGAAAGATAGATAGATAAAGAGACAGACTGAGATAGATAAATAGATAGATAGATAGATAGATAGACAGACTGTGACAGATAGATATATAGATAGATATAGGCAGACTGTGACAGATAGTTATATAGATAGATATGAGCAGACTGTGACAGATAGATATATAGATAGATATGAACGAACTGTGACAGATAGATATATAGATAGATAGACAGACAGTGACAGATAGATATATAGATTGATAGACAGACGGTGACAGATAGATATATAGATTGATATGAGCAGACAGTGACAGATACATAGATAGATAGATATGAGCAGACGGTGACAGATAGATAGAGAGATAGATAGATATGAGCAGACAGTGGCAGATAGATAGAGAGATAGATAGATAGAAATGAACAGACTGGGATAGATAGATAGAAGATAGATAGATAGAAATGAACAGACTGGGATAGATAGATAGAGAGATAGATAGATAGAAATGAACAGACTGGGATAGATAGATAGAGAGATAGATAGATAGAGAATGAACAGACTGGGATAGATAGATAGAGAGATAGATAGATAGAAATGAACAGACTGGGATAGATAGATAGAGATAGATAGATAGAAATGAACAGACTGGGATAGATAGATAGAGATAGATAGATAGAAGATAGATAGACAGGATAGATAGATAGAGAGATAGATAGATAGAAATGAACAGACTGGGATAGATAGATAGATAGATAGATAGATAGATAGATAGATAGACAGAGATGAACAGACTGGGATAGAGAGATAGATAGATAGATAGACAGAGATGAACAGACTGGGATAGATAGATAGATAGATAGATAGACAGAGATGAACAGACTGGGATAGAGAGATAGATAGATAGATAGACAGAGATGAACAGACTGGGATAGATAGATAGATAGATAGATAGACAGAGATGAACAGACTGGGATAGATAGATAGATAGATAGACAGAGATGAACAGACTGGGAAAGATAGATAGATAGATAGATAGATAGACAGAGACAGACTGGGATAGATAGATAGATAGATAGATAGATAGATAGATAGATAGATATGAACAGACTGGGATAGATAGATAGATTGATAGATAAATAGAGATGAACAGACTGGGATAGATAGATAGATTGATAGATAGATAGAGATGAACAGACTGGGATAGATAGATAGATTGATAGATAGATAGAGATAGACAGACTGGGATAGATAGATAGATTGATAGATAGATAGAGATGAACAGACTGGGATAGATAGATAGATAGATAGCGATGAACAGACTGGGATAGATAGATAGATAGAGATGAACAGACTGGGATAGATAGATAGATTGATAGATAGATAGAGATGAACAGACTGGGATAGATAGATAGATTGATAGATAGATAGATAGAGATGAACAGACTGGGATAGATAGATAGATTGATAGATAGATAGAGATGAACAGACTGGGATAGATAGATAGATTGATAGATAGATAGAGATGAACAGACTGGGATAAATAGATAGATTGATAGATAGATAGAGATGAACAGACTGGGATAGATAGATAGATTGATAGATAGATAGAGATGAACAGACTGGGATAGATAGATAGATTGATAGATAGATAGAGATGAACAGACTGGGATAGATAGATAGATAGATAGATAGATAGATAGATAGAGATGAACAGACTGAGATAGATATATAGATAGATAGATATGAACAGACTGTGACAGATAGATAGATAGATAGATATGAGCAGACTGTGAAAGATAGATACATAGATATGAGCAGACTGTGACAGATAGTTAGATAGATAGATATGAGCAGACTGTGACAGATAGATAGATAGATATGAGCAGACTGTGACAGATAGACAGATAGATAGATAGATAGATAGATAGATATGAGCAGACTGTGAGAGATAGACAGATAGACAGATAGATAGATATGAGCAGACTGTGACAGATGGATAGATAGATATGAGCAGACTGTGAGAGATGGATAGATAGATATGAGCAGATTGTGACAGATAGATAGATAGATAGATAGATAAATAGATTGATATGAGCAGACGGTGATAGATAGATAGATTGATATGAGCAGACGGTGACAGATAGATAGATTGATATGAGCAGACGGTGACAGATACATAGATAGATATGAGCAGATTGTGACAGATAGATAGATAGATAGATAGATAGATTGATATGAGCAGACGCTGAGAGATAGATAGATTGGTATGAGCAGACAGTGACAGATACATAGATAGATATGAGCAGATTGTGACAGATAGATAGATAGATAGATAGGGAGGTGAGCAGACTGTGACAAAGACAGATAGATATGAGCAGACTGTGACGGATAGATAGATAGATAGATAGAAAGATCAGACAGATAAATAAATAGATAGATAGATAGATAGATAGATAGATATGGAGAGACGGGATAGATAGATAGATAGATATGAGCCAACTTTGATAGATAGATAGATAGATAGATCATGATAGATAGATAGATAGATAGATAGATATGAGCAGACTGTGATAGATAGATAGATAGATAGATAGAGAGATGGAAAGATAGATAGATAGATAGTTAGATAGATATGAACAGACAGATAGATAGATATATAGATAGATAGATAGATAGATAGATAGATAGATAGATATAAGTAGCTCAGACAGATAGATAGATAGATAGATAGATAGATAGATATGAGCAGACTGTGACAGATAGATACATAGATAGACAGAGAGATAGATAGATAGAGAGACAGAGAAGATCGATAGATAGATAGATTGATAGATAGATACATAGGCACTGTGAAAGATAGATATGAGAAGACTGTGATAGATAGATAGAGATGAACAGACCGAGATAGATAGATAGATAGATAGATAGATAGATAGATAGATGAAACAGACTGAGAGATAGATAGATAGAGAAGAACAGACTGAGATAGAGATGAACAGACAGAGAGAAATAGATAGATGGAGATGAACAGACTGAGATAGATAGATAGAAAGATAGATAAGGAACAGACAGATAGATAGATAGATAGATAGATATACATAGACAGACAGAGAGATATAGATATATATTAATGAATAGATAGATATATAGATAGATATGAGCAGACTGTGACAGATAGGTATATAGATAGATATATTAAGACTGTGACAGATATATATAGATAGATATGAGTGAGACTGTGACAGATAGATATATAGATAGATATGAGCAGACTGTGACAGATAGATAGATAGATTGAGCAGACGGTGACAGATAGATATATAGATTGATATGAGCAGACGGTGACAGATACAGAGATAGATATGAGCAGATTGTGACAGATAGATAGATAGATAGACTGATATGAGCAGACGGTGACAGATAGATAGATAGATGGATAGCAGACAGACAGATAGATAGATAGATAGATATGAGCAGACGGTGACAGATAGATAGAGAGATAGATAGATATGAGCAGACAGTGACAGATAGATAGAGAGATAGATAGATATGAGCAGACTGTGACAGATAGATAGAGAGATAGATAGATATGAGCAGACTGTGACATATAGATAGATAGATATATGCAGACAGTGAGAGATAGATAGATAGATAGATAGATAGATAGATAGACAGATAGATAGATAGATAGATAGATAGATAGATAGATAGATATGAGAAGACTGTGACAGATAGATAGATAGATATGAGCAGACTGTGACAGATGGATAGATAGATAGGAGCAGACTGTGACAGATAGACAGATATGAGCAGACTGTGAAATATAGAAAGATAGATATGAGCTTTGATAGATATGACTGTGATAGATAGAAAAATAGATAGATATGAGCAGACTGTGACAGATAGATAGAGAGATAGATAGATATGAGCAGACTGTGACAAATAGATAGATAGATATATGCAGACAGTGAGAGATAGATAGATAGATAGATAGATATGAGCAGACTGTGACAGATAGAAAGATAGATATGAGCTGTGATAGATATGACTGTGATAGATAGAAAAATAGATAGATATGAGCAGACTGTGACAGATAGATCGATAGATAGATAGATAGATATGAGCAGACTGTGACAGATAGATAGAGAGATAGATATGAGCAGACTGTGACAGATAGATAGATAGATATGAGCAGACTGTGACAGATAGATAGATAGATAGATAGATAGATAGATAGATGAGCAGACTGTGATAGATAGATAGATAGATAGATAGATAGATAGATAGATAGATAGAGAGATGGAAAGATAGATAGATAGATAGATAAGGAACATACTGAGATAGATAGATAGATAGATAGATAGATAGATAGATAGATAGATAGATATGAGCAGTCTGTGAAAAATAGATAGATAGATAGATAGATATGAGCAGACTGTGACAGATAGATAGATATAGATAGATAGATAGATATGAGAAGACTGTGATAGATAGATAGATAGATATGAGAAGACTGTGATAGATAGATAGATAGATAGATATGAGAAGACTGTGATAGATAGATAGATTGATATGAGAAGACTGTGATAGATAGATAGATTATGAAGAAAACTGGGATAGATAGATAGAGATGAACAGGGACTGAGATAGATAGATAGATAGATAGATAGAGATGAACAGACTTAGATAGATAGATAGAGATGAACAGACTGAGATAGATAGATAGACATGAACAGACTGAGATAGATAGAGATGAACAGACTGAGATAGATAGAGATGAACAGAACTGTGAACAAATAGATAGATAGATATGAGCAGACTGTGACAGATAGATAGAGAGATAGATAGATATGAGCAGACTGTGACAAATAGATAGATAGATATATGCAGACAGTGAGAGATAGATAGATAGATAGATAGATAGATAGATAGATAGATAGATAGATAGATAGATAGATAGATAGATAGATATGAGAAGACTGTGACAGATAGATAGATAGATATGAGAAGACTGTGACAGATAGATAGATAGATATGAGCAGACTGTGACAGATGGATAGATAGATAGGAGCAGACTTTGACAGATAGACAGATATGAGCAGACTGTGACAGATAGACAGATATGAGCAGACTGTGACAGATAGAAAGATAGATATGAGCTGTGATAGATATGACTGTGATAGATAGAAAGATAGATAGATATGAGCAGACTGTGATAGATAGATAGATAGATAGATAGATAGATAGATAGATAGATAGATAGAGCAGACTGTGATAGATAGATAGATAGATAGATATGAGCAGACTGTGACAGATAGATAGATAGATAGATATGAGCAGACTGTGACAGATAGATAGATAGATAGATAGCAGTGACAGATAGATAGATAGATAGAAGCAGACTGTGACAGATAGATAGATAGATAGATAGATAGATAGAAGCAGACTGTGACAGATAGATAGATAGATAGATATGAGCAGACTGTGACAGATAGATAGATAGATAGATATGAGCAGACTGTGACAGATAGATAGATAGATAGATAGATAGATAGATATGAGCAGACTGTGACAGATAGATAGATAGATAGATATGAGCTGACTGTGACAGATAAATAAATAGATAGATAGATAGATAGATAGATATGAGCAGACTTTGATAGATAGATAGATAGATATGAGCAGACTGTGATAGATAGATAGATAGATAGATAGATATGAGCAGACTGTGATAGATAGATAGATAGATAGATAGATTGATAGATAGATAGATATGAGCAGACTGTGATAGATAGATAGATAGATTGATAGATAGATAGATATGAGCAGACTGTGATAGATAGATAGATAGATTGATAGATAGATAGATATGAGCAGACTGTGATAGATAGATAGATAGATAGATAGATAGAGAGATGGAAAGATAGATAGATAGATAAGGAACAGACTGAGATAGATAAATAGATAGATAAGGAACAGACTGAGATAGATAAATAGATAGATAGATAGATAGATAGATAGCAGTCTGTGACAGATAGATAGATAGATAGATATGAGCAGTCTGTGACAGATAGATAGATAGATAGATATGAGCAGTCTGTGACAGATAGATAGATAGATAGATATGAGCAGTCTGTGACAGATAGATAGATAGATAGATATGAGCAGTCTGTGACAGATAGATAGATAGATATGAGCAGACTGTGACAGATAGATACATAGATAGATATAGATAGATAGATAGATAGATATGAGAAGACTGTGATAGATAGATAGATATGAGAAGACTGTGATAGATAGAGAGATAGATAGATAGATATGAGAAGACTGTGATAGATAGATAGAGATGAACAGACTGAGATAGATAGATAGATAGATAGATAGATAGATAGAGATGAACAGACGGAGATAGATAGATAGAGAAGAACAGACTGAGATAGAGATAAACAGACAGAGAGAAATAGATAGATGGAGATGAACAGACTGAGATAGATAGATAGAAAGATAGATAGATAAGGAACAGACTGAGATAGATAAATAGATAGATAGATAGATAGATAGATATGAGCAGACTGTGACAGATAGATATATAGATAGATATGTGCAGACTGTGACAGATAGGTATATAGATAGATATGAGCAGACTGTGACAGATAGATATATAGATAGATATGAGCAGACTGTGACAGATAGATATATAGATAGATATGAGCAGACTGTGACAGATAGATATATAGATACATATGAGCAGACTGTGACAGATAGATATATAGATAGATATGAGCAGACTGTGACAGATAGATATATAGATAGATATGAGCAGACTGTGACAGATAGATATATAGATAGATATGAGCAGACTGTGACAGATAGATATATAGATAGATATGAGCAGACGGTGACAGATAGATATATAGATTGATATGAGCAGACGGTGACAGACACATAGATAGATATGAGCAGATTGTGACAGATAGATAGATAGATAGATTGATATGAGCAGACGGTGAGAGATAGATAGATAGATGGATATGAGCAGACGGTGACAGATAGATAGATAGATAGATAGATAGATATGAGCAGACGGTGACAGATAGATAGAGAGATAGATAGATATGAGCAGACAGTGACAGATAGATAGAGAGATAGATAGATATGAGCAGACTGTGACAGATAGATAGAGAGATAGATAGATATGAGCAGACTGTGACAAATAGATAGATAGATATGAGCAGACTGTGACAGATAGATAGAGAGATAGATAGTTATCAGCAGACTGTGACAAATAGATAGATAGATATGAGCAGACAGTGACAGATAGATAGATAGATAGATAGATAGATAGGTAGATATGAGCAGACTGTGATAGATGGATAGATAGATAGCAGCAGACTGTGACAGAGAGACAGATATGAGCAGACTGTGACAGATAGAAAGATAGATATGAGCTGTGATAGATATGACTGTGATAGATAGAAAGATAGATAGATATGAGCAGACTGTGATATATAGATAGATAGATAGATAGATAGATAGATAGATATGAGCAGACTGTGACAGATAGATAGATAGATATGAGCAGACTGTGACAGATAGATAGATATGAGCAGACTGTGAGAGATAGATAGATAGATATGAGCAGACTGTGACAGATAGATAGATAGATATGAGCAGACTGTGACAGATAGATAGATAGATAGAAAGATATGAGCAGACTGTGACAGATAGATAGATAGATAGATATGAGCAGACTGTGACAGATAGATAGATAGATATGAGCAGACTGTGACGGATAGATAGATAGATAGATATGAGCAGACTGTGACAGATAAATAAATAGATAGATAGATAGATAGATAGATATGAGCAGACTTTGATAGATAGATAGATAGATATGAGCAGACTTTGATAGATAGATAGATAGATAGATAGATATGAGCAGACTTTGATAGATAGATAGATAGATATGAGCAGACTGTGATAGATAGATAGATAGATAGATAGATATATAGATATGAGCCGACTGTGATAGATAGATAGATAGATAGATAGAGAGATGGAAAGATAGATAGATAGATAGTTAGATAGATAAGGAACAGACTGAGATAGATAGATATATAGATAGATAGATAGATAGATAGATAGATATGAGCAGTCTGTGACAGATAGATAGATAGATAGATATATAGATATGAGCAGACTGTGACAGATAGATACATAGATAGATATAGATAGATAGATAGATAGATATGAGAAGACTGTGATAGATAGATAGATAGATCGATAGATAGATATGAGAAGACTGTGAAAGATAGATATGAGAAGACTGTGATAGATAGATAGAGATGAACAGACTGAGATAGATAGATAGATAGATAGATAGATAGATAGAGATGAACAGACTGAGATAGATAGATAGAGATGAACAGACTGAGATAGATAGATAGAGAAGAACAGACTGAGATAGAGATGAACAGACAGAGAGAAATAGATAGATGGAGATGAACAGACTGAGATAGATAGATAGAAAGATAGATAAGGAACAGACTGAGATAGATAAATAGATAGAAAGATAGATAGATAAGGAACAGACTGAGATAGATAAATAGATAGATAGATAGATAGATATGAGCAGACTGTGACAGATAGGTATATAGATAGATATGAGCAGACTGTGACAGATAGGTATATAGATAGATATGAGCAGACTGTGAAAGATAGGTATATAGATAGATATGAGCAGACTGTGACAGATAGATATATAGATAGATATGAGCAGACTGTGACAGATAGATATATAGATAGATATGAGCAGACTGTGACAGATAGATATATAGATAGATATGAGCAGACTGTGATAGATAGATATATAGATAGATATGAGCAGACTGTTACAGATAGATATATAGATAGATATGAGCAGACTGTGACAGATAGATATATAGATAGATATGAGCAGACTGTGACAGATAGATATATAGATAGATATGAGCAGACGGTGACAGATAGATATATAGATAGGTATGAGCAGACGGTGACAGATAGATATATAGATTGATATGAGCAGACGGTGACAGATAGATATATAGATTGATATGAGCAGACGGTGACAGATACATAGATAGATATGAGCAGATTGTGACAGATAGATAGATAGATAGATTGATATGAGCAGACGGTGACAGATAGATAGATAGATGGATATGAGCAGACGGTGACAGATAGATAGACAGATAGATATGAGCAGACGGTGACAGATAGATAGAGAGATAGATAGATATGAGCAGACAGTGACAGATAGATAGAGAGATAGATAGATATGAGCAGACTGTGACAGATAGATAGAGAGATAGATAGATATGAGCAGACTGTGACAAATAGATAGATAGATATGAGCAGACTGTGACAGATAGATAGAGAGATAGATAGATATCAGCAGACTGTGACAAATAGATAGATAGATATGAGCAGACAGATAGATAGATAGATAGATAGATAGATAGATAGAGCAGACTGTGATAGATGGATAGATAGATAGCAGCAGACTGTGACAGATAGACAGATATGAGCAGACTGTGACAGATAGAAAGATAGATATGAGCTGTGATAGATATGACTGTGATAGATAGATAGATATGAGCAGACTGTGATATATAGATAGATAGATAGATAGATAGATATGAGCAGACTGTGACAGATAGATACATAGATATGAGCAGACTGTGACAGATAGATAGAAAGATAGAAAGATATGAGCAGACTGTGACAGATAGATAGATACATAGATATGAGCAGACTGTGACAGATAGATAGATAGATAGATATGAGCAGACTGTGACGGATAGATAGATAGATAGATATGAGCAGACTGTGACAGATAAATAAATAGATAGATAGATAGATAGATAGATATGAGCAGACTTTGATAGATAGATAGATAGATATGAGCAGACTGTGATAGATAGATAGATAGATAGATAGATATGAGCAGACTGTGATAGATAGATAGATAGTTAGATAGAGAGATGGAAAGATAGATAGATAGATAGTTAGATAGATAAGGAACAGACTGAGATAGATAGATAGATAGATACATAGATAGATATGAGCAGTCTGTGACAGATAGATACAAGATAGATAGATAGATAGATAGATATGAGAAGACTGTGATAGATAGATAGATAGATAGATCGATAGATAGATATGAGAAGACTGTGATAGATAGATATGAGAAGACTGTGATAGATAGATAGATATGAGAAGACTGTGATAGATAGATAGATAGATATGAGAAGACTGTGATAGATAGATAGATAGATATGAGAAGACTGTGATAGATAGATAGATATGAGAAGACTGTGATAGATAGATAGATAGATATGAGAAGACTGTGATAGATAGATAGATAGATATGAGAAGACTGTGATAGATAGATAGATAGATATGAGAAGACTGTGATAGATAGATAGATATGAGAAGACTGTGAGAGATAGATAGATAGATATGAGAAGACTGTGAGAGATAGATAGATAGATATGAGAAGACTGTGAGAGATAGATAGATAGATATGAGAAGACTGTGAGAGATAGATAGATAGATATGAGAAGACTGTGAGAGATAGATAGATAGATATGAGAAGACTGTGAGAGATAGATAGATAGATATGAGAAGACTGTGAGAGATAGATAGATAGATATGAGAAGACTGTGATAGATAGATAGAGATGAACAGACTGAGATAGATAGATAGAGATGAACAGACTGAGATAGATAGAGATGAACAGACTGAGATAAATAGAGATGAACAGACTGAGATAGATAGATAGATAGATAGATAGATAGATAGAGAGATAGATATGAGCAGACTGTGACAGATAGATAGATATGAGCAGACTGTGACAGATAGATAGATAGATATGAGCAGACTGTGACAGATAGATAGATAGATATATATGAGCACTGTGACAGATAGATATATAGATAGATATGATCAGACTAGACAGATAGATAGATAGATATGCAGACTATGACAGATAGATATATAGATAGATATGAGCAGACTGTGACAGATAGATATATAGATAGTTATGAGCAGACAGTGACAGATAGATATATAGATAGATATGAGCAGACTGTGACAGATAGATAGATAGATAGATAGATAGATATGAGCAGACTGTGACAGATAGATAGATAGATAGATATGAGCAGACTGTGACAGATAGATAGATAGATATATATGAGCAGACTGTGACAGACAGATATAGAGATAGATATGAGCAGACTGTGACAGATAGATAGATAGATAGATAGATAGATAGATGAGCAGACTGTGACAGATAGAGAGATAGATATGAGCAGACTGTGACAGATAGAGAGATAGATATGAGCAGACTGTGACAGATAGATAGATAGATATGAGCAGACTGTGACAGATAGATAGATAGATAGATATGAGCAGACTGTGACAGATAGATAGATAGATATGAGCAGACTTTGACAGATAGATAGATAGATACGAGCAGACTGTGACAGATAGATAGATAGATAGATAGATATGAGCAGACTGTGACAGATAGATAGATAGATAGATAGATAGATATGAGCAGACTGTGACAGATAGATAGATAAATAGATAGGAGCAGACTGTGACAGATAGATAGATAGATAGAGATGAACAGACTGAGATAGATAGATAGATAGATAGATAGAGATGAACAGACTGAGATAGATAGATAGAGATGAACAGACTGAGATAGATAGAGATGAACAGACTGAGATAGATAGATAGATGGAGATGAACAGACTGAGATAGATAGATAGATAGATAGATATGAGCAGACTGTGACAGATAGATATATAGATAGATATGAGCAGACTGTGACAGATAGATAGATAGATAGATATGAGCAGACTGTGATAGATAGATAGAGTGATATGAGCAGACTGTGATAGATAGATTGATAGATATGAGCAGATAGTGACAGATAGATAGATAGTTAGATATGAGCAGACAGTGACAGATAGATAGATAGATAGATATGAGCAGAAGGTGAGAGATAGATAGATAGATAGATATGAGCAGACTGTGACAGATAGATAGATAGATAGATAGATAGATATGAGCAGAGGGTGACAAATAGATATATAGATAGATATGAGCAGACTGTAACAGATAGATAGATAGATATGAGCAGACTGTGACAGATAGATAGATAGATAGATAGATAGATATGAGCAGACTGTGACAGATAGATAGATAGATAGATAGATAGATAGATTGATATGAGCAGACTGTGACAGATAGATAGATAGATAGATAGATAGATAGATAGATAGATAGATAGATAGATATGAGCAGACTGTGATAGATAGATAGCTAGATAAATAGATAGAAAGATAGATAGATAGATAAATAGATAGAAAGATAGATAGATAGATAGATATGAGCAGACTGTGATATATAGTTAGGTAGGGGCAGACTGTGATAGATAGTTAAATAGGTAGATATGGGCAGACTGTGATAGATAGATAGATAGATAGATAGATAGACAGACAGATATGAGCAGACTGTAATATATTGATAGATATGAGCAGACTGTGATAGATAGATTGATTGATAGATATGAGCAGACTGTAATAGATCGATAGATAGATAGATAGATAGATAGATAGATAGATATGAGCAGACTGTGAGAGATAGATAGATAGATAAATAGATAGATATGAGCAGACTGTGACCGATAGATAGATAGATAGATAGATAGATAGATAGATATGAGCAGACTGTGACAGACAGATAGATAGATAGATATGAGCAGACTGTGACAGATAGATAGATAGACAGATATGAGCAGACTGTGACAGATAGATAGATAGACAGATATGAGCAGACTGTGACAGATAGATAGATAGACAGATATGAGCAGACTGTGGCAGATAGATAGATAGATAGATAGAGAGATAGATAGATAGATAGATAGATAGATAGATAGGTGAGCAGACTGTGTTAGATAGATAGATAGATAGATAGATAGATAGATAGATAGATAGATATGAGCAGACTGTAATAGATAGATAGATATATATGAGCAGACTGTAATAGATAGATAGATAGATATGAGCAGACTGACAGATAGATAGATCGATACATAGATAGACAGATAGATAGATATGAGCAGACTGTGACAGATAGATAGATCGATACATAGATAGACAGATAGATAGATATGAGCAGATTGTGACAGATAGATACATAGATAGATAGAGATACATAAATAGATAGATATGAGCAGACTGTGACAGATAGATACATAGATAGATAGAGATACATAAATAGATAGATATGAGCAGACTGTGACAGATAGATACATAGATAGATAGAGATACATAAATAGATAGATATGAGCAGACTGTGACAGATAGATACATAGATAGATAGATAGATAGATAGATAGATAGATAGATATGAGAAGACTGTGATAGATAGATATGAAGACTGTGATAGATATGAGAAGACTGTGATAGACAGATAGATAGATATGAGAAGACTGTGATAGACAGATAGATAGATAGAGATGAACAGACTGAGATAGGTAGATAGAGATGAACAGACTGAGATAGATAGATAGATAGATAGATAGAGATGAACAGACTGAGATAGATAGATAGATACATAGAGATGAACAAACTGAGATAGATATATAGATAGAGATGAACAGACTGAGATACATAGACAGAGATGAACAGAGAAAATAGATAGAGTTGAACAGACTGAGATAGAAAAATAGAGATGAACAGACTGAGATAGATAGATAGAGATGAAGAGACTGAGATAGATAGATGGAGATGAACAGACTGAGATAGATAGATGGAGATGAACAGACTGAGATAGATAGATAGAGATGAACAGACTGAGATAGATAGATGGAGATGAACAGACTGAGATAGATAGATAGAGAGAGAGATAGAGATGAACAGACTGAGATAGATAGATAGAGAGATAGAGATGAACAGACTGAGATAGATAGATAGAGATGAACAGTCTGAGATAGATAGATGGAGAT